>CM069857.1:131806190-132151190 GCA_036172795.1 Pelodytes ibericus | reverse complement strand
CATCATCATTATCATCATGATATCTTCATGATCATCATCATTATCATCATCATCATGATATCTTCATCATCATCAATGTCATCATCATGATATCATCATTATCATCATGATATCATCATCATGATATCATCATCATGATATCATCATCATGATATCATCATCATGATATCATCATCATCATCATGATATCATCATCATCATCATGATATCATCATCATCATCATGATATCATTATCATCATCATCATGATATCATCATCATAATCATCATCATAATCATCATAATATCATCATCATCATCATCATCATGATATAATCATCATCATCATCATCATGATATCATCATTATCATCATCATTATCATCATCATTATCATCTCATCATGATATTATCATCATCATCTCTTCATGATATCATTATCATCATTATATTATCATCATGATATCATCATCATCATCATGATATCATCATCATCATCATGATGATATCATCATTATCATCATCATGATATCATCATCATCATTATATTATCATCATCATCATCATTATCATCATCATGATATTATCATCATGATATCATCATCATATTTGTCATGATATCATCATCATCATGATATCATCATCATCATGACATCATCATAATCATCATCATGATATTATTATCATTATCATCATACTCATGATATCATCATCATATCATCATCATGATATCATCATCATCATGATATCATCATCATCATCATCATGATATCTTAATGATATCATAATCATCATGATATCATCATCATCATCATCATCATCATGATATTATCATCATCATGACATCATCATAATCATCATCATGATATTATTATCATTATCATCATACTCATGATATTATCATCATATCATCATCATGATGATATCATCATTATCATCATCATGATATCATCATCATATTCGTCATGATATCATCATCATCATCATCATCATGATATCATCATGATATCATCATCATCATGATATCATCATCATTATCTTAATCATCATCATGATTTCTCTATCATTATCATCATATCATCGTCATCTAATTGATATCATCATCATCATCATATCTTCAACATCATCATCTTAATGATATCATCATCATCATAATATTATTATCATCATCATCATCATGACATCATCATCATCATCATCATCATCATATCTTCAACATCATCATCATTATCATCATGATATCATCATCATCATCATTATATCATCATGATATCATCATCATCATTATATCATCATCATCATTATATCATCATGATATCATCATCATCATGATATCATCATCATGTCTTCATCATCATCATCATCATAACCTTCATCATCATCATTATATCATCATGATATCATCATCATCATCATCATCATGACATCATCATCATGATATCATCATCATCATCATCATCATCATCATGACATCATAATCTTCATCATCATCATCATGATTTCATCATCATGATATCATCTTTATCATCATGATTTCATCATCATGATATCATCATCATAATCATCATCATGATATCATTATCATCATGATATCATCATTATCATCATCATCATGATATCATCATCATCATCATCATCATCATGATATCTTCATGATCATCATCATCATTATCATCATCATCATCATCATATCTTCATGATCATCATCATCATCATCATCATCATCATCATCATGATATCTTCATCAACATCATCATTATCATCATCATCATATCATCATCATCATCATGATATCATCATAATGTTATCATCATCATCATCATGATATTATCTTCATCATCATGATACTCATCATCATGATATTATCTTCATCATCATGATCCTCATCATCATCATCATCATCATGATATCATCATCATGATATCATCATCATGTTATCATCATGATAACATAATCATCATGATATCATCATCATCATCATCATCATGATATCATCATGATATCATAATCATCATGATATCATCATCATCATCATCATCATGATATCATCATCATCATCATCATCATGATATCATAATCATCATGATATCATCATCATCATCATCATGATATCATCATGATATCATCATGGTATCATCATCATCATGATATCATCATCATCATCATCATGATATCATCATGATATCATAATCATCATGATATCATCATCATCATGATATTATTATTATTATCATCATACTCATGATATTATCATCATATCATCATCATGATGATATCATCATTATCATCATCATGATATCATCATCATATTCGTCATGATATCATCATCATCATCACCATCATCATGATATCATCATGATATCATCATCATCATGATATCATCATCATTATCTTAATCATCATCATGATTTCTCTATCATTATCATCATATCATCGTCATCTAATTGATATCATCATCATCATCATCATATCTTCAACATCATCATCTTAATGATATCATCATCATCATAATATTATTATCATCATCATCATCATGATATCATCATCATCATCATCATCATCATCATATCTTCAACATCATCATCATCATCATCATCATCATGATATCATCATGATATCATCATCATCATTATATCATCATGATATCATCATCATCATGATATCATCTTCATCATCATCATCATCATGTCTTTATCATCATCATGATATCATCATTATCATCATGATATCATCATCATCATCATTATATCATCATGATATCATCATCATCATTATATCATCATCATCATTATATCATCATGATATCATCATCATCATGATATCATCATCATGTCTTCATCATCATCATCATCATAACCTTCATCATCATCATTATATCATCATGATATCATCATCATCATCATCATCATGACATCATCATCATGATATCATCATCATCATCATCATCATCATCATCATGACATCATAATCTTCATCATCATCATCATGATTTCATCATCATGATATCATCTTTATCATCATGATTTCATCATCATGATATCATCATCATAATCATCATCATGATATCATTATCATCATGATATCATCATTATCATCATCATCATGATATCATCATCATCATCATCATCATCATCATGATATCTTCATGATCATCATCATCATCATCATCATCATCATCATCATCATATCTTCATGATCATCATCATCATCATCATCATCATCATCATGATATCTTCATCAACATCATCATTATCATCATCATCATATCATCATCATCATCATGATATCATCATAATGTTATTATCATCATCATCATGATATTATCTTCATCATCATGATACTCATCATCATGATATTATCTTCATCATCATGATCCTCATCATCATCATCATCATCATGATATCATCATCATGATATCATCATCATGTTATCATCATGATATCATAATCATCATGATATCATCATCATCATCATCATGATATCATCATGATATCATAATCATCATGGTATCATCATCATCATGATATCATCATCATCATCATCATCATGATATCATCATGATATCATAATCATCATGATATCATCATCATCATCATCATGATATCATCATGATATCATCATGGTATCATCATCATCATGATATCATCATCATCATCATCATGATATCATCATGATATCATAATCATCATGATATCATCATCATCATGATATCATCATGATATCATCATCATCATCATCATCATCATCATCATGATATCTTCATGATCATCATCATCATCATCATCATCATCATCATCATCATCATATCTTCATGATCATCATCATCATCATCATCATCATCATGATATCTTCATCAACATCATCATTATCATCATCATCATATCATCATCATCATCATGATATCATCATAATGTTATCATCATCATCATCATGATATTATCTTCATCATCATGATACTCATCATCATGATATTATCTTCATCATCATGATCCTCATCATCATCATCATCATCATCATCATCATGATATCATCATCATGATATCATCATCATGTTATCATCATGATATCATAATCATCATGATATCATCATCTTCATCATCATGATATCATCATGATATCATAATCATCATGATATCATCATCATCATCATCATCATGATATCATCATCATCATCATCATGATATCATCATGATATCATAATCATCATCATCATCATCATCATCATCATCATCATATCTTCATGATCATCATCATCATCATCATCATCATCATGATATCTTCATCAACATCATCATTATCATCATCATCATATCATCATCATCATCATGATATCATCATAATGTTATCATCATCATCATCATGATATTATCTTCATCATCATGATACTCATCATCATGATATTATCTTCATCATCATGATCCTCATCATCATCATCATCATCATCATCATCATGATATCATCATCATGATATCATCATCATGTTATCATCATGATATCATAATCATCATGATATCATCATCTTCATCATCATGATATCATCATGATATCATAATCATCATGATATCATCATCATCATCATCATCATGATATCATCATCATCATCATCATGATATCATCATGGTATCATCATCATCATGATATCATCATCATCATCATCATCATCATGATATCATCATGATATCATAATCATCATGATATCATCATCATCATGATATCATCATCATCATCATCATCATGATATCATCATGATATCATAATCATCATGATATCATCATCATCATCATCATCATGATATCATCATCATCATGATATCATAATCATCATGATATCATCATCATCATCATATCATCATAATCATCATCATCATCATGATATTATTATCATCATATCATCATCATCATGATATCATCGTTATATTCATCATGATATCATCATCATCATCATCATCATCATCAACATCATCATCATGATATCATCATCATGATTTTAACATCATGATTTCATCATCATCATGATATCATCATCATCATCATGATGATATCATCATAATCATCATCATCATATCATCCTCATCATCATCATATCATCATCATCATCATCATGATATCATCATCATTATCATCATGATATCTTCATGATCATCATCATTATCATAATATCTTCATCATCATCATCATCATCATCATCATCATCATCATCATCATCATCATGATATCATCATCATCATCATGATATCATCATCATTATCATCATGATATCATCATAATCATCATCATCATATCATCCTCATCATCATCATATCATCATCATCATCATGATATCATCATCATGCTCATCATGATATCATCATAATCATCATCATCATCATAATATCTTCATCATCATCATCATCATCATCATCATCATCATCATCATCATCATCATCATGATATCATCATCATCATTATGATATCATCATCATTATCATCATGATATCTTCATGATCATCATCATCATCATGATATTATCTTCATCATCATGCTCATCATGATATCATCATAATCATCATCATCATCATAATATCTTCATCATCATCATCATCATCATGATATAATCATCATCATCATCATCATCATGATATCATCATTATCATAATCATGATATCATCATTATCCCCATCATGATATCATCATCATATTCGTCATGATATCATCATCATCATCATCATCATGATATCATCATTATCATCATTATCATCATCATCATCATCATCATCATCATCATCATCATCATCATGATATCATCATCATCATCATGATGTCATCATGATATCATAATCATCATGATATCATCATCATCATCATCCTCATCATGATATCTTTATCATCATCATCATCATCATCATATCATCATCATCATCATCATCATCATGATATCTTTATCATCATCATCTAGATATCATGATCATCATCATCTAGATATCATGATCATCATGATATCATCGTAATCATCATCATCATCATCATCATGATATTATCATCATATCATCATCATCATGATGTCATCATCATCATATCATCATCATCATCATCATATCATCATCATCATATCATCATGATATCATCCTCATCGTCATCATATCATCATGATATCATCCTCATCATCATTATATCATCATTATCATGATATTATCATCATCATCTTCATGATATCATCATAATCTGTAACGGTCGTGTTCAGGAGATGGACCACATGTGTAGATGAGGCTATAGGGACACTCACTAAGTACCGTAGGTAGCAAGTATTGGTCTTCACCTTAATGACTACACACCCTTGGTTGAGCCGCCTGTGGTATGTCACCAAGGATTTTGCTGGAACACTTACTACCGGATACTCAGCAAGTGGAGCCCGTATAGGATCGTACAGGAATACAGGCAAACGGAGAGTCAGGAGACAGGCCGGGTCACGGACAGGAGAGATACGGATAAACAGGTCACTAGCAGAAATCGAGGCAGGCGGCGGACGGAGAATAGTCAGGAACAGCAGGGTCATACACAGAATAATCAGGAATGCAGGAACAAACGGATGGAGTATACAGGGACGAACCGGGTCAGCATCAGATAAACGGAGTCAATCAAGAGTCAAAACGCTAGTGAGGTACACAAGGCACTATCACAGGCAAAGGTAACCTGTGAAATGACTGTTTAAATACACTACCAATTGATCAGGACACACCTCTGATCAATTGGCAAGGGAGTGGTTAATTTAATAAATAGCCCTTTAACTGGGCTCATGAATATTCATGAAACACCCGTCTTGCTGGACGCGCGTCTCAGTATCGAGGGATGCTGGGGCTCTCACTCTGAGCCCCAGCCGACGGGATGGCGTCCTCCTGATCCGCAATGGCGACGGATAAGGAGGAGAAGCAAGGTAGGTGACACTACCCCTCCCCTGACGGGAGACATACTGGCTACCAAGACCCGGCTTGAGAGGAAACTTGGAGTGAAAAGATCTGAGTTTCACAGGAGCATGAACATCTCTAGCCGGTACCCAGGAATTCTCCTCAGGACTAATTAGATATTGCAAGGAGTCCTGCTGGAACCGAGAATCCAAGATAGACTGAACTTCGTATTCTTCATCACCCTGGAATAAAACGGATTCGGGAACTTTGAGAATTTGAGAGTATTTGTTAGCAATGGCAGGTTTCAATAAGGACACATGGAAAGAGTTGTTAATGCGTAACAATTTGGGAAGACACAAAGAGAAAGAAACATCGTTGAGTTGAGATTGAATCTTATAGGGTCCTATATACTTTGGCCCCAATGTTTTGGCAGCCTGACGAAGGTGGAGATGTTTTGTAGACAGCCAGACCAGTGTACCAGGTGTAAGGACAGGACCCACCGACCTGTATTTATTTGCAGCTTTCTTCTGTTTGACCTTGGCTTGACGTAAAATATTGGCCAGGCGAGACCAATGGTCTCTGATAGATAAAACTTGGAGGTCAGCGGCAGGAACCTCAGTGAGAATGCGATCCTGAGGCCATAAAGTAGGTTCATATCCATGAACGGCCTTGAAAGGGGACATCCGGAGAGATTCATGGTAAGAGCTGTTATAGGACCATTCGGCTAGGTATAAAAGGTCAGACCAGTCAGATTGGTCGGCAGACACATACATTCTTAGATATTGTTTCAGAGCTTGATTTGTTCGTTCAGCCTGACCGTTGGATTGAGGGTGGTGAGAAGAAGAAAAATGAAGTTCGATATGTAGAAGTTTGCATAACGCCCTCCAAAATTTTGAGACGAACTGAGGACCTCTGTCAGAGACAATCGATTGCGGGACTCCGTGCAAACGAATGATTTCTTTAAGAAAAATTTTAGCAAGCGTGTTCGAGTTGGGTAACTTGGGGAGTGCGATAAAATGAGCCTGTTTGCTAAATAAGTCGACGATGACCAGGACAGTAGTGTACCCATGAGATATAGGTAAATCGGTAATAAAGTCCATGGCTATATTAGTCCACGGTCTGTTGGGTACAGGTAAAGGGTGTAGTAATCCAGAAGGACGAGTACGAGGAATTTTGTAACGAGCACAAACAGGACATGAGTGGATGAAAAGAGAAATATCCTTCAACATAGAGGGCCACCAAAAATATCTCTGAAGTAAGAATCGTACATTCTGTTTGCCCCTATGACCTGCCACAGGGGATTTATGACCCCAGGACAGTACTCTTTTTCTGAAGCGGAGCGGAACGAATAATCTGCCAGGAGGTGATTGACAGTTCTTTGGTTTATGTCCTTGTGACTTGGATATCCACCATATTAAGGAACTTTGTACAGTAGCTACCATCTTGGACGAGGGTATGATGGTTTCTACAGGATGCTCGGTTAATGGAGTCTCAAATTGTCTGGATAAGGCATCTGCCTTGGTATTTTTTGAACCAGGACGGAAAGAAATTATGAAGTTAAAACGAGTAAAAAATAGAGCCCATCTAGCTTGACGTGGGTTTAGTCTTTTGGCCTTTTCAATATAAAGCAAATTCTTATGATCAGTGAGGATGGTGATGGGGATTTCTGTACCTTCTAGTAAGTTACGCCATTACTCCAAAGCTAATTTAATGGCTAACAATTCCCGATTACCTACATCATAGTTCCTCTCTGCGGAAGAAAATTACCTTGAAAAATAGGAGCAAGGGTGGAGTTTATTGGTTTTCTGATCCCTTTGTGACAATATAGCTCCTGCTGCAATTTCCGAAGCATCGACTTCCAATACAAACGGTTGGTTAGTTTCTGGTCGTTTAAGTATGGGTGCGGAGGTAAAAGCCAATTTCAATTTTTTGAAGGCGGCAGTAGCTTCGGGTGTCCAATGTTTGGGGTTGGCTCCCTTTTTGGTTAGTGCAATGATGGGGGCTATGACACGAGAGAAGTTATGGATAAATCGTCTGTAGTAATTGGCAAAACCTACGAATCTTTGTACCCCTTTGAGGTCAGTGGGTTCCTTCCAATCATTAATAGCTGAAAGCTTGTCTGGATCCATCTCTAATTGACCAGCAGAGATAATGTAGCCTAAAAATTTAATTCGGTTGGATTCAAATTCGCATTTCTCTGCCTTGGCGAAAAGGGAGTGATCCCTAAGACGTTGCAACACTTGTCTGACATGACTGCGATGTTCTTCAAGGTTTTTGGAATATATTAAAATGTCATCCAAATAAATCATTACGTGGGACAGAAGTAAGTCCCTAAAAATATCATTCATGAAAGTTTGGAATACAGCTGGCGCATTACACAACCCAAACGGCATTACCAGGTACTCATAGTGGCCGTATCGGGTATTAAATGCAGTCTCCCATTCATCCCCTTCCTTTATGCGGATCAAGTTATCAGCCCCCCGAAGATCTAATTTAGAGAAAATCGTGGCATCTCTTAATTGATCATACAGTTCAGTGATGAGCGGTAGAGGGTATTTGTTCTTGACTGTGATCTTGTTAAGTCCCCTGTAATCAATACAGGGACGGAGGGATACCTCTTTTTTAGCCACAAAGAAAAAACCTGCTCCTGCTGTTGATGCTGAGGGTCTGATAAATCCTTTATTTAGATTTTCTTCTATGTATTGGGCTAAAGCCTGATTTTCTGGACTTGATAAAGGATAAGTATGACCTGTGGGAGGACTGGATCCACATAATAATTCAATAGCACAGTCATATGCCCGATGTGGAGGCAAGGACTCTGCTTTCTTTTTAGAAAATACATCTAAGAAATCCCAATGTGGAGATGGTACAATTTTCCGGGGATCTTCGGTAGGTAAATCAAGAACAAGATTGACTTTATGGAGGGTTATACAACAGGATGTTTTACACCGATTGCTCCAGGAAGTAATTTGTTTGTTTTCCCAATCAATACAAGGATTATGGAGTTGTAACCATGGCATCCCTAAAATGATAGGTATGTGAGGACTCTACAATATATCAAAATGTAATTCTTCAATATGACATATTCCTACTACAACTCCCAGAGGTTCAGTCTGTAAAGAAATAATTCCTGTGCCCAGCGGAGTCCCATCTAATGTGGCGACAGCTGTCTTTTGGGTTTTGTTATTTAGATGGATCCCCTGACGAAGAGCCCATGTCTCATCAATAAAATTCCCAGTGGCCCCTGAATCTATGAAGGCTTGTGTGGCCATTTGGTGGCCTCTCCACTGGAGAGTAATGGGTACATACATTCTTTGGTTGTCTGGAGGCATGATCATAGAAACGCTCAGTGGAGAACCTCCTGACTCCACCAAGCTTAAGCATTTCCCGATTTTTTGGGACAGAGAGCTACCAAGTGACCTTTTTGGCCACAATACATACACAACCCTAGGGATCGTCGGCGTTGTTTTTCTTCTGGAGTTAACCGAAGGACTGGGCCTATCTCCATAGGTTCTGCACCGGGAACGTTACTTTCGGTTGTGGGTTTGGAGTAAGGTGAACGAAATGGACGAAAAGGTTTTCTCTCTCTGTCTCTATCTTTCTCCAATCTTCTTTCTTGATCTCTAGCTTCTAATCTTAGGCATAAGGCAATCAGGTTTTCTAGATCGTGTGGTATATCTCTATATGTGAGAGCATCTTTGATGGATTAATTTAAACCTCTGCGAAATGCAGCCCGTAAAGCGCTAGCATTCCAGTCGGTCTCGTGGCCAAGGTGCGGAACTCCACTGCATATTGAGCTACAGTTCTTTTCCCTTGGAGAAGTTCCATCAGATTTGATTCTGCAGCTTCACGTCGACCAGGGGCGTCAAATACCGAGCAAAAGGCAGTTGTAAATTCATCTGCATCTTCCAGAAGTATAGAGTTCTGTTCCATAAGTGGGGTGGCCCAGGCAAGAGCTTCTCCCTTTAACAGGTTGATAATAAAGGAAACTCTGTTGAAGTGTGAAGAAAAGGTCTGTGGTTGTGTACGAAAATGTAAAGAACATTGATTTAGAAAACCCCGACATAATTGAGGTTCACCAGAATACTTCTCAGGAAGTGGCATTTTTGGTGGTTTCACCAAAGAAGCGGAATGAGTAGTGGTCTCGGCCATGGTTCTGGGAGACGTAGACAGACCAGTCATTTGACGTAGCAAATCTGCAACTTCATCCACTTTCCTCTCAAGAGACAAGAGATGTGTAGCATGGGTCATCAGGACTTGATCATGCGTGTCCTGTCTGGACGAAATCCTCGCCATATCTATGGGATCCATATTTTAAGGCCTGTGATAAATGTAACGGTCGTGTTCAGGAGATGGACCACAAGTGTAGATGAGGCTATAGGGACACTCACTAAGTACCGTAGGTAGCAAGTATTGGTCTTCACCTTAATGACTACACACCCTTGGTTGAGCCGCAGGTGGTATGTCACCAAGGATTTTGCTGGAACACTTACTACCGGATACTCAGCAAGTGGAGCCCGTATAGGATCGTACAGGAATACAGGCAAACGGAGAGTCAGGAGACAGGCCGGGTCACGGACAGGAGAGATACGGATAAACAGGTCACTAGCAGAAATCGAGGCAGGCGGCGGACGGAGAATAGTCAGGAACAGCAGGGTAATACACAGAATAATCAGGAATACAGGAACAAACGGATGGAGTATACAGGGACGAACCGGGTCAGCAACAGATAAACGGAGTCAATCAGGAGTCAAAACGCTAGTGAGGTACACAAGGCACTATTACAGGCAAAGGTAACCTGTGAAATGACTGTTTAAATACACTACCAATTGATCAGGACACAACTCTGATCAATTGGCAAGGGAGTGGTTAATTTAATAAATAGCCATTTAACAGGGCTCATGAATATTCATGAAACACCCGTTCGCGCGTCTCAGTATCGAGGGATGCTGGGGCTCTCACTCTGAGCACCAGCCGACGGGATGGCGTCCTCCTGATCCGCGAAGGCGGATCAGGAGGAGAAGCAAGGTAGGTGACATAATCATCATCATTTCATCATCATCATCATGATATTATCATCATCATCGTATTGATATCATAATCATCATAATCATCATCATTATATCATCATCATCATCATGATATCATCATTATCATCATCATCATCATGATATCATCATCATCATAATGATATCATCAACATCATCATCATCATATCATCATCATTATCATGATATCATTATCATCATGATATCATCATCATGATATCTTCATTATCATCATCATATCATCATCTTCATAATGATATCATCATCATGATCATCATGATATCATCATCATCATGATATCATCATCATCATCATCATCATATCATCATCATCATCATCATATCATCATCATGATCATCATGATATCATCATCATCATCATCATGATATCATCATCATCATGATATCATCATCATCATCATATCATCATCATCATCATCATATCATCATCATGATCATCATGATATCATCATCATCATCATCATCATCATGATATCATCATCATCATCATCATGACATCATCATGATCATCATCATCATCATCATGATATCATCATCATGATATCATCATCATGATATCATCATCATGATATCATCATCATGATATCATCATCATCATCATCGATATCATCATGATATCATCATCATCATGATATCATCATCATGATCATCATGATATCATCATCATCATCATCATCATCATCAGGATATCATCATCCTCATCATCATCATGATATCATCATCATCATCATCATCATCATATCATCATCATGATCATCAAGATATCATCATCATCATCATCATCATGATATCATCATCATCATGACATCATCATGATCATCATCATCATCATCATCATGATATCATCATCATCATGATATCATCATCATGATATCATCATCATGATATCATCATCATCATCATCATCGATATCATCATCATCATGATATCATCATCATGATCATCATGATCATCATCATCATCATCATCATAGCATCATCATCATCATCGATGTCATCATGATATCATCATCATCATCATCATCATGATATCATCATAATATCATCATCATAATATCATCATCATGATATCATCATCATGATATCATCATCATGATATCATCATCATGATATCATCATCATGATATCATCATCATAGATATATTATCATGATATCATCATCATCATCATAATATCATCATCATCATGATATCATCATCATCATCATGATATTATCATCATATCATCATCATCATGATATCATCGTTATATTCATCATGATATCATCATCATCATGATATCATCATCATCATCATGATATCATCATCATCATCATGATATTATCATCATATCATCATCATCATGATATCATCGTTATATTCATCATGATATCATCATCATCATGATATCATCATCATCATAATATCATCATCATCATCACATCATCATGATAATCATCATCATGATATCATCATCATTATCATCATGATATCATCATCATCATGATATTATCATCATCATCATGATATCATCATCATCATCATCATGACATCATCATGATCATCATGATATCATCATCATATTCATCATGATATCATCATAATCATCATCATCATGATATCATCATCATATACGTCATGATATCATCATCATCATCATCATGATATACTCATCATCATGATATCATCATCATATTCATCATGATATCATCATAATCATCATCATCATGATATCATCATCATATTCGTCATGATATCATCATCATCATCATCATCATGATATACTCATCATCATGATATCATCATCATATTCATCATGATATCATCATAATCATCATCATCATGATATCATCATCATATTCGTCATGATATCATCATCATCATCATCATGATATACTCATCATCATGATATCATCATCATCTTGACATCATCATCATCATCATCATCATCATCATCATGATATCATCATCATCATCATCATCATGATCAACATCATCATCATGATATCATCATCTCATCATGATATCATCATCATCATCATGATATCATCATCATCATGATATCATCATCTCATCATGATATCATCATCATCATCATCCCATCATGATATCTTCATCATCATCAGCAGCAGCAGCAGCATGATGTCATCATCATCATCATGATATCATCATCATCATCATCATGACATCATCATCATCATCATCATCATTATGTCATCATCATCATCATGATATCATCATCATCATCATCATCATGATATCATCATCATCATCATCATCATAATATCATCATCATAATGACATCATCATGATAATCATCATCATTATCATCATGATATCATCATCATCATCATGATATTATCATCATCATCATCATGATATCATCATCATCATCATGATGACATCATCATGATCATCATGATCATCATGATATAATCATCATATTCATCATGATATCATCATAATCATCATCATCATGATATCATCATCATATTCGTCATGATATCATCATCATCATCATCATGATATACTCATCATCATGATATCATCATCATATTCATCATGATATCATCATCATCATGACATCATCATCATCATCATCATGATATCATCATCATCATGATCATCATCATCATCATGATATCATCATCTCATCATGATATCATCATCATCATCCCATCATGATATCTTCATCAGCAGCAGCAGCAGCATGATGTCATCATCATCATCATTATATCATCATCAACATCATGATATCATCATCATCATGACAACATCATGACATCATCATGATATCATCATATCATCATCATCATGATATTATCTTTATCATCATCATGATATCATCATGATATCATCATCATCATGATATCATTATTATCATCATCATGATATCATCATCATCAAAATGATATCATCATCATCATCATCATTATCATGATATCATCATCACCATCATCATCGTCATCATCATCATCATATCATCATCTCATCATCATCATCATCATCATCTCATCATCATCATCATCATCATGATATCATCATCATGATATCATCATCATGATATCATCATCATGATATTATCATCATCATCATGACATTATCATCATCATCATCATCGTTATATCATCATCATCATGATATCATCATCATCATCATCATGATATCATCATCATCATGATATCATCATCACCACCATCATTATATCATCATTATCATCATAATATCATCATCATCATCATCATCATCATGATATAATCATCATCATCATGATATCATCATCAACATCATCATCATGATATCATCATCAACATCATCATCATGATATCATCATCATCATCATTATATCATCATCAACATCATCATCATGATATCATCATCATCATCATCATGATATCATCATCATCATCATCATCTTCATGATATAATCATCATCATCATGATATCATCATCAACATCATCATCATGATATCATCATCATCATCATTATATCATCATCAACATCATCATCATGATATCATCATCATCATCATCATGATATCATCATCATCATCATCATCATAATATCATCATCATCATCATGATATCATCATGATATTTTCATCATCATCATCATCATGATATTATCATCATCATCATCATCATGATATCATCATCTCATCATCATGATATCATCATGATATTATCATCATCATCATATCATCATCATCATCATGATATCATCATTATCATCATCATCATGATATCATCATCATCATCATGATCATGATATCATCATCATTATCATGATATCATTATCATCATGATATAATCATCATCATCATCATGATATCTTCATTATCATCATCATATCATCATCATTATCATGATATCATCATTATGATCATCATGATATCATCATCATGATATCATCATCATAATCATCCTCATCATCATATCATCATGATCATGACATTATCATGATATCATCATCATCATGATATCATCATCATCATCATGATATCATCATCGTCATCATCATGATATCATCTTCATCATCAACATGATATCATCATCAGCATGATATCATCATCATGATATCATTATCATCATCATCATGATATCAGCATCATCATCATGATATCATCATCATAATAATAATATTATTATCATCATCATGATATCATCATTTTCATGATATTATCATCATTATCATCATCATGATATCATCATGATATCATCATCATCATTATGATATCATCATTATCATCATCATGATATTATCATCTTCTTCATCATGATATCATCATCATCATCATCATCATCATCATGATATCTTCATCATCATCATCATTATCATTATCATCATATCATCATCAAAATTATATCATCATCATCATCATCATTATCATTATCATCATATCATCATGATATCATGATCATCATCCTCTGCTTCATCATGATATCATCATAATCATCATCATCCTCTTCATGATATCAACTTCATCACAATATCATCATCATCATCATGAAATAATAATAATATTATCATCATCATGATATCATCATCATCATGATATCATCATTTTCATGACATTATCATCATTATTATTATAATGATATCATCATCATGATATCATCATCATAATCATCCTCATCATCATATCATCATGATCATGACATTATCATGATATCATCATCATCATCATCATCATCATCATATCTTCATCATCAACATATCATCATCATCATGATATCATCATCATATTCGTCATGATATCATCTTCATCATCATTATCACAATATCATCATCATCATCATCATCATCATCATCATCATCATCATCATCATATCATCATCATCATCTTCATCATGATATCATCATGATATCATCATCATCATCTTCATCATGATATCATCAACATCATCTTCATCATGATATCATCATCATCATTATCATAATATCATCATTATCATGATATCATCATCTCATCATGATATCATTTTCATCATCTCATCATGATATCATCATCATCATCATTATCATGAAATCATCATCATCATTATCATGAAATCATGATATCATCATCATCATCATCATCATCATCATCATCATCATGATATCATCATCTCATCATCATCATGATATCATCATCTCATCATGATATCATTATCATCATGATATCATCATCTCATCATGATATCATTATCATCATCTCATCATGATATCATCATCATCATCATCATGTTATCATCATCATGATATCATCATCATCATCATGATATCATAATCATCATCATGATATCATCATAATCTCATCATCATCTCATCATGATATCATCATCATCATAATGATATAATCATCATCATCATGATATCATCATAATCATCTCATCATGATATTATCATCATCATCATATCATCATCATCATGATATCATCATCATGATATCTTCATCATCATCATCATCATCATCATCATCACAATATCATCATCATCATCATCATGATATCATCTTCTTCATCATCATCATCATCATCATCATCATCATCATCATCATCATCATCATCATCATCATCATATCATCATCATCATCTTCATCATGATATCATCATGATATCATCATCATCATCTTCATCATGATATCATCAACATCATCTTCATCATGATATCATCATCATCATTATCATAATATCATCATTATCATGATATCATCATCTCATCATGATATCATTTTCATCATCTCATCATGATATCATCATCATCATCATTATCATGAAATCATCATCATCATTATCATCTCATCATGATATCATCATGATATCATCATCATGATATCATCATCATGATATCATCATCATCATCATCATCATCATCATCATCATCATGATATCATCATCTCATCATCATCATGATATCATCATCTCATCATGATATCATTATCATCATGATATCATCATCTCATCATGATATCATTATCATCATCTCATCATGATATCATCATCATCATCATGTTATCATCATCATGATATCATCATCATCATCATGATATCATAATCATCATCATGATATCATCATAATCTCATCATCATCTCATCATGATATCATCATCATCATCATAATGATATAATCATCATCATCATGATATCATCATAATCATCTCATCATGATATTATCATCATCATCATATCATCATCATCATGATATCATCATCATGATATCTTCATCATCA
This sequence comes from Pelodytes ibericus, assembly GCA_036172795.1. Lineage (NCBI taxonomy): Eukaryota > Metazoa > Chordata > Amphibia > Anura > Pelodytidae > Pelodytes > Pelodytes ibericus. The sequence goes on along the minus strand of CM069857.1, from coordinate 132,133,075 downwards.
TCATCATCATCATGATATCATCATTATCATCATTATCATCATCATCATCATCATCATCATCATTATATCATCATTATCATCATTATCATCATCATCATCATCATCATCATCATGATATCATCATCATCATGATATCATCATCATCATGATATCTTCAGCATCATCATCATGATATCATCTTCATCATCATCATCATGATATCATCATCATCTCATCATCATATCATCATTATCATCAGGATATCATCATCATTATCATCATCATCATCATGATCAACATTGTAACGGACCATCTACCAGATGAAGTAGACCCTCAGTCCGTTGTGGGAAATCACCTCCTTAGCTCCCAATTAGAGCTCAGCATTCACCCAGCAAGTCTTTCCTGGACACTTGCTCTTTTTACAAAAATAGACAGGACATCATCATCATCATCATGATATCATCATCATAAACATAATTTCTTCATCATAATATCATCATCATCATCGTCATGATATCATAATCATCATCATCATCATCATATCAGAATCATCGTCATCATCATATCATCGTCATCATCATCATCATGATATTTTCATCATCATCATCATGATATCATCATCATCATCATCATGATATCATCATCATCATCATTATCATGATATCATCATGATATTTTCATCATCATCATCATGATATCATCATCATCATCATTATCATGATATCATCATCTCATCATCATGATATCATCGTGATATTTTCTTCATCATCTTCAAGATATCATCATCATCATCATGATATCATCATCTCATCATCATGATATCATCATGATATCATCATCATAATCATGATATCATCATCATCATCTCATCGTCATCATAATCATCATGATATCTTCATCATCATCATGACATCATCATCATGATGATAACATCATCATCATCATCATGATATCATCACCTCATCATCATGATATTATCATGATATCATCATCATCATCATGATATCATCATCTCATCGTCATCATAATCATCATGATATCATCATCATCATCATGACATCATCATCATCTTAATCATGATATCATCATCATCATGATATCATCATCATCATCTTCTGCATCATGATATCATCATCATCTTCATCATGATATCATCATCATCTTCATCATGATATCATCATAATCATCATCATCATCATCATCATCATCATCATCATCATCATGATATCATCATCATCTTTATCATGATATCATCATCATCATGATATCATCATAATCATCATCATGATATCTTCATCATCATGATATCATCATAATCATTATCATCATATCATCATAATCATCATGATATCATCATCATCATGATATCATCATCATCATCATAATCATCATGATATCATCATCATGATATCATCATCATGATATCATCATCATCATCATGATATCATCATCATTATGATATCATCATCATCATCATCAACATCATGATATCATCAACATCATCATATCATCATCATCATCATCATGATATCATCATCATGATATCTTCATCATCATCATCATGAAATTGTCATCATCATCATATCATAATCATCTTCATCATGATATTATCATCATCATGATATCATCATCATCATGATATCATCATCATGATATCATCATCATCATCATGATATCATCATCATCATGATATCATCATCATCATCATCATCATATCATCATCATCATCATCATGATATCATCATCATGATATCTTCATCATCATCATCATGAAATTGTCATCATCATCATATCATAATCATCTTCATCATGATATTATCATCATCATGATATCATCATCATCATGATATCATCATCATGATATCATCATCATCATCATGATATCATCATCATCATGATATCATCATCATCATCATCATCATATCATCATCATCATCATCATGATATCATCATCATGATATCTTCATCATCATCATCATGAATATGTCATCATCATCATATCATAATCATCATGAAATTGTCATCATCATCATATCATCATCATCTTCATCATGATATTATCATCATCATGATATCATCATCATCATGATATCATCATCATGATATCATCATCATCATCATGATATCATCATCATCATGATATCATCATCATCATCATCATGATATCATCATCATCATCATCATGATATCATCATCATCATCATCATGATATCTTCATCATCATGATATTATCATAATCTTTGTCATGATATCATCATAATCATCATCATGATATCATCATCATCATCATCATCATCATCATGATTTCATCATCATCATCATCATCATGATTTCATCATCATCATCATCATCATCATGAAATCATCATATCATCATCATCATCATGATTTCATCATCATCATCATCATCATCATGATATCATCATATCATCATCATCTTCATCATGATATTATCATCATCATGATATCGTCATCATCATGATATCATCATCATGATATCATCATCATCATCATGATGTCTTCATCTTCATCATGATATCATCATCATCATGATATTATCATCATCATCATCATCATGATATCATCATCATCATCATCATCATGATATCATCATCATCATCATCATGATATCATCATCATCATCATCATCATCATGAAATTGTCATCATCATCATATCATCATCATCTTCATCATGATATTATCATCATCATGATATCATCATCATCATTATATCATCATCATGATATCATCATCATCATCATGATATCATCATCATGATATCTTCATCATCATATCATCATCATCTTCATCATGATATTATCATCATCATGATATCATCATCATCATGATATCATCATCATGATATCATCATCATCATCATGATATCATCATCATCATCATCATGATATCATCATCTTCATCATGATATCATCATCATGATATCATCATCATCATCATGATATCATCATCATCATCATCATGATATCATCATCATCATCATGATATCATCATCATCATCATGATATCATCATAATCTTTGTCATGATATCATCATAATCATCATCATCATGATTTCATCATCATCATCATCATGATATCATCATATCATCATCATCATCATGATTTCATCATCATCATCATCATCATGATATCATCATATCATCATCATCTTCATCATGATATTATCATCATCATGATATCGTCTTCATCATCATCGTCATCATCATCATCATCATCATCATCATCATCATCATCATCATATCATCATCATCTTCATCATGATATTATCATCATCATGATATCGTAATCATCATCATCATATCATCATCATCTTCATCATTATATCATCATCATCATGATTTCATCATCATCATGATATCATCATCATCATCATGATATCTTAATCATCATCAAGATATCTTCATCATCATCATCATCATGTTATCATCATCATCATCATCATCATCATCATCATCATCATCATGATATCTTAATCATCATGATATCATCATCATCATGATATCATCATCATCATGATATCATCATCATCATCATATCATCATCATCATTATATTGTCATCATCACCATCATCATCATGACATCATAATCATCATCATCATAATCACCATGATATCATCATCTCATCATCATGATATCATCATCTCATCATCATCATATCATCATAATCTTCATCATGACATTATCATCATCATGATATCATCATAATTATAATAACAACATCATCATCTTAATCATGATATCATCATCATCATGATATCATCACCATCATGATATCATCATCATCTAAATCATGATATCATCATCTAAATCATGATATCAGCATCATCTAAATCATGATATCATCATCATCATCATCATCATCATGATATCATCATCATCATCATGATATCATCATCATCCTCATGATATCTTCATCATCATCATGAAATCGTCATCATCATCATCATATCATCATCATCTTCATCATGACATTATCATCATCATGATATCATCATATCATCACCATCATCATGATTTCATCATCATCATCATCATCATCATCATCATGATATCATCATATCATCATCATCTTCATCATGATATTATCATCATCATGATATCGTCATCATCATCATCATCATCATCATCATCATCATCATCTTCATCATGATATTATCATCATCATGATATCGTAATCATCATCATCATATCATCATCATCTTCATCATGACATTATCATCATCATGATATCATCATAATTATAATAACAACATCATCATCTTAATCATGATATCATCATCATCATGATATCATCATCATCATGATATCATCATCATCATGATATCATCATCATCTAAATCATGATATCATCATCATCATCATGATATCAGCATCATCTAAATCATGATATCTTCATCATCATCATCATCATCATGATATCATCATCATCATCATCATGATATCATCATCATCATCATGATATCTTCATCATCATCATCATCATGAAATCGTCATCATCATCATATCATCATCATCTTCATCATGACATTATCATCATCATGATATCATCATCATGATATCATCATCATCATCATGATGTCATCATCTTCATCATGATATCATCATCATCATGATATGATCATCATCATCATGATATCATCATCATGATATCATCATCATCATCATCATGATATCATCATCATCATGATATCATCATAATCTTTATCATGATATCATCATCATCATCATATCATCATCATCATCATCATGATTTCATCATCATCATCATCATGATTTCATCATCATCATCATCATCATCATGATATCATCATATCATCATCATCTTCATCATGATATTATCATCATCATGATATCGTCATCATCATCATCATCATCATATCATCATCATCTTCATCATGATATTATCATCATCATGATATCGTCATCATCATCATCATATCATCATCATCTTCATCATTATATCATCATCATCATGATTTCATCATCATCATTATATCATCATCATCATCATGATATCCTTATCATCATCATGATATATTCATCATCATCATCATCATTATATCATCATCATCATCATAATATCTTCATCATCATCATGATATATTCATTATCATCATCATCATGATATCATCATCATCATCATATCATCATCATCATTATATTGTCATCATCACCATCATCATCATGACATCATAATCATCATGATATCATCATCTCATCATCATCATATCATCATCATCTTCATCATGATATTATCATCATCATGATATCATCATCATCATGATATCATCATCATGATATCATCATCATCATCATGATGTCTTCATCTTCATCATGATATCATCATCATCATGATATGATCATCATCATCATCATCATGATATCATCATCATCATCATCATGATATCATCATCATCATCATCATGATATCATCATCATCATCATGATATCATCATCATCATCATGATATCATCATCATCATGATATCATCATCATCATCATCATCATGATTTCATCATCATCATCATCATCATCATGATATCATCATATCATCATCATCTTCATCATGATATTATCGTCATCATCATCATCATATCATCATCATCTTCATCATGATATTATCATCATCCTGATATCGTCATCATCATCATCATCATCATCATATCATCATCATCTTCATCATTATATCATCATCTTCATCATGATTTCATCATCATCATGATTTCATCATCATCATGATATCATCATCATCATCATGATATCTTCATCATCATCATGATATCTTCATCATCATCATCATCATGTTATCATCATCATCCTCATCATCATCATCATCATGATATCATCATCATCATGATATCATCATAATCATCATCATCATCATCATCATATCATCATCATCATCATATCATCATCATCATCATCATCATATTGTCATCATCACCATCATCATCATGACATCATAATCATCATCATCATCATAATCATCATGATATCATCATCTCATCATCATGATATCATCATCATCATCATCATCATCATGATATCATCATATCATCATCATCTTCATCATGATATTATCGTCATCATCATCATCATATCATCATCATCTTCATCATGATATTATCATCATCCTGATATCGTCATCATCATCATCATCATCATCATCATCATATCATCATCATCTTCATCATTATATCATCATCTTCATCATGATTTCATCATCATCATGATTTCATCATCATCATGATATCATCATCATCATCATGATATCTTCATCATCATCATGATATCTTCATCATCATCATCATCATGTTATCATCATCATCCTCATCATCATCATCATGATATCATCATCATCATGATATCATCATAATCATCATCATCATCATCATATCATCATCATCATCATATCATCATCATCATCATATTGTCATCATCACCATCATCATCATGACATCATAATCATCATCATCATCATAATCATCATGATATCATCATCTCATCATCATGATATCATCATATCATCATCATCATCATATCATCATAATCTTCATCATGACATTATCATCATCATGATATCATCATAATTATAATAACATCATCATCATCTTAATCATGATATCATCATCATCATGATATCATCATCATCATCATCATCATCATCATCATCATCATCATATCATCATCATCATCATGATATCATCATCATCATCATCATGATATCATCATCATCATCATGATATCATCATCATCATCATCATCATGATATCATCATCATCATCATCATCATGATATCATCATATCATCATCATCATATCATCATAATCTTCATTATGACATTATCATCATCATGATATCATCATAATTATAATAACATCATCATCATCTTAATCATGATATCATCATCATCATGATATCATCATCATCATGATATCATCATCATCATCATCATCATCATCATATCATCATCATCATCATGATATCATCATCATCATCATCATGATATCATCATCATCATCATGATATCATCATCATCATCATCATCATGATATCATCATAATTATAATAACATCATCATCATCATCATCATGATATCATCATCATCATGATATCATCATCTAAATCATGATATCATCATCATCTAAATCATGATATCATCATCTAAATCATGATATCATCATCATCATCATCATGATATCATCATCCTCTCGTCCTCTTTCTTCCTCTCTGTATGTGGTCGAGGGGGGGGTGAGGAGTGAGTTGGAAAGGTAAATCCAATTATGTAATGAGATGCCAACTTATATTGGGGTACTGTGGGTTTTTTTTGTTTTTTTTTCACTCTACCTCTGTCTCTCTGTTCTTTCTCCCGCCTGTCTATACTTTGCTCTGAATTCCGAATATCCTAAATTTGAAAAACTGAGGGGGGTATATGCTCCTTTGTAGATTAATTTCTCTTTCTTTAAGAATCACCCACAGACGCATACGTCTTTGCCTAATAAGTTCCAGTGGAACTTAAGGGTGTACCAATGGGCAAGAATCATAATCCCTTGGTTACACAAATTATCTCTCTTGAAGTCTATTCTGAGAGGGCTAGTTTTGAATGGAACAGGGGAGGGCATTTCCCCCCGACCCCTTTGTATGCGAATGTATGTAGATATGAATGGATGGGGCGCATGCAGGTGGGGACGCCGGGGAGCGTGTTCGGGATCGCGGGCTCCCCCTCTGCCCTCTGGCTGGAGAGCGCTGTGCACTGCCCGATAGACTACCAGACTCCATACATAAATTATTAGATGCATGTCGGGCAATGTCCAGGGCTTAAACTCCCCCTTTAAACGCACCAGGGTCTATAACTTTCTCCGAAAAGAGAAGATAGAAATGGCCTTCCTACAAGAGACCCACTGGCGATCAAAGGATAGAATACGGTGGGGAGGTACGGGTTTTCCACACGTGTTCCACTCATCAATGACAGAAAAAAAAAAGAGAGGAGTTGCAATTGTTTTCTCAAGCACTCTGAAAATCTATACCAAATATGTCGAACAAGATATTAATGGGAGATACCTGATATGGATAGGTACTATAGATGAAGTGAGATACACCCTGGTGAACCTATACCTCCCCAATACAGACCCATTGTCCGTGTTGACTAAAATACTAGAGAAAGCACAAAAAATAAGAGAAGGCATAATGGTTATCGCAGGAGATTTTAATTGCGTGTTAGACACGGATATGGATAAACGGATCTCAAAAAATGAAAAAATCAGTAAAAATTTGACCAAAAAGGCAAGAGCTTTTCGAAATCTAATCCATAAAACTGGCCTCTACGATATTTGGAAAGTAACACATCCAATCGAAAGAGACTATACACACTTCTCGAACATACATCATACATATTCTAGGATAGATCGGGTCTTTGGGGATGCCGATACTATAAGAAATATCAATAATATAAACATAAAAGAAATTACTTGGTCAGATCATAGTCTGATAATTTTAGAATTTAATAAACAAACAACTCGACACCCAGTCTCTACGTGGCGATTAGACGCTTCCCTCCTCTATAGACAAGAACACAAGGACCATATTTCAAATATGACCACTCTCTATTTTAAGGAGAATGGACCTAAGGAAACATCAGCCGCAATGAGGTGGTGTGCATATAAAGCAGTTATTAGAGGCCATTTTATAAAATTAAAGAAATATCTTAAGAAAACAATAGAGAGTCCCCTAGCAGATCTTTATATAGCTTTATATCGTATATCGGCGCTCAATAAAGAAAATCCCTCCGTATTATATATACAAGAAAGACAGAGGATTCAAAAACAAATAAACCAGAGGGAATTAGATCAAACAATAAAATCTATGGAGAAATGAAGGGTAAGATATTACCATAGGAGTAGCAGACCTGACCGTCTTATGACAAACCAATTAAAAAATAAGAGAGCGAAGAACAGAATAAATAAAATCATTAAAGATGACCAAACTCTGATGACCCCGGATGCGGTGGCTGGTGGCTTTAGGGAGTATTATGAAACTCTATATAACATCCCAAAGACCACTACAGAGGAGGAAATACAAGCATATTTAAGGAGGACAGGTCTTCCAACACTGACCGAGGTACAGATCCAGCTCCTGAATAAACCTTTGGAGAAAACAGAATTAACTAAGGGTATAGAGAGGATGGTAAAGCATAAAACACCAGGCCCAGATGGATTTAGCCATCTGTTTTATAAGACAATGAAAGACAATATTTTGGAACCACTGTTGGAGGCTTATAGAGAGATAGGTGAACAAGGAACTTGCCCAGCAGAAATGCTGCAGGCAAATATTATGCCGATTCTTAAGGCTGGCCAGGTTCCGGACCAGGTCTCAAGTTACAGACCGATCTCACTGATCAACGTGGACATCAAACTGTATTCCTCCATATTGGCGGACAGACTGAAGGTAGTTATGCAAGATCTTATCCACGATGATCAGGTGGGATTTGTCTCGGGTAGGGACTCGGCACATAACATTCGTCGGTTGATAGACATTAAAGACTTTGCCGCTAAAAGAAATGTCCCCCTCCTACCCTGTCGTTAGACGCAGAGAAAGCGTTCGACAGGGTCGGGTGGGGATACATGAGAAAAACCCTTACGGCCCTGGGATTTAGGGGATGGATATCTACAGCGATTGATGCTCTCTATCAGTCCCCCAGTGCAAGGGTAGTAGGCTCGGGTTTGTGTTCTGAATGGTTCAAGCTAGGTAACGGAACAAGACAGGGCTGTCCGCTTTCACCCCTACTATACGTTCTGTCGTTGGAGCCACTGGTGGCAAGACTTCGACAGAACAATAACATTCAGGGGCTACAAGTTAGAGAGAAGGAAATTAAGCTCTTGTTCTACTCAGATGACGTGTTGGTATTTATGTCAAAACCACTTGATTCCCTGCCATACTTTCTGAAAGAAATTGAAGACTATGGAACAATAGCCAACTACAAACTTAATTGGAGTAAAACTATGGCAAAGGCCCTAAATTTGGATAAAACCACCAGAGAAAAGATTAAAGAACTATATCAGCTAGAAGCAGGTAGAGACACGTTTGACTACTTGGGCATCAAAATACCCCACAAAATTCAAGACATTATGGAAACTAACTTCTCTCACTTAATGAGAATCACCAACGAATTTCTAAAAAAGTGGAAAACCATTGAGCTGACTTGGTGGGGCCGTAGCAATGCTGTTGCGGCTTATTTGATGCCTAAGTGGACTTAACTGTTTCGGATGGTACCGCTAAAGATCCCCAAAGACTGGCTGGAGAAGGTACATCGAAATTTGTGTAATTTTGTATGGAAAGGCAAGCCCCCTAGAATTGCTTCGAGAATACTGGGGATAAAGCCGAAAGATGGGGGCTTGGGATTTCCGTTGATTAGACAATCCTACGAGGCGAGTATGCTATTGCATCTAGTCAAAACGCAGCTACCACAGGCTAAACAGGAAACGTGGTATAAAATTGAAGTAGAACTATTAGGTGGGAAATCTATAATTTGGTCAGTTAAGCATAAAAAATATCAAATCAGTTCTCGAACGTGCAACACTCCCATTCAGGCGGTACCCTCCAGGCATGAATCCCATCAGTGTGCAAGAATGTATGAAGAATGAATGGTACGATGCAGATGGGGTGTTTTTTTTTTTTTTCTTTTTCTCTCTTGTCTCTTCCTTTTCTCTCTCTCTCTTCTCTCTTCTGTCTATTCCCCACTCTGGCACCTAATGCCTGATTCAGCGCATGACGTATACTTTTACAATTTGCAATTTGTATGTTTTTCTGTTTGTCGTATTGTTATTTATAATATATGAAAATTTCAATAAAGAATGATTTATAAAAAAATAAAAAAAATACTAATATATTTAAAGACAGGGTCCATAGTCTACAGGGAGTCTTCTGGCCACCATGCCCCTCCAAGAAAACCCGTCACAGTGGATCTTCAAATCCATTTCATGACAATCATGATATCATCATCAACATCATCATCATGATAGGATATCATCATCATAATCATGATATCATCATCATCATCATCATCACATCATCATCATCATGATATAATCATCATCGTCATCATGATATCATCATCATGATATCATCATCATGATATCATCATCATCATCATTATGATATCATCATCATCATAATCGTGATATCATCATCATCATCATGATATCATCATCATCATCGTCATGATATTATAATCATCATCATCATATCATCATCATCATCAAATCATCAAATCATCATCATCATCATCATCATCAGCATCATGATATCATCATCATCATCATCATCATGATATCATCATCATAATCGTGATATCATCATCATCATGATATCATCATCATCATGATATCATCATCATCATCATGATATCATCATCATCATCATCATCATCATCATCATGATATCACCATCGTCTTCATCATTGTATCATCATCATCATCATCATAATCATCGTCATGATATCATCATTATCATGATATTATCATCATCATGATATTATCATCATCATCATCATCATCATGATATGATCATCATCATCATCATTATATCATCATGATATCATTGTCATCATCATGATATCATCATGATCATGATATCATCATCACCATGATATCTTCATCATCATCATCTCATCATGATATCATCATCATCATCATCATCATCATCATCATAATGAAATCAGGATAATGATGATATGATGATGATGTCATCATGATATAATCATCATCGTCATCATGATATCAACATCATGATATCATCATGATCATGATATCATCATCACCATGATATCTTCATCATCATCATCTCATCATGATATCATGATCATCATCATCATCATCATAATGAAATCAGGATAATGATGATATGATGATGATGTCATCATGATATAATCATCATCGTCATCATGATATCATCATCATGATATCATCATCATGATATCATCATCATCATCATTATGATATCATCATCATCATAATCATGATATCATCATCATCATCATGATATCATCATCATCATCATTGTCATGATATTATAATCATCATCATCATATCATCATCATCAAATCATCAAATCATCATCATCATCATCAGCATCATGATATCATCATCATCATGATATCATCATCATCATCATCATCATCATCATGATATCATCATCATCATCATCATGATATCATCATCATCATCATCATCATCATCATGATATCATCATCATAATCGTGATATCATCATCATCATGATATCATCATCATCATGATATCATCATCATCATCATGATATCATCATCATCATCATCATCATCATCATCATCATCATCATGATATCACCATTATCTTCATCATTGTATCATCATCATAATCATCGTAATGATTTCATCATTATCATGATATCATCATCATCATGATATCTTCATCATCATGATATTATCATCATCATCATCATCATCATCATGATATGATCATCATCATCATCATCATCATCATTATATCATCATGATATCATTGTCATCATCATGATATCATCATGATCATGATATCATCATCACCATGATATCTTCATCATCATCATCTCATCATGATATCATCATCATCATCATCATAATGAAATCAGGATAATGATGATATGATGATGATGTCATCATCATCATGATCTCATATTTTATCCATCATTTTTCAGTATTATTTCATACATCATTTAGATATAAACTAATACTGGCAAATGATGGATAAAATAATACTGAAAAATGATGGATAAAATAATACTGGAAAAATGATGGATAAAATAATACTGGCAAATAATGTATAAAATAATACTATCAAATAATGTATAAAATAATACTGGCAAATGATGGATAAAATATTATTGAAAAATTATGTCTAGAATAATAATGGCAAATAATGTATAAAATAATACTATAAAATAATGTATAAAGTAATACTGGCAAATGATGGATAAAATATTACTGAAAAATTATGTCTAGAATAATAATGGCAAATAATGTATAAAATAAAAGAGACAAATAATGTATAAAACAATAATGGAAAATGATGGATAAATTAATACAGAAAAATTATGTATAAAATAATACTAGCAAATAATAGATAAAATAATTCTCGCAAATAAGGGATAAAAATAATACTGAAAAATGATGGATAAAACAATACTGAAAAATGATGCATAAAATAAAACAGACAAATAGTGTATAAAATAATTTTGGCAAATGATAAATAAAAAAATTATGAAAAATGATGGATAAAATATTACTGAAAAATGTGGGATAAAATAATACTGACAAATGATGTATAAAATAATACTGTCAATTGATGTGTAAAAAGATACCTAAAAATGATTAATAAAATAATACTGGCAGATAATGTATAAAATAATACTGGCAAATGATGGATAAAATATTACTGAAAAATTATGTCTAGTATAATAATGGCAAATAATGTATAAAATAAAAGTGACAAATAATGTATAAAACAATAATGGAAAATGATGGATAAATTAATACGGAAAAATTATGTATAAGTTAATACCAGCAAATAATGGATAAAATAATACTCACAAATAAGGTATAAAAATAATACTGAAAAATGATGGATAAAACAATACCGAAAAATGATGGATAAAATAATATAGACAAATGATGTATAAAATAATTCTGGCAAATGATGGAGAAAAAAATTATGAAAAATGATGGATAAAATATTACTGAAAAATTATGGATAAAATAATACTGGCAATTGATGAAAAAAAATACCTAAAATTGATGGATAAAATAATACTGGCAAATAATGTATAAAATAATACTGGCAAATGATGAATAAAATAATATTGAAAAATGATGTACAGAATAATAATGGCAAATAATGTATAAAATAAAAGTGTCAAATAATGTATAAAATAATACTGGAAAATGATGGATAAATTAATGCGGAAAAATTATGTATAAAATAATACTAGAAAATAATGGATTAAATAATGCTCGCAAATAAGGGATAAAAATAATACTGAAAAATGATGGATACAACAATACCGAAAAATGATGGATAAAATAATACAGACAAATTATGTATAAAATAATTTTGGCAAATGATGGATAAAAAAATTATGAAAAATGATGGATAAAATATTACTGAAAAATGATGGATAAAATAATACTGACAAATGATGTATAAAATAATACTGGCAATTGATGTGAAAAAAAATACCTAAAAATGATGGATAAAATAATACTGGCAAATAATGTATAAAATAATACTGGCAAATGATGAATAAAATAATATTGAAAAATGATTTAGAGAATAATAATGGCAAATAATGTATAAAATAATACTGGAAAAAGATGGATAAAATAATACTGACAAATGATGGATCAAATAATAACGACAAGTGATGGATAAAATAATACTGCAAATGATGGATAAAATAATACTGGCAAATGATTGATAAAAAAATAAAGAAAAATGAGGGATAAAATAATACTGAAAGAGGGAGACGGATGACGTAGAACGCTGATGTGGGCGGAGCGTTCGAGGACGGCGTGGTGAGGCACGAGGACGGAAGGCTCCCCGAGTGCTTGAGGTTGGAAGGTTCCAATTGCCGGGAAAAGAGCTGGTCCTTGAGCAAAGCGGATTACCGATCTGTGTGGATTAGGTGGAGAGACGGTGTCGTTGAATAGCCACCTGCTTTCAAGACACGTGGCGGCCGGTTGAGCTACTTCATTTGCTGCTAACGGGTGGAGGACGCAGTTGCTGAGAGGACGCCGGGGCGGGAGCTGCACCGGGAGCGGTGGAGATCCTGCGCTGACAGACCATCCACAGGCGAAGAGGCTGCAAAATCACTATCAATAGCAAGAGGAAACCACAGCCGTCGAGAAGACGCCGGGGCGGGTACTGCACCGGGAGCGGTGGAGATACTGCGCTGACAGAGTACTCATAGGCTGAAAGATCAAAATCAGAGGACGGAGGATACAAAACCCGATGGGACTCAGCAGAACACCCTGATAACTATACCTCTTACATTCCATCAGTGTCTCTCTCCCTTTTAGTCTATAAACCTTCAACACATGGAACTTACATGCTGGATAAACTCTGCTATGATTTAAATTGACTTTCCTGTATAGACTGATGTGTGAATACTGAAGCTCATATCATGGTTATTTCGATTAATTCAATGAATCCCAGATTTCAATTGCAATGGGATTGTGAACTATAGATTCCCTATCTATTGATCTTCATTATTGTCTTATCAGAATGATTACCTATGCTATGGTGTAAGGTTAATGTATGCTATATATTTGGACTATTAGAGGTTTTGAGACATAATAATTAACGGTTTATATTACCTGAAATTGGAGGGTTTGACATCTAAAACCCCATTGTTTAATAATTATTCTATAATAAGAAGGGTAGAGAGGTAGCTGTAAAAGCAGTAAGGTTAGACATCTAATCTTTATTTATTTTTTTTTCTCTTCTCTTTTTTTTGAGAAAGTGGGATGGCATCCAAAAGGGGAACTGATCAAAGAAATCTAATGAAGAAAGATAGAGAAAAAGGGAAAAAATGTTTGGGGGCAAAGAGCGAGGTTAAGATAGATTCTATATTTTCACCAACAACAGCTAAACTTGCTAAAGTCAGTCTGGATAGGTCGGATATGGTTGGTACGGCCACAGACACCTTTGACTTAGAAGGCAGTATACCAGGCCGGGACAGCTCAGTAGAGGGAGATAATCAGCCCCTAACTCAGGAATACTTACATACATGTATGAATCTCCAAATGGAGCAGATTAAAAAAGAGCTAAACAACTTTCTGCAGACATTTAAAAATGATATGACTCAGGTGAAAGAAAGAATGTCCAAAATGGAAGAAAAATTGGAGCATAATGAGATTACACAATTAGAAAACGCAGAGGAATTGGCCCAAATAAAAAAAAAACTGGAAATAATGGAACTTAAGTGTAATGATATGGAAGACCGAGCCAGGCGAAAAAATCTGCGGATTAGGGGTATTCCAGAGAGCATCACTAAAGAAAAGATGTTCCTCTTTTTGGTGAATTTATTTAATCAGATAGAAATGCAACCTGCAGTCGGTCCCAACGATATAGAAAGAGCACATAGACTTGCAAAACCATCAGGTATAGGGGAAGAACAACCCAGAGATACATTAATACGGTTCTCATCATACTATATGAAACAGAAGATAATGTCTACGATTAGGGGATGGGGACCAAAGGATTAAGGATCTGTCCTTCTTTCAGGATCTTTCTTACAATACAAGGATAGGTAGAAGAAATTTTAAAACAATAATCGAGACCCTGAGAGAGAGACAGATAACCTATTGGTGGGGCTACCCCCTGAGGCTATGTATTCGCTATAAGGAAGAAACTTACAAATTTGGGAAGCCTAAGCAGGCAGAGGACTGGTTGGACAAAATTGTCCATTAGAAATACCATGATAAGCTTGTGGAGTACCAGAGGAGGCACGTGAATTAGCGGAGGTGGATCACGGAGCACTGAGCAATCCTAAATTAGAATTTAGAATACACGTAAAATTAGTGGGGTCACAAACAAATAAATATAGAAATAAGATTTATAGCTAAAGCACACTGAATAAATTATGAAATATCTTTAAATATGGATGCACAAAGTATAATAATATTGAATCTCACTTTTGTAATAGACAATTAGCATAATTTAAATATAGGGAAGGGTTAGGGAAGGAGAGGGGGGGGATGAAAAGGTAGGGAAGAAAAGAGAGGGGAAGGAGAAGGGGAGGGAAGAGGGAAAGAGGGAAAAAAAGGAGGGGAAATCTTAGTTTTTCACTAAATAGAAATAAATTAAGTATGTTATTAATTAATTAACAATAGGATCTTGCCACACTTAACCACAAGAAAGAATTTATAGCACAAGTTCGAAATACACTAGGATAATTAACACAAGGGACACTAATATAAAGAATAATCAAAGTACTTTGGCAAAGGAACAGTGCCTCGTTGGAAACTCCACAGGCTAGGTAGGGTTGGTCAAATTGAATTAACTGGCTAGATTAAGAACCCCTTATTAGCCTAAATGAGAATTAGAGAGTATCCTGAAAGGAGGAGAAAGGAGGGAAGGAATAGGGAAAGGAAAGGAAGGGGAAGGGGAGGGAAGAGGGAGGAAAGGGGAAGAGAAGGGAAGAAGAGAATGAAACTTAATGGGAAAGAATAATTAAACTAACAGAAGCAGAGATATGGGGGGATGGACCCACAGTAAGAGGTATGGAGAAGATAAAATGGAGACTTAGGGACCGGATGATTGGGGGGACCAGGGTCCTACCTATGGGAGGGGGGAGAGGGGGGAGAAAGGAGAGATAAAAGTGACTCTCCTCCTCTCTGGGGATGGGACGGGGTTTCACTCGAACAACGAATTTGACACGGGAATTTACCTCAATCGGTGGGAAAATTTTGATACACATATGGGAAAGATAATCTCGTGCCTCCACACCAGCCTCAAAGCTTGACACTGTATTTAGGGTAGATACAGAGTGAGGCTATGGGGGGAATAACTGGGACAAAAGACCAGTATAGATTTTATATAAATGTCGTTGTTGAAGATGTATGTATATGTCAAGTTTTATGTGTTGTGTTAGGTATATATGTAAATGTGCGAGGAAACGACGGGCCCACCCAGATGGCCATACAGTTCATCCTAGGGGGACTCTCTGGTGGAAATGAAAGCGCAATAGATAAAGGATGACCCTTAAGATAATGTCCCTAAATGCCCAGGGATTGAACCTGCCACATAAACGGATTACTCTGATAAATTACATGTCCCAGAATAACATATCAGTAGGGATGATACAAGAAACCCATTGGAAACAAGATTTTGCAAATAAATTGTCATGGCATAGATTTCCACACATAATACATGCATCTCTCCCTTTTGAGAAGAAAAGAGGGGTCGCAATTTTGGTAGCAAGACACACTAAATTTGAGGTACTATATGAACAAATAGATAGAGAGGCCAGATATGTGTTTGTAGTGTGTAGGATAGATGATGTCAAATATTCACTCCTAAATATATACGCCCCGAATAACGGCCAGGTTCGATTCTTGAACTCAGTAATGAATAAATGCTTGTCGTACGTTCAAGGCCATTTTTTAGTAGTGGGAGACTTTAACTGTATAGCAGACCCTGAAATGGACAAATTATTGGGTAAAGGCATAAGAATAGAACATTCGATATTAGGATTGGCTAGGGAGATAAAAGATTTTATGGGACGACACAAAATGTATGATGTATGGCGGACACTAAATCCCGATGTAAAAGATTATACATTCTACTCTAAACCATTCAATTCCTATTCTAGATTGGATATGATGCTGGGAAAAAGAGAGGTTATTGAAATGTCTAAATCAGCAGTAATTTCAGAAATAGCGTGGTCTGACCATAACCCAGTAATAATAGAGCTGGCCAGTCAAAGAAGAGGGGGCAAAACTTGGAGATTAGACAACGCATTACTGGATGATGAAAATTTTGTGGATGAGCTTAGATATAATACAGAGAAATTTTTTGAAGAAAACTTAACTGGGGAGGTCCCCTTAACAACAGTTTGGTGTTCTTATAAATGTGTAGTAAGGGGCTGGATGATAAGCAAAGCAGCAACCATGAGGAAAAAAGATTCAAAAAATATAGCAGAACTCTTTGTTGATTTGGAGAACCTCAAAAGATCAGGGGGGGAAAAAACGGACAATGAATACATATCTAGTGTGAGCCAGATTAAGGACAGTATAAATGACCATCTGATGACGAGAGCAGCACAAATAATAAATAAAAGGAAACAGAAATGGTACTACATGGGGAATAAAACAGATAAACTACTGTCGGCCCAACTTCAACAACATAATGCTAATAATAGAATACATAAAATCGTAAATAAAGGAAAGACAGCGATATCCCCTGCCCAGATTGGGGAGGAGTTTAGAGATTTCTATAAGAATCTTTATACAATCCAGGAGGCAACTGACAGTAGGGACCTCATTAGGAAATATTTGAAGGACATCTCTCTTAGACAACTTTCAACAATACATAGGGAAGCATTAGAACTACCCATAGAAAGTGAAGAAGTCAGAATGGCAATACAACAGTTAAAAACGAATAAAACACCCCGGACCCGACGGTTTTACAGGGCAATTTTTTAAGAAACTGGCCCCATCTCCAATTAGACATCTTACGGATATATTTAACAATATCAAAGGGAAAAAAGAATTCCCTCGGGAGATGCTGCAGGCCTATATAATACCTATTTTGAAACCAGAAAAAGACCCAACCAAGGTGCAAAACTACCGCCCGATTTCCCTAATCAATTCGGACACAAAAATATACTCAGCCATCTTGGCACGACGTTTAAAAGTCGGTTTGTCTGATATAATACATTCAGATCAAACAGGATTTATGCAGGGAAAAATCTCAGGTGATAATACTAGGAAAAATTGTGACCTAATCGGGTATGCTAATAGATATCGAAGACCCATGCTGGCCCTGTCATTGGATGCTGAAAAAGCGTTCGACAGGGTCAGCTGGGTCTTTTTAGAAGAGACCTTGAAAGTAATGGGTCTTGGCCCTAATATTATAGATGCAATAATGGCCCTATATACCAACCCAGAGGCCAAGGTGGTGGGGCAGGGGATAGAAGCAAGTTGGTTTCATATAAGTAATGGAACGAGGCAGGGGTGTCCCCTTGCACCATTATTATATATAATCTCATTGGAACCATTAGCAGAAAAAATAAAATCTAATAAGGACATTGTAGGCATGGAAATAGGAAGGAGGGAATACAAATTGTCTCTATATGCTGACGATATCCTCCTGACCCTAAACAAACCGGAAAAATCACTAATCACTCTTTTGTCAGAAATAAAAACATATGGTAGGTACTCATATTACAAACTGAATGTAGGCAAATCGCAGGCGGCATGTGTGGCTATGCCCCAAAAAGACATTGAGACATTGAGAAAAGAACACGATTTCTTATGGTCCCAAAATAATATCAAATATTTAGGAATAGAGATACCGTTGGATGGTAGAGACATATTGGAAATAAATTGTAAAAATTTGTTGAACTCCACTCAAAAAAATTTAAGGAAGTGGAGTCATCTACCTATATCCTGGATGGGTCGGATCAATATTGTAAAGGACTATATAATGCCGAAATGGCTATATTTCTTAAGAATGATTCCTGGTCGCCTGAATAGAGACTGGATAAATCGGACTCAAATCTGTTTCTCCGACTTTATTTGGAGAGGGAAAAAACCCAGGATTAAGAGAGAGACCTTAGGTAGGGACAGAACCAAAGGTGGACTGGGTATTCCCAGCCTAATAAACCTGTGGGAAGGGAGTATGCTGATGCATGTGGTTATAATAAATTCGGACACGTCCAAAATTTTGGACTGGTACCAGATAGAATCAGAATGTATGGGGGCAGCCCTGGAACAATATCTATGGCTAAATGAGGTAGGTTTCAAGAAGATAATGGGTAAAATTGAAGGATATCCCCTGGGGGAAGTGCTTGATTACTGGCAGGTGATAAGAAAAAGGTTGGGAATAGGGGGAAAAATAGTACAGTCGGCAGCCCTGAAGATAATAGATCTTAATGTTCAGGACCTAGACACGGACAATTGGGTTAAAAAAGGAATCATGCGTATACACCAATTATATCAGGATGGGAGACTAATTAACTACGTAGATTTAATGAGAGAATACGATCTGCCCTCCAAAGACCTGTTCAAATATGCGGATGAGACATTACCTTCGGGAAACAGTAATATCTGATTCCTACGAAGATATGGTTGGGGATCTGATGTCCTTGATTGATAACAACTCGGGGGAAAAAAAATTATTAAAAGCATGTATGGATTTTGTGAACGTGAAGAACGAAGGCAGTATTCCAAATACTTGGGAAAAGTGGGCTATAGAACTACAATCTGGGGACAGGGAGGGGTGGCAGCAAGACAAATGGATGAGTGCATGGAATGAGATTAGAAAATTTGTCCACTGCCTAAACCTCCAAGAAGTATACTATAAATTGGTCCATAGGTGGTATAGAATTCCCTGCATAATGAATAAAATAGACCTGTCCAAGTCCCAGAATTGTTGGAGGTGTGGAAAGGGAGCAGGTACATGGGAACACGTATGGTGGTCTTGCGAAAAGATAAAGGGATGCTGGTCAACACTGTTTAAAATACTATCTGAAATTATTAAGAAAAAGATTAAACCCTGTCCACAAAAAGCACTTCTCCATCAAAAGTTGGGAGAAGGGGGAGGGACACACCTTGGAATAACTCATCAGATGTTTTTGGCAATGAAAGTTATAATTTCAAGAAACTGGCTCCAACAAAAAGATATAACATGGCCACAAGTGGCGAGACAGATAAATCTCCAAAGAGACATGGAAAGAGGGTATTATGGAGCAAAAGCCTCTATAGAGAAGTACGAAGCCATATGGCAGCCTTGAAACGTAGGATATAGGGGAATAAGAACTAGTACTTAAAAGAAGAGCCGTAATGTGGTGGGACTCCGTCGTTAACTAGCACAAGAAATTTTCTTTTATTTGTAATTCTTATGTCGTTTTGGTAATTGACGCATTGACATACGTGTAATCAAACACAGCGGATAAGGCTTGATAGGATTTATGTGGTTGCATAAGATGTTAAAACGATCATGAAATTTGGGGTGAATGAATGTTTTTTTTGTACTTTTGTATAATAAAAAATAAATAAATAAATTATACTGAAAAATGATTTATAAAATAATACTGGAAAAATTATGGATAAAATAATACTTTCAAATTATGGATAAAATAATACTGGCAAATAATGTATAAAATAATACTGGCAATTGCTGGATAAAATAAAGTGGCAAATAATATATAAAATAATACTGGCAAATGATGAATAAAACAATACTGACAAATGATGTATAAAATAATTTTGGCAAATGATGGATAAAAAAATTATGAAAAATGATGGATAAAATATTACTGAAAAATGATGGATAAAATAATACTGACAAATGATGTATAAAATAATACTGGCAATTGATGTGAAAAAAAATACCTAAAAATGATGGATAAAATAATACTGGCAAATAATGTATAAAATAATACTGGCAAATGATGAATAAAATAATATTGAAAAATGATGTAGAGAATAATAATGGCAAATAATGTATAAAATTAATACTGGAAAATGATGGATAAAATAATACTGACAAATGAGGGATCAAATAATAACGACAAGTGATGGATAAAATAACACTGCAAATGATGGATAAAATAATACTGGCAAATGATTGATAAAAAAAAATAAAGAAAAATGATGGATAAAATAATTTCTGAAAAATGATTTATAAAATAATGCTGGAAAAATTATGGATAAAATAATACTTTCAAATGATGGATAAAATAATACTGGCAAATAATGTATAAAATAATACTGGCAATTGATGGATAAAATAAAGTGGCAAATAATATATAAAATAATACTGGCAAATGGTGAATAAAACAAAACTGACAAATGATGGATAAAATAATACTGTCAAATCATGTATAAAATAATACTGGCAAATGAAGGATAAAATAATATTGAAAAATAATGTATAGAATGATAATGGCAAATAATGTATAAAATAAAAATGGCATATAATGTATTATAAAATACTGGAAAATGATGGATAAAATAATACTGACAAATGATGGATAAAATAATACTGTCAAATCATGTATAAAATAATACTGGCAAATGAAGGATAAAATAATATTGAAAAATAATGTATAGAATGATAATGGCAAATAATGTATAAAATAAAAATGGCATATAATGTATTATAAAATACTGGAAAATGATGGATAAAATAATACTGACAAATGATGGATAAAATAATACTGACAAATAATGTATAAAATAATACTGGCAAATAATTTCTAAATTAATACCGGCAAATGATGGATAAAATAATACTGACAGATCATGGATAAAATAAAACTGAATAAATGTCGAAAAAATTAAACTGTCAAATAATACATAAAATGATAATGGCAAATGATGTATAAAATAAAACTGGCAAATGATGGATAAAATAATACTGAAAAATGATGGCAAAAAAATACTGAAATCTGATGGATAAAATAATACTGAAAAATGATAAATCAAATAATAACGACAAGTGATGGATAAAATAATACTGCAAATGATGGATAAAATAATACTGGCAAATGATTGATAAAATAATACTGGAAAAATTATGGATAAAATAATACTGAAAAATGATGGATAAAATAATACTGGCAAATAATGTATAAAATAATACATGCAAATGATGGATAAAATAATACAGACAAATTATGTCTAAAATAATACTGTCAAATGATGGATAAAATAATACTGAAAAATGATGGATAAAATAATACTTGCAAATAATGTATAAAATAATACAGGCAATTGATGGATAAAATAATACTGGCAAAGGATGTATAAAATAATACTGGCAAATGATGTGAAAAAAAATACCTAAAAATGATGGATAAGATAATTCTGAAAAATTATGTATAAAATAATATTGAAAAATGATGTGTAATATAATACTGCTAAATAATGTATAAAATAAAACTGGCAAATAAAGTATAAAACAATACTGGAAAATGATGGATAAAATAATACTGGCAAATTATGTAAAAAATAATACTGGCAAATGATAGATAAAATAATACTGAAAATTGACGGAAAAGATAATACTGAAAAATGATGATAAAATAATGCTGGCAAATAATGTATAAATGAATACTGGTAAATGATGAATAAAATATTACTGAAAATGAAGGATAAAATAATACTGACAAATTATGTATAAAATAATACTTACTAATGATGTATAAAATAATACAGGCAAATGATGGATAAAATAATACAGACAAATTGTGTCTAAAATAACACTGTCAAATGATGGATAAAATAATACTGAAAAATGATGGATAAAATAATACTGGCAAATAATGTATAAAATAATACAGGCAATTGATGGATAAAATAATACTGGCAAAGGATGTATAAAATAATACTGGCAAATGATGTGAAAAAAATATCTAAAAATGATGGATAAAATAATTCTGAAAAATTATGTATAAAATAATATTGAAAAATGATGTGTAATATAATACTGCTAAATAATGTATAAAATAAAACTGGCAAATAAAGTATAAAACAATACTGGAAAATGATGGATAAAATAATACTGGCAAATTATGTAAAAAATAATACTGGCAAATGATAGATAAAATAATACTGAAAATTGACGGAAAAGATAATATTGGGAAATGATGGATAAAATAATACTGAAAAATGACGGATAAAATAATACTGGAAAATGATGTGAAAAAAACTACTTAAAAATGATTGATACAATAATGCTGAAAAATAATGTAAAAAATAATACTGACAAATGATGGATAAAATAATGCTGATAATTGAAGGAAAAGATAATATTGGGAAATGATGGATAAAATAATACTGAAAAATGACGGATAAAATAATACTGGAAAATTATGCGAAAAAAACTACCTAAAAATGATTGCTACAATAACACTGAAAAATGATGGATAAAATAATACTAGCAAATAATGTATACAATTTTACTGGCAAATGATAAATAAAATAATACTGGCAAATGATGGCTAAAATAATACTGAAAATGAAGGATAAAATAATACTGACAAATTATGTTTAAAATAATACTTACTAATAATGTATAAAATAATACAGACAAATTATGTCTAAAATAATACTGTCAAATAATGTATAACATTTTACTGGCAAATGATGGATAAAATAATAATATCAAATAATGTATACAATGTTACTGGCAAATGATGGCTAAAATAATACTGGCAAATGATGGCTAAAATAGTACTGAAAATGAAGGATAAAATAATACTGACAAATTATGTATAAAATAATACTTACTAATGATGTATAAAATAATACAGACAAATTATGTCTAAAATAATACTGTCAAATAATGTATAACATTTTACTGGCAAATGATGGATAAAATAATACTGAAAAATTATGAATAATATAATTCTGGCAAATGATGGATAAAATAAAACTGACAAATTATGTAAAAAATAATACTGGCAAATGATGGATAAAATAATACTGAAAATTGACGGAAAAGATAATATTGGGAAATGATGGATAAAATAATACTGAAAAATTACAGATAAAATAATAATGGAAAATGATGTGAAAAAAACTGCCTAAAAATGATTGATACAATATACTGAAAAATGATGGATAAAATAATACTGTCAAATGATGGATAAAATAATATTGGAAAAATTATGGATAAAATAATACTGGCAAATGATGAACAAAATAATACTGGCAAATTATGAATAAAATAATACTGGCAAATAATGTATAAAATAATATTGGCAAATGATGGATAAAATAATACTGAAAAATGATGTATAAAATAATACTGTCAAATGATGGATAAAATAATACTGACAAATGATGGATAAAATAATACTGAAAATTGACGGAAAAGATAATATTGGGAAATGATTGATAAAATAATACTGACAAATTATGTAAAAAATAATACTGGCAAATGATGGATAAAATAATACTGGCAAATGATGTATAAAATAATACTGGAAAATAATATATAAAACAATACAGGCAAATGATGGATAAAATAATACTGAAAAATGATGTATTGAATTATTCTGGCAATAATGTATAAAATCTTACTAGCAAATAATATTTAAAATAATACAGGCAATTGATTGATAAAAAAAATACTGGAAAATGATCGATAAAATAATACTGTCAAATGATTGATAAAATAATACTGGAAAAATTATGGATAAAATAATACTGGCAAATTATGAATAAAATAATACTGGCAAATAATGTATAAAATAATACTGGCATTTGATGGATAAAATAATACTGACAAATTATGTATAAAATAATAATAGCAAATAATGTATAAAATAATACTGGCATTTGATGGATAAAATAATACTGACAAATTATGTATAAAATAAAACTGCCAAATGATGGATAAAATAATACTAGCAAATTATGTATAAAATAATACTGGAAAATAATATATAAAACAATACAGGCAAATGATGGATAAAATAATACTGAAAAATGGTGTATTGAATTATTCTGGCAATAATGTATAAAATCTTACTAGCAAATATTATTTAAAATAATACTGGCAAATGATTGATAAAATAATACTGGCAAATGATGGGTAAAATAATACTGACATATTATGTATAAAATAATATTGGCAAATGATGGATAAAATAGTACTGAAAAATGATGTATAAAATAATACTGTCAAATGATGGATAAAATAATACTGGCATTTGATGGATAAAATAATACTGACAAATTATGTATAAAACAATACAGGCAAATGATGGATAAAATAATACTGAAAAATGAATTATTGAATTATTCTGGCAATAATATATAAAATCTTACTAGCAAATAATATTTAAAATAATACTGGCAAATGATTGATAAAATAATACTGGCAAATGATGGGTAAAATAATACTGACATATTATGTATAAAATAATACTAGCAAATAATGTATAATATAATATTAGCAAATGATGGTTACAATAATACTGAAAAATAATGGATAAAATAATACTGGCAAATAATGTATAAAACAATACAGGCAAAAGATGGATAAAATAATACTGAAAAATGATGTATTGAATTATTCTGGCAATAATGTATAAAATCTTACTAGCAAATAATATTTAAAATAATACAGGCAATTGATTGATAAAAAAAATACTGGAAAATGATGGATAAAAACATACTGTCAAATGATTGATAAAATAATACTGGAAAAATGATGGATAAAATAATACTGGCAAATGATGGATAAAATAATACTGGCAAATTATGAATAAAATAATACAGACTAATAATGTATAAAATAATACTGCCATTTGATGGATAAAATAATACTGACAAATTATGTATAAAATAATAATAGCAAATAATGTATAAAATAATACTGTCATTTGATGGATAAAATAATACTGACAAATTATGTATAAAATAATAATAGCAAATAATGTATAAAATAAAACTGACAAATGATGGATAAAATAATACTGGCAAATTATGTATAAAATAATACTGACAAATTATGTATAAAATAATACTTACTAATGATGTATAAAATAATACAGACAAATTATGTCTAAAATAATACTGTCAAATAATGTATAACATTTTACTGGCAAATGATGGAGAAAATAATACTGAAAAATGATGAATAATATAATACTGGCAAATGATGGATAAAATAATACTGACAAATTATGTAAAAAATAATACTAGCAAATGATGGATAAAATAATACTGAAAATTGACGGAAAAGATAATATTGGGAAATGATGGATAAAATAATACTGAAAAATTACAGATAAAATAATAATGGAAAATGATGTGAAAAAAACTACCTAAAAATGATTGATACAATATACTGAAAAATGATGGATAAAATAATACTGTCAAATGATGGATAAAATAATATTGGAAAAATTATGGATAAAATAATACTGGCAAATGATGGACAAAATAATACTGGGAAATTATGAATAAAATAATACTGGCAAATAATGTATAAAATAATACTGGCATTTGATGTATTAAATAATACTGACAAATTATGTATAAAATAATACTAGCAAATAATGTATAAAATAATATTGGCAAATGATGGATAAAATAATACTGACAAATGATAGATAAAATAATACTGAAAATTGACGGAAAAGATAATATTGGGAAATGATGGATAAAATAATACTGAAAAATTATGTAAAAAATAATGCTGGCAAATGATGGATAAAATAATACTGGCAAATGATGTATAAAATAATACTGGAAAATAATATATAAAACAATACAGGCAAATGATGGATAAAATAATACTGAAAAATGATGTACTGAATTATTCTGGCAATAATGTATAAAATCTTACTAGCAAATAATATTTAAAATAATACTGGCAAATGATTGATAAAATAATACTGGCAAATTATGTATAAAATAATACTGGAAAATAATGTATAAAATAATACAGGCAAATGATGGATAAAATAATACTGAAAAATGATGTTTTGAATTATTCTGGAAATAATGTATAAAATCTTACTAGCAAATAATATTTAAAATAATACTGGCAAATGATTGATAAAATAATACTGGCAAATGATGGGTAAAATAATACTGACATATTATGTATAAAATAATACTAGCAAATAATGTATAATATAATATTGGCAAATTATGGTTAAAATAATACTGAAAAATGATGGATAAAATAATACTGGCAAATAATGTATAAAACAATACAGGCAAATGATGGATAAAATAATACTGAAAAATTATGTATTGAATTATTCTGGCAATAATGTATAAAATCTTACTAGCAAATAATATTTAAAATAATACAGGCAATTGATTGATAACAAAAAAATACTGGAAAATGATGGATAAAATAATACTGACAAATTATGTATAAAATAATAATAGCAAATAATGTATAAAATAAAACTGCCAATTGATTGATAAAATAATACTGGCAAATTATGTATAAAATAATACTGGCAAATAATGTATAAAACAATACAGGCAAATGATGGATAAAATAATACTGAAAAATGATGTATTTAATTATTCTGGCAATAATGTATAAAATATTACTAGCAAATAATATTTAAAATAATACTGGCAAATGATGGATAAAATAATACTGGCAAATGATGGGTAAAATAATACTGACATATTATGTATAAAATAATATTGGCAAATGATGGATAAAATAGTACTGAAAAATGATGTATAAAATAATACTGTCAAATGATGGATAAAATAATACTGGCAAATGATGTATAAAATAATACTGGAAAATAATATATAAAACAATACAGGCAAATGATGGATAAAATAATACTGAAAAATGATGTACTGAATTATTCTGGCAATAATGTATAAAATCTTACTAGCAAATAATATTTAAAATAATACTGACAAATGATTGATAAAATAATACTGGCAAATAATGTATAAAATAATACAGGCAATTGATTGATAAAAAAAAACTGGAAAATGATCGATAAAATAATACTGTCAAATGATTGATAAAATAATACTGGAAAAATTATGGATAAAATAATACTGGCAAATGATGGACAAAATAATACTGGCAAATTATGAATAAAACAATACTGGCAAATAATGTATAAAATAATACTGGCCTTTGATGGATAAAATAATACTGACAAATTATGTATAAAATAATAATAGCAAATAATGTATAAAATAATACTGGCATTTGATGGATAAAATAATACTGACAAATTATGTATAAAATAAAACTGCCAAATGATGGATAAAATAATACTAGCAAATTATGTATAAAATAATACTGGAAAATAATGTATAAAACAATACAGGCAAATGATGGATAAAATAATACTGAAAAATGAAGTATTGAATTATTCTGGCAATAATATATAAAATCTTACTAGCAAATAATATTTAAAATAATACTGGCAAATGATTGATAAAATATTACTGGCAAATGATGGGTAAAATAATACTGACATATTATGTATAAAATAATACTAGCAAATAATGTATAATATAATATTAGCAAATGATGGTTACAATAATACTGAAAAATAATGGATAAAATAATACTGGCAAATAATGTATAAAACAATACAGGCAAATGATGGATAAAATAATACTGAAAAATGATGTATTGAATTATTCTGGCAATAATGTATAAAATCTTACTAGCAAATAATATTTAAAATAATACAGGCAATTGATTGATAAAAAAAAATACTGGAAAATGATGGATAAAAACATACTGTCAAATTATGGTTAAAATAATACTGGAAAAATTATGGATAAAATAATACTGGCAAATGATGGACAAAATAATACTGGCAAATTATGAATAAAACAATACTGGCAAATAATGTATAAAATAATACTGGCATATATGGATAAAATAATACTGACAAATTATGTATAAAATAATAATAGCAAATAAT
Source organism: Pelodytes ibericus (assembly GCA_036172795.1). Taxonomy (NCBI): domain Eukaryota; kingdom Metazoa; phylum Chordata; class Amphibia; order Anura; family Pelodytidae; genus Pelodytes; species Pelodytes ibericus. The sequence continues at coordinate 132,102,889 of CM069857.1, read as the reverse complement.
GTATAAAATAATACTGGCATTTGATGGATAAAATAATACTGACAAATTATGTATAAAATAAAACTGCCAAATGATGGATAAAATAATACTAGCAAATTATGTATAAAATAATACTGGAAAATAATGTATAAAACAATACAGGCAAATGATGGATAAAATAATGCTGAAAAATGAAGTATTGAATTATTCTGGCAATAATATATAAAATCTTACTAGCAAATAATATTTAAAATAATACTGGCAAATGATTGATAAAATAATACTGGCAAATGATGGGTAAAATAATACTGACATATTATGTATAAAATAATACTAGCAAATAATGTATAATATAATATTAGCAAATGATGGTTACAATAATACTGAAAAATAATGGATAAAATAATACTGGCAAATAATGTATAAAACAATACAGGCAAATGATGGATAAAATAATACTGAAAAATGATGTATTGAATTATTCTGGCAATAATGTATAAAATCTTACTAGCAAATAATATTTAAAATAATACAGGCAATTGATTGATAAAAAAAATACTGGAAAATGATGGATAAAAACATACTGTCAAATTATGGTTAAAATAATACTGGAAAAATAATGGATAAAATAATACTGGCATATGATGGACAAAATAATACTGGCAAATTATGAATAAAATAATACAGACTAATAATGTATAAAATAATACTGCCATTTGATGGATAAAATAATACTGACAAATTATGTATAAAATAATACTGGCAAATTATGAATAAAATAATACTGGCAAATAATTTATAAAATAATACTGGCATTTGATGGATAAAATAATACTGACAAATTATGTATAAAATAATACTTACTAATGATGTATAAAATAATACAGACAAATTATGTCTAAAATAATACTGTCAAATAATGTATAACATTTTACTGGCAAATGATGGAGAAAATAATACTGAAAAATGATGAATAATATAATACTGGCAAATGATGGATAAAATAATACTGACAAATTATGTAAAAAATAATACTAGCAAATTATGGATAAAATAATACTGAAAATTGACTGAAAAGATAATATTGGGAAATGATGGATAAAATAATACTGAAAAATTACAGATAAAATAATAATGGAAAATGATGTGAAAAAAACTACCTAAAAATGATTGATACAATATACTGAAAAATGATGGATAAAATAATACTGTCAAATGATGGATAAAATAATATTGGAAAAATTATGGATAAAATAATACTGGCAAATGATGGACAAAATAATACTGGCAAATTATGAATAAAATAATACTGGCAAATAATGTATAAAATAATACTGGCATTTGATGGATAAAATAATACTGACAAATTATGTATAAAATAATACTAGCAAATAATGTATAAAATAATATTGGCAAATGATGGATAAAATAATACTGACAAATGATAGATAAAATAATACTGAAAATTGACGGAAAAGATAATATTAAGAAATGATGAATAAAATAATACTGAAAAATTATGTAAAAAATAATACTGGCAAATGATGGATAAAATAATACTGGCAAATGATGTATAAAATAATACTGGAAAATAATATATAAAACAATACAGGCAAATGATGGATAAAATAATACTGAAAAATGATGTACTGAATTATTCTGGCAATAATGTATAAAATCTTACTAGCAAATAATATTTAAAATAATACTGGCAAATGATTGATAAAATAATACTGGCAAATAATGTATAAAATAATACAGGCAATTGATTGATAAAAAAAATACTGGAAAATGATCGATAAAATAATACTGTCAAATGATTGATAAAATAATACTGGAAAAATGATGGATAAAATAATACTGGCAAATGATGGACAAAATAATACTGGCAAATTATTAATAAAATAATACTGGCAAATAATGTATAAAATAATACTGGCATTTGATGGATAAAATAATACTGACAAATTATGTATAAAATAATACTAGCAAATAATGTATAAAATAATATTGGCAAATGATGGATAAAATAATACTGACAAATGATAGATAAAATAATACTGAAAATTGACGGAAAAGATAATATTAAGAAATGATGAATAAAATAATACTGACAAATTATGTATAAAATAAAACTGCCAAATGATGGATAAAATAATACTGGCAAATTATGTATAAAATAATACTGGAAAATAATGTATAAAATAATACAGGCAAATGATGGATAAAATAATACTGAAAATGATGTTTTGAATTATTCTGGCAATAATGTATAAAATCTTACTAGCAAAAAATATTTAAAATAATACTGGCAAATGATTGATAAAATAATACTGGCAAATGATGGGTAAAATAATACTGACATATTATGTATAAAATAATAATAGCAAATAATGTATAAAATAAAACTGACAAATGATGGATAAAATAATACTGGCAAATTATGTATAAAATAATACTGGCAAATTATGAATAAAATAATACTGGCAAATAATTTATAAAATAATACTGGCATTTGATGGATAAAATAATACTGACAAATTATGTATAAAATAATACTTACTAATGATGTATAAAATAATACAGACAAATTATGTTTAAAATAATACTGTCAAATAATGTATAACATTTTACTGGCAAATGATGGAGAAAATAATACTGAAAAATGATGAATAATATAATACTGGCAAATGATGGATAAAATAATACTGACAAATTATGTAAAAAATAATACTAGCAAATTATGGATAAAATAATACTGAAAATTGACGGAAAAGATAATATTGGGAAATGATGGATAAAATAATACTGAAAAATTACAGATAAAATAATAATGGAAAATGATGTGAAAAAAACTACCTAAAAATGATTGATACAATATACTGAAAAATGATGGATAAAATAATACTGTCAAATGATGGATAAAATAATATTGGAAAAATGATGGATAAAATAATACTGGCAAATGATGAACAAAATAATACTGGCAAATTATGTATAAAATAATACTGGCAAATAATGTATAACACAATACAGGCAAATGATGGATAAAATAATACTGAAAAATGATGTATTTAATTATTCTGGCACTAATGTATAAAATATTACTAGCAAATAATATTTAAAATAATACTGGCAAATGATGGATAAAATAATACTGACAAATGATGGATAAAATAATACTGAAAATTGACGGAAAAGATAATATTGAGAAATGATTGATAAAATAATACTGACAAATTATGTAAAAAATAATACTGGCAAATGATGGATAAAATAATACTGGCAAATGATGTATAAAATAATACTGGAAAATAATATATAAAACAATACAGGCAAATGATGGATAAAATAATACTGAAAAATGATGTATTGAATTATTCTGGCAATAATGTATAAAATTTTACTAGCAAATAATATTTAAAATAATACTGGCAAATGATTGATAAAATAATACTGGCAAATAATGTATAAAATAATACAGGCAATTGATTGATAAAAAAACATACTGGAAAATGATTGATAAAATAATACTGTCAAATGATAAATAAAATAATACTGGAAAAATTATGGATAAAATAATACTGGCAAATGATGGACAAAATAATACTGGCAAATTATGAATAAAATAATACTGGCAAATAATGTATAAAATAATACTGGCAAATGATGGACAAAATAATACTGGCAAATTATGAATAAAATAATACTGGCAAATGATGGATAAAATAATACTGACAAATTATGTATAAAATAATACTGGCAAATTATGTATAAAATAATACTGGCAAATAATGTATAAAACAATACAGGCAAATGATGGATAAAATAATACTGAAAAAATGATGTATTGAATTATTCTGGCAATAATGTATAAAATCTTACTAGCAAATAATATTTAAAATAATACAGGCAATTGATTGATAAAAAAAATACTGGAAAATGATGGATAAAATAATACTGTCAAATGATTGATAAAATAATACTGGAAAAATTATGGATAAAATAATACTGGCAAATGATGGACAAAATAATACTGGCAAATTATGAATAAAATAATACTGACTAATAATGTATAAAATAATATTGCCATTTGATGGATAAAATAATACTGACAAATTATGTAAAAAATAATAATAGCAAATAATGTATAAAATAATACTGGCATTTGATGGATAAAATAATACTGACAAATTATGTATAAAATAATAATAGCAAATAATGTATAAAATAAAACTGACAAATGATGGATAAAATAATACTGGCAAATTATGTATAAAATAATACTGGCAAATAATGTATAAAACAATACAGGCAAATGATGGATAAAATAATACTGAAAAATGATGTATTGAATTATTCTGGCAATAATGTATAAAATCTTACTAGCAAATAATATTTAAAATAATACTGGCAAATGATGGATAAAATAATACTGGCAAATGATGGGTAAAATAATACTGACATATTATGTATAAAATAATCCTAGCAAATAATGTATAAAATAATACTGGCATTTGATGGATAAAATAATACTGACAAATTATGTAAAAAATAATACTAGCAAATGATGGATAAAATAATACTGAAAATTGACGGAAAAGATAATATTGGGAAATGATGGATAAAATAATACTGAAAAATTACAGATAAAATAATAATGGAAAATGATGTGAAAAAAAACTACCTAAAAATGATTGATACAATATACTGAAAAATGATGGATAAAATAATACTGTCAAATGATGGATAAAATAATATTGGAAAAATTATGGATAAAATAATACTGGCAAATGATGGACAAAATAATACTGGCAAATTATGAATAAAATAATACTGGCAAATAATGTATAAAATAATACTGGCATTTGATGGATAAAATAATACTGACAAATTATGTATAAAATAATAATAGCAAATAATGTATAAAATAAAACTGACAAATGATGGATAAAATAATACTGGCAAATTATGTATAAAATAATACTGGCAAATAATGTATAAAACAATACAGGCAAATGATGGATAAAATAATACTGAAAAATAATGTATAAAATAATACAGGCAATTGATTGATAAAAAAAAATACTGGAAAATGATCGATAAAATAATACTGTCAAATGATAAATAAAATAATACTGGAAAAATTATGGATAAAATAATACTGGCAAATGATGGACAAAATAATACTGGCAAATTATGAATAAAATAATACTGGCAAATAATGTATAAAATAATACTGGCATTTGATGGATAAAATAATACTGACAAATTATGTATAAAATAATAATAGCAAATAATGTATAAAATAAAACTGACAAATGATGGATAAAATAATACTGGCAAATTATGCATAAAATAATACTGGCAAATAATGTATAAAACAATACAGGCAAATGATGGATAAAATAATACTGAAAAATGATGTATTGAATTATTCTGGCAATAATGTATAAAATATTACTAGCAAATAATATTTAAAATAATACTGGCAAATGATGGATAAAATAATACTGGCAAATGATGGGTAAAATAATACTGACATATTATGTATAAAATAATACTAGCAAATAATGTATAAAATAATATTGGCAAATGATGGATAAAATAATACTGAAAAATGATGTATAAAATAATACTGTCAAATGATGGATAAAATAATACTGACAAATGATGGATAAAATAATACTGAAAATTGACGGAAAAGATAATATTGGGAAATGATTGATAACATAATACTGACAAATTATGTAAAAAATAATACTGGCAAATGATGGATAAAATAATACTGGCAAATGATGTATAAAATAATACTGGAAAATAATATATAAAACAATACAGGCAAATGATGGATAAAATAATACTGAAAAATGATGTATTGAATTATTCTGGCAATAATGTATAAAATCTTACTAGCAAATAATATTTAAAATAATACTGGAAAATGATGGATAAAATAATACTGACAAATGATGGATAAAATAATACTGAAAATTGACGGAAAAGATAATATTGGGAAATGATTGATAAAATAATACTGACAAATTATGTAAAAAATAATACTGGCAAATGATGGATAAAATAATACTGGCAAATGATGTATAAAATAATACTGGAAAATAATATATAAAACAATACAGGCAAATGATGGATAAAATAATACTGAAAAATGATGTATTGAATTATTCTGGCAATAATGTATAAAATCTTACTAGCAAATAATATTTAAAATAATACTGGCAAATGATTGATAAAATAATACTGGCAAATAATGTATAAAATAATATAGGCAATTGATTGATAAAAAAAATACTGGAAAATGATCGATAAAATAATACTGTCAAATGATAAATAAAATAATACTGGAAAAATTATGGATAAAATAATACTGGCAAATGATGGACAAAATAATACTGGCAAATTATGAATAAAATAATACTGGCAAATAATGTATAAAATAATACTGGCATTTGATGGATAAAATAATACTGGCAAATGATGGGTAAAATAATACTGACATATTATGTATAAAATAATACTAGCAAATAATGTATAATATAATATTAGCAAATGATGGTTACAATAATACTGAAAAATGATGGATAAAATAATACTAGCAAATAATGTATAAAACAATACAGGCAAATGATGGATAAAATAATACTGAAAAATGATGTATTGAATTATTCTGGCAATAATGTATAAAATCTTACTAGCAAATAATATTTAAAATAATACAGGCAATTGATTGATAAAAAAAATACTGGAAAATGATGGATAAAATAATACTGTCAAATGATTGATACAATAATACTGGAAAAATTATGGATAAAATAATACTGGCAAATGATGGACAAAATAATACTGGCAAATTATGAATAAAATAATACAGACTAATAATGTATAAAATAATCCTGCCATTTGATGGATAAAATAATACTGACAAATTATGTATAAAATAATAATAGCAAATAATGTATAAAATAATACTGGCATTTGATGGATAAAATAATATTGACAAATTATGTATAAAATAATAATAGCAAATAATGTATAAAATAAAACTGACAAATGATGGATAAAATAATACTGGCAAATTATGTATAAAATAATACTGGCAAATAATGTATAAAACAATACAGGCAAATGATGGATAAAATAATTCTGAAAAATAATGTATAAAATAATACAGGCAATTGATTGATAAAAAAAATACTGGAAAATGTTCGATAAAATAATACTGTCAAATGATAAATAAAATAATACTGGAAAAATTATGGATAAAATAATACTGGCAAATGATGGACAAAATAATACTGGCAAATTATGAATAAAATAATACTGACTAATAATGTATAAAATAATATTGCCATTTGATGGATAAAATAATACTGACAAATTATGTAAAAAATAATAATAGCAAATAATGTATAAAATAATACTGGCATTTGATGGATAAAATAATACTGACAAATTATGTATAAAATAATACTAGCAAATAATGTATAAAATAATATTGGCAAATGATGGATAAAATAATACTGACAAATGATAGATAAAATAATACTGAAAATTGACGGAAAAGATAATATTGGGAAATGATGGATAAAATAATACTGAAAAATTATGTAAAAAATAATGCTGGCAAATGATGGATAAAATAATACTGGCAAATGATGTATAAAATAATACTGGAAAATAATATATAAAACAATACAGGCAAATGATGGATAAAATAATACTGAAAAATGATGTACTGAATTATTCTGGCAATAATGTATAAAATCTTACTAGCAAATAATATTTAAAATAATACTGGCAAATGATTGATAAAATAATACTGGCAAATTATGTATAAAATAATACTGGAAAATAATGTATAAAATAATACAGGCAAATGATGGATAAAATAATACTGAAAAATGATGTTTTGAATTATTCTGGAAATAATGTATAAAATCTTACTAGCAAATAATATTTAAAATAATACTGGCAAATGATTGATAAAATAATACTGGCAAATGATGGGTAAAATAATACTGACATATTATGTATAAAATAATACTAGCAAATAATGTATAATATAATATTGGCAAATTATGGTTAAAATAATACTGAAAAATGATGGATAAAATAATACTGGCAAATAATGTATAAAACAATACAGGCAAATGATGGATAAAATAATACTGAAAAATTATGTATTGAATTATTCTGGCAATAATGTATAAAATCTTACTAGCAAATAATATTTAAAATAAGACAGGCAATTGATTGATAACAAAAAAATACTGGAAAATGATGGATAAAATAATACTGACAAATTATGTATAAAATAATAATAGCAAATAATGTATAAAATAAAACTGCCAATTGATTGATAAAATAATACTGGCAAATTATGTATAAAATAATACTGGCAAATAATGTATAAAACAATACAGGCAAATGATGGATAAAATAATACTGAAAAATGATGTATTTAATTATTCTGGCAATAATGTATAAAATATTACTAGCAAATAATATTTAAAATAATACTGGCAAATGATGGATAAAATAATACTGGCAAATGATGGGTAAAATAATACTGACATATTATGTATAAAATAATATTGGCAAATGATGGATAAAATAATACTGAAAAATGATGTATAAAATAATACTGTCAAATGATGGATAAAATAATACTGGCAAATGATGTATAAAATAATACTGGAAAATAATATATAAAACAATACAGGCAAATGATGGATAAAATAATACTGAAAAATGATGTACTGAATTATTCTGGCAATAATGTATAAAATCTTACTAGCAAATAATATTTAAAATAATACTGACAAATGATTGATAAAATAATACTGGCAAATAATGTATAAAATAATACAGGCAATTGATTGATAAAAAAAAACTGGAAAATGATCGATAAAATAATACTGTCAAATGATTGATAAAATAATACTGGAAAAATTATGGATAAAATAATACTGGCAAATGATGGACAAAATAATACTGGCAAATTATGAATAAAACAATACTGGCAAATAATGTATAAAATAATACTGGCCTTTGATGGATAAAATAATACTGACAAATTATGTATAAAATAATAATAGCAAATAATGTATAAAATAATACTGGCATTTGATGGATAAAATAATACTGACAAATTATGTATAAAATAAAACTGCCAAATGATGGATAAAATAATACTAGCAAATTATGTATAAAATAATACTGGAAAATAATGTATAAAACAATACAGGCAAATGATGGATAAAATAATACTGAAAAATGAAGTATTGAATTATTCTGGCAATAATATATAAAATCTTACTAGCAAATAATATTTAAAATAATACTGGCAAATGATTGATAAAATATTACTGGCAAATGATGGGTAAAATAATACTGACATATTATGTATAAAATAATACTAGCAAATAATGTATAATATAATATTAGCAAATGATGGTTACAATAATACTGAAAAATAATGGATAAAATAATACTGGCAAATAATGTATAAAACAATACAGGCAAATGATGGATAAAATAATACTGAAAAATGATGTATTGAATTATTCTGGCAATAATGTATAAAATCTTACTAGCAAATAATATTTAAAATAATACAGGCAATTGATTGATAAAAAAAAATACTGGAAAATGATGGATAAAAACATACTGTCAAATTATGGTTAAAATAATACTGGAAAAATTATGGATAAAATAATACTGGCAAATGATGGACAAAATAATACTGGCAAATTATGAATAAAACAATACTGGCAAATAATGTATAAAATAATACTGGCATATATGGATAAAATAATACTGACAAATTATGTATAAAATAATAATAGCAAATAATGTATAAAATAATACTGGCATTTGATGGATAAAATAATACTGACAAATTATGTATAAAATAAAACTGCCAAATGATGGATAAAATAATACTAGCAAATTATGTATAAAATAATACTGGAAAATAATGTATAAAACAATACAGGCAAATGATGGATAAAATAATACTGAAAAATGAAGTATTGAATTATTCTGGCAATAATATATAAAATCTTACTAGCAAATAATATTTAAAATAATACTGGCAAATGATTGATAAAATAATACTGGCAAATGATGGGTAAAATAATACTGACATATTATGTATAAAATAATACTAGCAAATAATGTATAATATAATATTAGCAAATGATGGTTACAATAATACTGAAAAATAATGGATAAAATAATACTGGCAAATAATGTATAAAACAATACAGGCAAATGATGGATAAAATAATACTGAAAAATGATGTATTGAATTATTCTGGCAATAATGTATAAAATCTTACTAGCAAATAATATTTAAAATAATACAGGCAATTGATTGATAAAAAAAATACTGGAAAATGATGGATAAAAACATACTGTCAAATTATGGTTAAAATAATACTGGAAAAATAATGGATAAAATAATACTGGCATATGATGGACAAAATAATACTGGCAAATTATGAATAAAATAATACAGACTAATAATGTATAAAATAATACTGCCATTTGATGGATAAAATAATACTGACAAATTATGTATAAAATAATACTGGCAAATTATGAATAAAATAATACTGGCAAATAATTTATAAAATAATACTGGCATTTGATGGATAAAATAATACTGACAAATTATGTATAAAATAATACTTACTAATGATGTATAAAATAATACAGACAAATTATGTCTAAAATAATACTGTCAAATAATGTATAACATTTTACTGGCAAATGATGGAGAAAATAATACTGAAAAATGATGAATAATATAATACTGGCAAATGATGGATAAAATAATACTGACAAATTATGTAAAAAATAATACTAGCAAATTATGGATAAAATAATACTGAAAATTGACTGAAAAGATAATATTGGGAAATGATGGATAAAATAATACTGAAAAATTACAGATAAAATAATAATGGAAAATGATGTGAAAAAAACTACCTAAAAATGATTGATACAATATACTGAAAAATGATGGATAAAATAATACTGTCAAATGATGGATAAAATAATATTGGAAAAATTATGGATAAAATAATACTGGCAAATGATGGACAAAATAATACTGGCAAATTATGAATAAAATAATACTGGCAAATAATGTATAAAATAATACTGGCATTTGATGGATAAAATAATACTGACAAATTATGTATAAAATAATACTAGCAAATAATGTATAAAATAATATTGGCAAATGATGGATAAAATAATACTGACAAATGATAGATAAAATAATACTGAAAATTGACGGAAAAGATAATATTAAGAAATGATGAATAAAATAATACTGAAAAATTATGTAAAAAATAATACTGGCAAATGATGGATAAAATAATACTGGCAAATGATGTATAAAATAATACTGGAAAATAATATATAAAACAATACAGGCAAATGATGGATAAAATAATACTGAAAAATGATGTACTGAATTATTCTGGCAATAATGTATAAAATCTTACTAGCAAATAATATTTAAAATAATACTGGCAAATGATTGATAAAATAATACTGGCAAATAATGTATAAAATAATACAGGCAATTGATTGATAAAAAAAATACTGGAAAATGATCGATAAAATAATACTGTCAAATGATTGATAAAATAATACTGGAAAAATGATGGATAAAATAATACTGGCAAATGATGGACAAAATAATACTGGCAAATTATTAATAAAATAATACTGGCAAATAATGTATAAAATAATACTGGCATTTGATGGATAAAATAATACTGACAAATTATGTATAAAATAATACTAGCAAATAATGTATAAAATAATATTGGCAAATGATGGATAAAATAATACTGACAAATGATAGATAAAATAATACTGAAAATTGACGGAAAAGATAATATTAAGAAATGATGAATAAAATAATACTGACAAATTATGTATAAAATAAAACTGCCAAATGATGGATAAAATAATACTGGCAAATTATGTATAAAATCATACTGGAAAATAATGTATAAAATAATACAGGCAAATGATGGATAAAATAATACTGAAAATGATGTTTTGAATTATTCTGGCAATAATGTATAAAATCTTACTAGCAAAAAATATTTAAAATAATACTGGCAAATGATTGATAAAATAATACTGGCAAATGATGGGTAAAATAATACTGACATATTATGTATAAAATAATAATAGCAAATAATGTATAAAATAAAACTGACAAATGATGGATAAAATAATACTGGCAAATTATGTATAAAATAATACTGGCAAATTATGAATAAAATAATACTGGCAAATAATTTATAAAATAATACTGGCATTTGATGGATAAAATAATACTGACAAATTATGTATAAAATAATACTTACTAATGATGTATAAAATAATACAGACAAATTATGTTTAAAATAATACTGTCAAATAATGTATAACATTTTACTGGCAAATGATGGAGAAAATAATACTGAAAAATGATGAATAATATAATACTGGCAAATGATGGATAAAATAATACTGACAAATTATGTAAAAAATAATACTAGCAAATTATGGATAAAATAATACTGAAAATTGACGGAAAAGATAATATTGGGAAATGATGGATAAAATAATACTGAAAAATTACAGATAAAATAATAATGGAAAATGATGTGAAAAAAACTACCTAAAAATGATTGATACAATATACTGAAAAATGATGGATAAAATAATACTGTCAAATGATGGATAAAATAATATTGGAAAAATGATGGATAAAATAATACTGGCAAATGATGAACAAAATAATACTGGCAAATTATGAATAAAATAATACTGACTAATAATGTATAAAATAATATTGCCATTTGATGGATAAAATAATACTGACAAATTATGTAAAAAATAATAATAGCAAATAATGTATAAAATAATACTGGCATTTGATGGATAAAATAATACTGACAAATTATGTATAAAATAATAATAGCAAATAATGTATAAAATAAAACTGACAAATGATGGATAAAATAATACTGGCAAATTATGTATAAAATAATACTGGCAAATAATGTATAAAACAATACAGGCAAATGATGGATAAAATAATACTGAAAAATGATGTATTGAATTATTCTGGCAATAATGTATAAAATCTTACTAGCAAATAATATTTAAAATAATACTGGCAAATGATGGATAAAATAATACTGGCAAATGATGGGTAAAATAATACTGACATATTATGTATAAAATAATCCTAGCAAATAATGTATAAAATAATACTGGCATTTGATGGATAAAATAATACTGACAAATTATGTAAAAAATAATACTAGCAAATGATGGATAAAATAATACTGAAAATTGACGGAAAAGATAATATTGGGAAATGATGGATAAAATAATACTGAAAAATTACAGATAAAATAATAATGGAAAATGATGTGAAAAAAAACTACCTAAAAATGATTGATACAATATACTGAAAAATGATGGATAAAATAATACTGTCAAATGATGGATAAAATAATATTGGAAAAATTATGGATAAAATAATACTGGCAAATGATGGACAAAATAATACTGGCAAATTATGAATAAAATAATACTGGCAAATAATGTATAAAATAATACTGGCATTTGATGGATAAAATAATACTGACAAATTATGTATAAAATAATAATAGCAAATAATGTATAAAATAAAACTGACAAATGATGGATAAAATAATACTGGCAAATTATGTATAAAATAATACTGGCAAATAATGTATAAAACAATACAGGCAAATGATGGATAAAATAATACTGAAAAATAATGTATAAAATAATACAGGCAATTGATTGATAAAAAAAAATACTGGAAAATGATCGATAAAATAATACTGTCAAATGATAAATAAAATAATACTGGAAAAATTATGGATAAAATAATACTGGCAAATGATGGACAAAATAATACTGGCAAATTATGAATAAAATAATACTGGCAAATAATGTATAAAATAATACTGGCATTTGATGGATAAAATAATACTGACAAATTATGTATAAAATAATAATAGCAAATAATGTATAAAATAAAACTGACAAATGATGGATAAAATAATACTGGCAAATTATGCATAAAATAATACTGGCAAATAATGTATAAAACAATACAGGCAAATGATGGATAAAATAATACTGAAAAATGATGTATTGAATTATTCTGGCAATAATGTATAAAATATTACTAGCAAATAATATTTAAAATAATACTGGCAAATGATGGATAAAATAATACTGGCAAATGATGGGTAAAATAATACTGACATATTATGTATAAAATAATACTAGCAAATAATGTATAAAATAATATTGGCAAATGATGGATAAAATAATACTGAAAAATGATGTATAAAATAATACTGTCAAATGATGGATAAAATAATACTGACAAATGATGGATAAAATAATACTGAAAATTGACGGAAAAGATAATATTGGGAAATGATTGATAACATAATACTGACAAATTATGTAAAAAATAATACTGGCAAATGATGGATAAAATAATACTGGCAAATGATGTATAAAATAATACTGGAAAATAATATATAAAACAATACAGGCAAATGATGGATAAAATAATACTGAAAAATGATGTATTGAATTATTCTGGCAATAATGTATAAAATCTTACTAGCAAATAATATTTAAAATAATACTGGAAAATGATGGATAAAATAATACTGACAAATGATGGATAAAATAATACTGAAAATTGACGGAAAAGATAATATTGGGAAATGATTGATAAAATAATACTGACAAATTATGTAAAAAATAATACTGGCAAATGATGGATAAAATAATACTGGCAAATGATGTATAAAATAATACTGGAAAATAATATATAAAACAATACAGGCAAATGATGGATAAAATAATACTGAAAAATGATGTATTGAATTATTCTGGCAATAATGTATAAAATCTTACTAGCAAATAATATTTAAAATAATACTGGCAAATGATTGATAAAATAATACTGGCAAATAATGTATAAAATAATATAGGCAATTGATTGATAAAAAAAATACTGGAAAATGATCGATAAAATAATACTGTCAAATGATAAATAAAATAATACTGGAAAAATTATGGATAAAATAATACTGGCAAATGATGGACAAAATAATACTGGCAAATTATGAATAAAATAATACTGGCAAATAATGTATAAAATAATACTGGCATTTGATGGATAAAATAATACTGGCAAATGATGGGTAAAATAATACTGACATATTATGTATAAAATAATACTAGCAAATAATGTATAATATAATATTAGCAAATGATGGTTACAATAATACTGAAAAATGATGGATAAAATAATACTAGCAAATAATGTATAAAACAATACAGGCAAATGATGGATAAAATAATACTGAAAAATGATGTATTGAATTATTCTGGCAATAATGTATAAAATCTTACTAGCAAATAATATTTAAAATAATACAGGCAATTGATTGATAAAAAAAATACTGGAAAATGATGGATAAAATAATACTGTCAAATGATTGATACAATAATACTGGAAAAATTATGGATAAAATAATACTGGCAAATGATGGACAAAATAATACTGGCAAATTATGAATAAAATAATACAGACTAATAATGTATAAAATAATCCTGCCATTTGATGGATAAAATAATACTGACAAATTATGTATAAAATAATAATAGCAAATAATGTATAAAATAATACTGGCATTTGATGGATAAAATAATACTGACAAATTATGTATAAAATAATAATAGCAAATAATGTATAAAATAAAACTGACAAATGATGGATAAAATAATACTGGCAAATTATGTATAAAATAATACTGGCAAATAATGTATAAAACAATACAGGCAAATGATGGATAAAATAATTCTGAAAAATAATGTATAAAATAATACAGGCAATTGATTGATAAAAAAAATACTGGAAAATGTTCGATAAAATAATACTGTCAAATGATAAATAAAATAATACTGGAAAAATTATGGATAAAATAATACTGGCAAATGATGGACAAAATAATACTGGCAAATTATGAATAAAATAATACTGGCAAATAATGTATAAAATAATACTCGCATTTGATGGATAAAATAATACTGACAAATTATGTATAAAATAATAATAGCAAATAATGTATAAAATAAAACTGCTAAATGATGGATAAAATAATACTGGCAAATTATGTATAAAATAATACTGGCAAATAATGTATAAAACAATACAGGCAAATGATGGATAAAATAATACTGAAAAATGATGTATTGAATTATTCTGGCAATAATGTATAAAATCTTACTAGCAAATAATATTTAAAATAATACTGGCAAATGATGGATAAAATAATACTGGCAAATGATGGGTAAAATAATACTGACATATTATGTATAAAATAATACTAGCCAATAATGTATAAAATAATACTGGCATTTGATGGATAAAATAATACTGACAAATAATGTATAAAATAATAATAGCAAATAATGTATAAAATAAAACTGCTAAATGATGGATAAAATAATATTGGCAAATTATGTATAAAATAATACTTACAAATTATAAATAAAATAATACTGGCAAATAATTTATAAAATAATACTGGCATTTGATGGATAAAATAATATTGACAAATTATGTATAAAATAATACTTACTAATGATGTATAAAATAATACAGACAAATTATGTCTAAAATAATACTGTCAAATAATGTATAACATTTTACTGGCAAATGATGGAGAAAATAATACTGAAAAATGATGAATAATATAATACTGGCAAATGATGGATAAAATAATACTGACAAATTATGTAAAAAATAATACTAGCAAATGATGGATAAAATAATACTGAAAATTGACGGAAAAGATAATATTGGGAAATGATGGATAAAATAATACTAGCAAATAATGTATAAAACAATACAGGCAAATGATGGATAAAATAATACTGAAAAATGATGTATTGAATTATTCTGGCAATAATGTATAAAATCTTACTAGCAAATAATATTTAAAATAATACAGGCAATTGATTGATAAAAAAAATACTGGAAAATGATGGATAAAATAATACTGTCAAATGATTGATACAATAATACTGGAAAAATTATGGATAAAATAATACTGGCAAATGATGGACAAAATAATACTGGCAAATTATGAATAAAATAATACAGACTAATAATGTATAAAATAATCCTGCCATTTGATGGATAAAATAATACTGACAAATTATGTATAAAATAATAATAGCAAATAATGTATAAAATAATACTGGCATTTGATGGATAAAATAATACTGACAAATTATGTATAAAATAATAATAGCAAATAATGTATAAAATAAAACTGACAAATGATGGATAAAATAATACTGGCAAATTATGTATAAAATAATACTGGCAAATAATGTATAAAACAATACAGGCAAATGATGGATAAAATAATTCTGAAAAATAATGTATAAAATAATACAGGCAATTGATTGATAAAAAAAATACTGGAAAATGTTCGATAAAATAATACTGTCAAATGATAAATAAAATAATACTGGAAAAATTATGGATAAAATAATACTGGCAAATGATGGACAAAATAATACTGGCAAATTATGAATAAAATAATACTGGCAAATAATGTATAAAATAATACTCGCATTTGATGGATAAAATAATACTGACAAATTATGTATAAAATAATAATAGCAAATAATGTATAAAATAAAACTGCTAAATGATGGATAAAATAATACTGGCAAATTATGTATAAAATAATACTGGCAAATAATGTATAAAACAATACAGGCAAATGATGGATAAAATAATACTGAAAAATGATGTATTGAATTATTCTGGCAATAATGTATAAAATCTTACTAGCAAATAATATTTAAAATAATACTGGCAAATGATGGATAAAATAATACTGGCAAATGATGGGTAAAATAATACTGACATATTATGTATAAAATAATACTAGCCAATAATGTATAAAATAATACTGGCATTTGATGGATAAAATAATACTGACAAATAATGTATAAAATAATAATAGCAAATAATGTATAAAATAAAACTGCTAAATGATGGATAAAATAATATTGGCAAATTATGTATAAAATAATACTTACAAATTATAAATAAAATAATACTGGCAAATAATTTATAAAATAATACTGGCATTTGATGGATAAAATAATATTGACAAATTATGTATAAAATAATACTTACTAATGATGTATAAAATAATACAGACAAATTATGTCTAAAATAATACTGTCAAATAATGTATAACATTTTACTGGCAAATGATGGAGAAAATAATACTGAAAAATGATGAATAATATAATACTGGCAAATGATGGATAAAATAATACTGACAAATTATGTAAAAAATAATACTAGCAAATGATGGATAAAATAATACTGAAAATTGACGGAAAAGATAATATTGGGAAATGATGGATAAAATAATACTGAAAAATTACAGATAAAATAATAATGGAAAATGATGTGAAAAAAAACTACCTAAAAATGATTGATACAATATACTGAAAAATGATGGATAAAATAATACTGTCAAATGATGGATAAAATAATATTGGAAAAATTATGGATAAAATAATACTGGCAAATGATGGACAAAATAATACTGGCAAATTATGAATAAAATAATACTGGCAAATAATGTATAAAATAATACTGGCTTCTCTCGCTCCCATCTTGTATACTCAAGGATTGATCTGATGGTGTCCGGGATTAATGTTGCCAAAATAATAAATAAGATAATTATTACTACCATCCCTTGGTCCGACCATAATATGGTACTTATGATTGTGAAAGATGAAATGGCTAGGACAAGGACCCACTGGAGGCTAAATGATCAACTCCTGCGTAGTAGGGATAATGTATTACATTTGAAAAAGATGTCCGATCTCTTCTTTACCGAGAATTGGGACAATGAGGTCCCTCTCGCCACCGTTTGGTGTACATACAAATGTGTGATGAGGGGACATCTGATCAAGATGGGAGTGATGTAGATTAATTTAGAAATAAACAAAAATGTTTAAAAGTCTATCTGTTCCTGTCCAAATCTGAGATGAATAAATTGCGTATACGCAGAAGTAAGTTCACACTGACACATGCAGTTCAGGTTAAAATAACTTCGAGGAAATTTATTAGCATCTGGCAAAATTCAGGCTTACAAGCCCTTATAAAGGCTGAATGACATCATCATTGAATATCAGATAATAACAAATAAACATCATTAATTGGGTTAAATGTTAAGTGGCTGTGTCAATGTCCACCCATCAATATGATTAATTGGCCCAAAAACTAAGTGGTTAGCTAGGTGTCCTCCCACCGAGAGGTGGTATTGTTCTGGACACGGGTGTGGACGGATGGCTCAAGCACCATCTTTCCCAGCACGAGACTTACTCGGTGGAAGGGGGGGCTTGGGCATCATTTTGCGTAGTTAGTGATGTCAGTCTCGTGGTCGGGTGCAAGGTTCTTTTATGAATAGAACATTTCATTTGGCCGGTGTTCTCATGGCCTTCAGATTATACTATGTTGCAAATGACAGGAGATTCAGTAATTCAGGGGCTAGTTATATCCTTAGAGAGAAAATACAGTCTCTATTCATTATACTAAATACTGTCAGGAAATTCTGTCATGTAATGTGAACAAAATGGAGGGTCTGTCATAATATGAGGTTAAAATGGAGTTAGTACAATAATTCAATACAGGTTTCAATAAAGATTTTTAATAATTCTACATCAGTCCCCCCTATGAAATGTTAGATTCTAAAAGATAATCTTTATTTGTTAATATCAGAAGACGTGTTAGCCCAAAGGCACAGAAACCCCGTGGCCGCTAGCTTGGTGTTATTGCAAAGTGCAATCCTGTCCCTTCATCTGTCCCTAGTTGGCTAACTCATCTGTCTGCTGGGCACTCGAACGCTTCACTCCATGGGTATCCCGCAGTGGCTAGCCCACCACATCTCCACACGGTAGTCTTTCCCAAACAGACAGATGCTGTCCCTAAGCTGGTCCCTACCTAGAATTCTTGCACTTTATCAATAAAAAGGATAGTTTGTAGCGGTATACAGGGCGAGTTGATATCTTGGAAATCTTGGTCATCAACTGTGAGATGTGTGAAAGTGGGTGCCGCTTGGTCTACAGTCTTCAAAAGAAGTTTTCTCAGACAAGGGAGGACACAACAAACAAGAAGAGCAAAAATAAAAAGAAAAATTAGTATTGCTATACCAATATGCATTAAAGCCTTTTGCCATCCTGTCATCCAACCAAACCATCTCTCCCAGGGATCCTTTATCCCAGAATTCCTTTTTAACTCTTCAGAGAGCTCATTCAACTTCTCTATGGCTAAGGTAACTTTACCATTAGGGCCTGTGTTTTCTGGAATGTAAGTACAACATGTCATGGTGTCGGGCAAAATTTTACATACCCCTCCTTTTTCGGCTAGAATCATGTCTAAAACCATTCTATTCTGGAAGGACATTTGGGACGTAGCCTGCAGCTGTTCGGCTAAGCCCTGGAGGGCATCCCTGGTGTAATTAACAAAACGTTGTTGGTTGTAATAAATGTAATTTATCCAATTTAAATTCTTGTTTGCAGTGACTATGGTAAAAAGTGATTCAAACCCTGCAGCAACTTCATCTCTTGCTTTAAACTCATTGGGCACCCCCCTAGGCACCCCAATGGCATCGATATAAACATGAGGGTCAAAACTGCCTTTAACTGGGGCTTCACGCTTTACTTTGGTTGGTGTGTGTTTGGACTCATGGGTGTCGGGGTGTGTGTCAGAGATAATGTGTATAGGCATGATGGCTTTGGCCAGAGTACACTCCCCCCACCATTCTTTGTCCATTCTGGATCTTAGCTGTAAATCCCCACACAACCAGTAAATATCCCCTAAAGATCTGGTATGGAATTGTAGAAGGTTCATGGAGACAGTTCTGTAGGTGGCACAATACCCTTTAGAGAAGTTACCCACAAATTTACCAATCCCATCATAATTAGCATAACAGGTGTAATTACCTTTATAAACTGTAACACCATCTGGGGGTTTGCAATCCTTGGCTAGAAGGGGATATTCTACTGTCCATGCTTTACATATGGACCTGTTGAATTCGTAATGATAGGCAAAAAGACTCAAAACACATTCTTCTACATCTACTGGCAAGGTTAAAGGCACGGTGCCCAGGTGAGGCCGGGCACCACCACACACATAGCATGCGGTTCTGTTATGCTTATTGGCATTACATTTCATCCATTCTAACCATAGATTAACATCGTTATAACCTGTTTCAGCGGCCATGGTATCTTCAAATGTGGGGTTTGCAATGGCCATCATGTCTTTAAAGGACTGGATGTGTGGTTTCAATGGATTTGAGACCATGTGGGTGGTCCCTTGCCACTCAGAAGAGTGGCACATATCTTTAAGGTAGAAATGCCCTAATTTGTTATAGGAACCCTTTTTCCAATACATTCCCATTACATACTGGTCTGCATCTGTTGGGCTGGGATGCTCAATATTCAGGATTAATTTCATTGGTATACCTCCTCCAGGTTTTCTTAGGGTCATTCTTTGGAGAAGGGATCTACCATGATCATCTACTTTAGATAAAGCACTTTTTGGTTTGTAACCCCAGGCAGGCCCGGCATTCCATCCTGCCGCCCCCCAATGGTTACAATTGTGCCCCCATTGTTTGTCAACTACACAAACATAGGGGTCCTTTGAATGAGGGATATCTCTATAGATATTCTGAATCTGTGACGTGGGGAATGGGCATTCTACGATGTCACAGTAATCAAAAGTATAAGTAGCCACACGGGTACATGATGAATTATACCAGAAGGTGTACCCACTGGCATCTTTGGTGATGGCTACTTGTTGGGCTTTAATTAAGCTGATTAAGGAGATAATATACCAGAGGTACATGGTTGTGTGGTACCGGCTTCCTCTGGGGCAGGAACTTTCTTACAATGGGAAGCGTGGATCCAATGTGGCCTGCCGGCCAATTTGACGGAGGTTGCGGTGATCAGGAGAACCTGGAATGGTCCGTCAAATCTTGGTTCCAGGGTGTGTTTCCGCACAAATTTCTTGACTAGAACCCAATCTCCGGGAAGCAGGTTGTGAGTACCTGTATCCAAATCGGGATAGAAGTTACTGATCAATGTTGTGATTCCGGGTGCTTCATAATACTTCTGTATGAGAGCAGCCATCAAGTCTTTTGACAGGTGTGCAGGTCCATGTGCCCATTGGACAACTGCTGGATATAAATTTTTAGGAAGGCAGAATTTAAAGTTGTTGTAGTATATTCCGTCCTTTAGGACAGCCCCTTTCTTCTTCCATTTCTGGATTTCTTCGGGGGTAATTGCGGCTTGCTGTTCCCGCAAAATTCTTAGATCAGTAGGAAGGGTCTGTAGGGTAAAAATAGGAGCTTCTTCTTGACCGGACACTTCTTCATCCACTTCCTGCAAATTTCTTGCTGCTTGCTTAGCAGCCTGATCAGCCAAATGGTTGCCCTTTGCTTCATCTGTATCCAACTTCCCATGTGCCTTGACTTTCAAGACGGCCACTTCTTCAGGGAGTAGGAGGGCATCCATTAGTTCCTTGATTGCAGAGCTGTGTTTGACTGATGTACCGGCAGTGGTAAGAAATCCTCTCGTCTTCCAAATGAGGCCGAAGTCATGTGCCACACCCAGGGCATATCTTGAATCTGTATAGATGTTGGCATGTTTTCCTTCGGAGATTTTGCATGCTGAAGACAGGGCTTGTAATTCAGCTTCTTGTGCAGACATTGCTGGCGGTAGAGATGATGATTTGATAACTTCATCTGTTGTGGTCACGGCATATCCTGTGTGGTATTTTCCTTCTTCATCAGCATACCTTTAACCATCCACAAACAGAGTGAAGTCAGGATTTGTTAATGGATTCTCATGTACAGTTGGAAGATGTATTGTTTCCATTTTCATTTGTTCAAAACTGTCATGAAGTGTCTCTGGGTCATAGTTATTCACTATGACCAGTTCTTGGAATTCATTTTCCAGGAAATGGCGTGGCCATGCTTCAAGAAGGTCAGTTGTTGGGTACTTGACAATGCCATTTTCCTGTAGCTTTGATTCATCCATGGTGGCCCATAATTTTGCCATGGGCCCAAGATCATTCCATGATTTTGTTTTCAACTTGGTAACAGGGACATGTGGAATAGCAGTATCCCAATGACGGTACAAGTAATTGAGTTCTGGGGGTAGTTGGATCAGGACCATGCTATTGCCTTCAGAATCACAATAGAAGTCTTGGGCAGTGAGTTTCACCTCCACCCAGTGGTAGAGTTCATCTTCATAGCAAGGTTCAGGAGTGATGTTTGGCTTGTACCATGTGGTACAGAAGGCATATCCTGGACCCTCACAGAGAGGTGTTTGTTCTTTATAAAAGGTTAAATCAGGATGCATTCTCTTGATGGTCCCAGTGAGAAGAAAAACATAGGTTTCATCCATGATAAACCCATAGTGGATACCCCCCTCAGGGAGTGGAAGAAGAGTGGATGGATTAAGAACTTGACATCTGTGTATGGTAATGTTGTCAGGCAGCAGGAGATGACACTGTAAACGTAGGTGTCTAGCGGGAGACACATGCTTGAGCTGAACTTGGTTGATGATGGCAGAGATGTCATGAGGGGCCAATACAACCAAGGGGTGGCCAAGGACCAGGTCTGCAGTTCTTTCAATAAGTTCCCTTGCAGCAAAAACAGCTCTAAGACATGAAGGGGTCCCTCTGGCCACGATATCCAGCTGGCAGGAGAAAAATCCAATAGGCCTCTGGCGGCCTCTTAAATCTTTTGTTTGGGTAAGTACTCCTGTAGCATGGCCTTGTCTTTCAGAGACAAATAATTTGAAAGGCTTGGTATAGTCTGGCAGGCCCAGAGCAGTAGCAGATGCAATGGCACGTTTTAGAGTATGAAAATTGTCCAGTGCTTTATTGGTCAGGCAAAATGGGTCTGACTTGAGTCCATCATAGAGTGGTTGCATAAGCAGAGAGGCTTCTGGGATCCATGCTCTGCAATAGGAAATGAGGCCTAAGAAGGCATGTAGAGATTTTGAGGTCTTTGGAGGTGGAATATCCAGTACGGCTCTTACTCGGTCCCGCGTGAGATGTCTGGTACCTTGAGATAGGCAATGACCAAGGAAGAGTACTGTGGATTGACAGAATTGCAGCTTGAGACGTGAAGCTTTGCATCTTTGTTCTGCCAGATAGCAGAGGAGACTAATTGAACAGTCTTCAGTTGTAGGTATGTCATCTCCACAGAGTAATAAATCATCCACATACTGGAGGAGTACAACCTCTGGATGGTCTGTTTGCCATGGGTCAAGGATAGAGCACATGGCTTTTGCAAATTGACTTGGAGAGTTTTGTGCCCCTTGAGGCATGACAGTCCATGTATACTGTTGCATTTCATGAGTGAAGGCAAACAGATATTGGCAAATAGGATCCAGTGGAACACTGAAGAAGGCATTAGCCAGGTCAATGACTGTGAAGTATTTTGCAGATGTTGGGACGCCAGAGAGCAGAGTGTGAGGGTTTGGCACAATAGGGGTGTCCAGGACAGTTGCTTCATTGACAGCACGGAGATCCTGAACCATTCTGTACTTCTCTGGTTCACCTTTTGGAGTTTTCTTCTTCACAGGAAATAATGGAGTGTTGCACTTTGATACACATTTTACAAGAGCACCCTTCTCCAAGAGTGCTTTGATTTGAATTGAAATAGCTGCAGCTTGAGTTGGTTTTAAAGGATATTGTGGTTTCCTTGGTAATTTTGCTCCTGGAATGAGCTTTACCACCACAGGCGGGAATTCTTAGGTGACCTATGTCCTCTGGGCCTGAGGACCATAATTTGGCAGGTACCTTTGTTTTTAGTATATCAGGAAAATTGGACCTCTGTTCCTTTGCTTCCCCACGGGGTTCTTCTAAATGCAGCATTAGAGGTACGGAGCACAAGGCTGAGGTGTCTGATTCGGATAGAGGAGTAGACAATTCCACTTGTCCATCTGGGGTGAAAGTGATAGATGCCTGCAGGCGTGAGAGGACATCAGCGCCCAACAGGTTAATTGGGCATGTGGAAGATCTCCTAGGAGTCTGGGCAGATTCCAGACCTCTAGCAACTAAGAGTAAGGTATCTAGAGAGACTACCTTATATTCAGGGTGTGCAGCAATGATTCCCTTGCGTATAGAGTCTTTTACACCTTGGACAAATGCACCTGACAGCATTTGTAAATGAATCTTGTCAGTAAGGTCAAAACCCAAATCTGTAAACATTTGAAACAGTCTTGCATGAAACCTTTCCACTGATTCTCCTTTTTCTTGTATAATATCAGTAAGGCCAGCAGCCTGATCTGCAAGTTTGTCTAGGGTTAAGGGAGGAAGTGGCGGCCATGTTGGATGTGGGCACATCCGGGGCAGACTGGGCCGGACTGGGCATGGCCGGGGTCTGAGGAGTGGCTTGGAAAAAGGGGTAGGGGTAATTTGGATAGGGCAAGGACATGGGGTATGGTAAGGGGTATGGCCAGGCCAACTGGGTAGGGGCTAGGGCGGAAACAGGGGAGGGCAGGACAGCTGGGTAAGGATTAGGGGAGGAGGTGGGAACCTGGACTGTGGGAGGGGTGAGTAACGGAGAAGACAGAGAAGGATTAGTAGATATGGGTGTAGGAGGAGTAGCCGGAGCGGGTGTAGTAGGATTGGCAATAGCAAGGGAGGAGGGGTTAGTAAACTGGGTGGATGCAGATGGGATGGTAGAATTATCAACAGAGAGAGAGCGTAGAGAAGGAATGGTGGATGTAACATTTAGATTAGACACAGAAGGTAGTGCAGGGATGGATGAGGATGGTGGGAATGTTAGGGATGATGAAGGGGAGAATAAAGAGCCATCAGAATTCAGGACCGGGCAAACAGGGGAAGTGACGGGATAGGTATTGGGAGGGTCGGGAGTGGGGAACATGGTCAGCTGGCTATCGCTTGTTGCTGACTGAACCTTGAGAATGGACATCCCCTGGGCATCATCTTGGGGCGTTGGCTGAGGGGATGCCCCAGTAACACAATTCTTGTGATATACATACAGTTTTACACCTTTATGATTTATCTCTTCTTCAACTCAACCTTCCTGCTGAATAGCCTTCGCTACTCTGTACCATGCTTCAGCAGTACGTAATAAATCATTATCTGTAAGCTTGCCTTTCTTCTCTGTCAGTAATCTACGCCAGCTTTCCGGTTGTAATCTACCACATGAAGGCACAGCAATTTTACACACTTTAGCAATCTTTTTACCCTCTCTATCTTCAACTAAGTCACACGCGAGCCAGCCCCTACTGGGCTTACTCGCTTCCTGTCCCATATCCCCCTATACAAAGCGTCCCAAGTATAGGTAAAGGAAAATGAAACAGAACGTCTACAGTGCTCGACTGCCACTAGGAAGGGTGGGTCCCTCCTAAGTGCGTCTTCCCAAAACGTAGACCAGTCACTGAATCCGTGTACCCTAGGTGGTAGCCACGGATTGGAGCGGGGTGAGAAGTGTGTGACCAATCACTTCTCTCACAAAAGAAAATAGAAATGGATAGTGTAAATAATACAGAAAATAAAATAAAAGTAAAAAATGAAAGTAGAGACAGACCCAGGAGTTTGAATGACTCCCAATTAAGACAACATTTAAGACAACATTTCAATTGAAATACAGTGCATGCAACACAGTTCAAATAAATTCAACAGTAATCCCTTTCCTTTACTCTTGTGGCCAAAGCCACCTCCCTCAACCTCGTAGTGTCCCCCACGATTTTCGTAAATCTCACTACCAGCGGCCGCGGAAAACAACTAACACCGGCCCGAGATCCGCCAGCCTCCCTCGTTACAGCAGTCCACTAAGTGTGGCCACCTCTATCCTCACTCCCGTAGTGCCCCTATGGACCCACCCATAAGTCTCACTACCCGTGGTGCAGGAAGACAGCAATGCCTGCTCGAATCCACCACCACAAAAATAAAATTCGGGAATGCCACCAGCTTCAGCGCTTCGAAACTGGAGGGTACCACCCTCTGCAAGCAGAGCAAGGTGCACAATGAAGCGGCTAGCTAGGCTATCAAAGTGACACCACGGGGGAATCCCCAGGAAGCAATGAGTCTACACCCCTCCACAGATTCCCCACCCTCTCTTTTTCCTTACTACTGTTAGCTAGACAGCACCTAAAAGAGAGAAAACAGGCAACGAGGACCCCCCAGGACAACTTCCACAGGTCCACCCCCCTTTTTCCATACAGTCTGGGCCACGTGACTCCTAAAAGGGGTAAAACAGGCAACAGAAGACCCCCAGGCAACCTCCCAGGGGTCCACCCCCCTTTTTCCAAAAAGAGGGAAAGAACAAAACTAACTAAACATAAACCACTAACATACCCAGGCAACAGATAGACTAAATGCAGGTAAACAAATGAGTAACAAGACACCGGGCAAGATATTACCTGTCTTTGATGCCCTCCCGGGAAGCAGTCACAGACACGTGGACGGGTCAATCAAAGGGGCTGGAACATACCGGTGGCTCCTGCAGAAGTCTCTACCGTGTAATCAGAGGTGATCAGTCTCCCTTCCTTCCCCCCCGATTCCTCCGTCCAACAGCGTCTTCCTTAGGACGGCTTACCGGCCAGAGGCCATAGCCCGGTGCCCCACGTTGGGCGCCAAATTGATGTAGATTAATTTAGAAATAAACAAAAATGTTTAAAAGTCTATCTGTTCCTGTCCAAATCTGAGATGAATAAATTGCGTATACGCAGAAGTAAGTTCACACTGACACATGCAGTTCAGGTTAAAATAACTTCGAGGAAATTTATTAGCATCTGGCAAAATTCAGGCTTACAAGCCCTTATAAAGGCTGAATGACATCATCATTGAATATCAGATAATAACAAATAAACATCATTAATTGGGTTAAATGTTAAGTGGCTGTGTCAATGTCCACCCATCAATATGATTAATTGGCCCAAAAACTAAGTGGTTAGCTAGGTGTCCTCCCACCGAGAGGTGGTATTGTTCTGGACACGGGTGTGGACGGATGGCTCAAGCACCATCTTTCCCAGCACGAGACTTACTCGGTGGAAGGGGGGGCTTGGGCATCATTTTGCGTAGTTAGTGATGTCAGTCTCGTGGTCGGGTGCAAGGTTCTTTTATGAATAGAACATTTCATTTGGCCGGTGTTCTCATGGCCTTCAGATTATACTATGTTGCAAATGACAGGAGATTCAGTAATTCAGGGGCTAGTTATATCCTTAGAGAGAAAATACAGTCTCTATTCATTATACTAAATACTGTCAGGAAATTCTGTCATGTAATGTGAACAAAATGGAGGGTCTGTCATAATATGAGGTTAAAATGGAGTTAGTACAATAATTCAATACAGGTTTCAATAAAGATTTTTAATAATTCTACATCAGGAGCGAGAGAGAAGAAGTCCAGAGGAGCCCCCCTTGCGGAGCTAAATGTTTCATTGGAGCACCTGGAACAGGAAAATAAAAAGAAACCATCACCTCAAGTTACACAAAAAATTAAAGACACGCAGAATAGCATCAATGAGCGTTTGATAAATAGAGCCAATCTAAATTTAGAATACCTCCACCGTAAGTGGTACTATCAAGGTAATAAGGCGGATAAAGAACTAACAAACAGATTAAAAAAAGAAAAATCTATAAAAACCATAAGTAGGCTAAAAGATAAGAACAAAATAATACTACACCCAGACAAAATTGGAGAAACATTTAGAACATTCTATGAATCACTATATAATATTCCGGTGGATCCAGCCGCTTCTAGGGTGGAAGATTTTTTCACGGAATTAAATCTACCCCAAATTTCAGACACACAGTCAAGGGAGCTTAACTTACCACTTACAGCTACAGAAGTGGAAATAGCCATTAAAAACCTTAAGAATAACAAAGCACCCAGTCCGGATGGCTTCAGCAATAGATTTTATAAATTGATGAAAGGTAATATTGCACCCAAACTTGCGGAGGTTTTTGGTGCCTTCGGCTCACAGCAGAGGATACCAAAAGAATTGCTGCAAGCACACATAGCCCCAATACCCAAGCCAAATAAAGATCTGGAGTCAACATCTAATTATAGACCGATAACGCTACTAAATGCGGACATAAAGATCTACGCATCAATTCTGGCAGAAAGACTTAAGAAGGTCGTACTCTCTCTGGTCCACACAGATCAAACAGGCTTTGTGCCAGGAAGATTAAGTTCCAATAATGTAAGAAGGTTGGTAGATGCCATGGACATGGCCCAGAGGGAGGGGCTGCCCCTGCTGACCCTGTCGATAGATGCCGAAAAAGCATTCGACAGGGTCAGCTGGGATTACTTGCGATATACATTAATGAACTTGGGCATTGGGGGACATTTTTTGGATAGCATTATGGTTCTGTACACAAACCCCACAGCCAGAGTCTGCAGTAGTGGCTTCGTCTCTGGTTGGTTTGACATATCCAACGGCGTCCGGCAGGGATGTCCCCTTTCGCCTCTCCTTTATATACTTTCAATGGAACCGCTAGCAGAACATATTAGAACCTACCCTAAAATAATGGGAATCCCGGCGGGGAAAAGGGAATTAAAACTGTGTATGTACGCGGATGACGCAGTTCTTACCCTATTGAACCCCAGACAGTCTATTCCGGCACTTATTGGAGCGATGGAATCGTATTCCATCATCTCGGGGTATAAAGTCAACTGGGAAAAATCAGAAGCAATAGCCTGTAACATATCCCAAAGAGAAAAAGACCATTTGACTAAGTTAGGGGGTTTTAAATGGGCTAGGGACTCCATCAAGCATATAGGCATAAAAATCACCTCCGACCCCTCAAAAATAGTTGAAATCAATTTCCTCCCTTTGTTGTTACATATAAACAAAAAATATCAAGAATGGAAAAATGTTAGGGCTTCTTGGTTGGGAAGAATTAATATTGTAAGATCATACTTGCTCCCTAAGATGTCCTATATTTTTAATATGATACCCTTAAAAGTACCAAAAGCATGGATCGAATTGGCACAGACAGGGTTATCGCGATTTGTGTGGCAGGGCAAACGTCCCCGAATCCAGACAAAACTGTTGATGGCGAAGGCTTACAACGGAGGTTTGGGAATTCCCAACATCGGCAAATATCATCTCGCCTGTCTAATTTCACAAGCCCTGATCACACAAAATGACAGTTATATAAATGAGGGTTGGTACTGTATAGAACAAACCATGTCTGGCACTCATAATTTGCTACGTCTTTTTTGGCAGACCATACCAAAAACCACAGTTGAGCAAAAATGTAAAAACTTTCCGATAATTTTGAGGGACCTAGTCCAGGTCTGGGAGATATTTAGAAATAGTATAGGCCTTTAAAATAAAATACTGGCCGCGGTAAATATGGACATATTGGCCGAAAACGTACTGGATCTGGATTTAAAAACATGGCTACATAGAGGATTACTGAAAGTTGAAGATCTGCTGGAAGGGGACACGGTAATGGGGTTCGACAGCTTAAGTCAAGCCAATAACCTACCCAGCAAAGAAATCTTTACATACTTACGGGTAAAAGGGTACATTAAGAAATATCTATATACAGGGAAAGCCCCAGGGACGGTAGCTTTAGAAGATCTAATTAGAAAAAAGGTAGTTAAGAGACCCATATCTAGGTGTATGGAATTACTGAAGGAAAAAGACTCAACTATAATAATTCCAGCCATGATCAAATGGGGTCAGGAGTTGAACATTCAAATAAATAAAAAAGACTGGTTAAACTCACTTAGAGCAGTGGCGGGGGCAGTGCATTGCCTAAATCTGAGAGAAGTGCATTATAAGCTACTCAATCGGTGGTACCTGACTCCTTCCCGTTTAGCTAAGATGTCCCCGGGAACCAGTGATACTTGCTGGAGATGTGGCACCCAACGGGGGGACTTAATGCATGTATGGTGGAGTTGCGGCCCGATTCAGCTGTACTGGAGAATGGTGGGGAAAAAGATAGCAGCCATTTGTGGAACAACCCTGCCCCATGCCCCAGAGTCATTTCTGTTACATTTAGACACGACAGCCTGGCCAAGAAAGAATAGGAAGTTCATAATTCACTGCCTAACAGCAGCCAAATTGTTGGTAGCTAGGAATTGGAGATCCACCCTGGCACCAATATGGGACAAGCTAAAACAACAATTAATTTTTCAACTTAAGATGGAATCGGAAATTGCATTCCAATTTGATTTGGGAGAGTGGAACAGGGCTGATTGGAAAGAATGGATTCTGCAAATTGAAAAAACCTAAGGGGCTTTACACTAAGATAGTAGAGGGAGGGGCAAGAGAGTAGGAGGAAGTGCTCGGAGACGGAGGTGGAAAGAGAAGGAGAAGGTGGGGAAAGGAGAAAACGAGGAATAAGGGAAAGGAAAGGAGAAAGGAGGGAAAGAGAGAAAGAGGAGGGCAGGAAACGGAAGGAAAAGGGAAAGAAAAGATGAATCAGGGTCACTTAAGGCCACCTAAATCTTCCCCATCTCCTAAACTGACCAACAAGACCTAGAGTATAAAAGAGCAATAATGAGCGAATATATATACGGTTACCTATCGACTCGCGTACAGAAGGGGTCCAGCCCGTTCTCACATGTCTCGGTCCAAAAGGGATATAGCATCCTAGGAATAAGAACCTTGAAAATGCACTACAGAAGTCTTTGAAGAGAGGATGTAATCCTGTTTTACACACAGCACTTTTTATTTATTTGTTTAGTGTGCTTTGAATTGCAATGTATGTCTATTTCTTTGTGTTTTTTTTATGTCTTTGTAATATTTTTCTTCTTTTTTCGTCTGTATGTACAAATCAGAAAACAGAAAATAAAGTATATATAAAATAATACTGGCATTTGATGGATAAAATAATACTGACAAATTATGTATAAAATAATAATAGCAAATAATGTATAAAATAAAACTGTAAAATAATGGATAAAATAATAAAGGCAAATGATGTATAAAATAATACTGGAAAATAATGTATAAAACAATACAGGCAAATGATGGATAAAATCATACTGAAAAATGATGTATTGAATTATTCTGGCAATAATGTATAAAATCTTACTAGCAAATAATATTTAAAATAATACTGGCAAATGATTGATAAAATAATACTGGCAAATGATGGGTAAAATAATACTGACATATTATGTATAAAATAATACTAGCAAATAATGTATAAAATAATATTGGCAAATGATGGATAAAATAATACTGACAAATGATAGATAAAATAATACTGAAAATTGACGGAAAAGATAATATTGGGAAATGATGGATAAAATAATACTGACAAATTATGTATAAAATAATAATAGCAAATAATGTATAAAATAAAACTGCCAATTGATGGATAAAATAATACTGGCAAATTATGTGTAAAATAATACTGGCAAATAATGTATAAAACAATACAGGCAAATGATGGATAAAATAATACTGAAAAATGATGTATTAAATTATTCTGGCAATAATGTATAAAATATTGCTAGCAAATAATATTTAAAATAATACTGGCAAATGATGGATAAAATAATACTGGCAAATGATGGGTAAAATAATACTGACATATTATGTATAAAATAATACTAGCAAATAATGTATAAAATAATATTGGCAAATGATGGATAAAATAATACTGAAAAATGATGTATAAAATAATACTGTCAAATGATGGATAAAATAATACTGACAAATGATGGATAAAATAATACTGAAAATTGACGGAAAAGATAATATTGGGAAATGATTGATAAAATAATACTGACAAATTATGTAAAAAATAATACTGGCAAATGATGGATAAAATAATACTGAAAAATGATGTATTGAATTATTCTGGCAATAATGTATAAAATCTTACTAGCAAATAATATTTAAAATAATACAGGCAATTGTTTGATAAAAAAAATACTGGAAAATGATGGATAAAAACATACTGTCAAATGATTGATAAAATAATACTGGAAAAATTATGGATAAAATAATACTGGCAAATGATGGACAAAATAATACTGGCAAATTATGAATAAAATAATACAGACTAATAATGTATAAAATAATACTGCCATTTGATGGATAAAATAATACTGACAAATTATGTATAAAATAATAATAGCAAATATTGTATAAAATAATATTGGCAAATGATGGATAAAATAATACTGACAAATGATAGATAAAATAATACTGAAAATTGACGGAAAAGATAATATTGGGAAATGATGGATAAAATAATACTGACAAATTATGTAAAAAATAATACTGGCAAATGATGGATAAAATAATACTGAAAAATGATGTATTGAATTATTCTGGCAATAATGTATAAAATCTTACTAGCAAATAATATTTAAAATAATACAGGCAATTGATTGATAAAAAAAATACTGGAAAATGATGGATAAAAACATACTGTCAAATGATTGATAAAATAATACTGGAAAAATTATGGATAAAATAATACAGACTAATAATGTATAAAATAATACTGCCATTTGATGGATAAAATAATACTGACAAATTATGTATAAAATAATAATAGCAAATAATGTATAAAATAATATTGGCAAATGATGGATAAAATAATACTGACAAATGATAGATAAAATAATACTGAAAATTGACGGAAAAGATAATATTGGGAAATGATGGATAAAATAATACTGACAAATTATGTATAAAATAATAATAGCAAATAATGTGTAAAATAAAACTGCCAATTGATGGATAAAATAATACTGGCAAATTATGTATAAAATAATACTGGCAAATAATGTATAAAACAATACAGGCAAATGATGGATAAAATAATACTGAAAAATTATGTATTTAATTATTCTGGCAATAATGTATAAAATATTACTAGCAAATAATATTTAAAATAATACAGGCAAATGATGGATAAAATAATACTGGCAAATGATGGGTAAAATAATACTGACATATTATGTATAAAATAATACTAGCAAATAATGTATAAAATAATATTGGCAAATGATGGATAAAATAATACTGAAAATTGACGGAAAAGATAATATTGGGAAATGATTGATCAAATAATACTGACAAATTATGTAAAAAATAATACTGGCAAATAATGGATAAAATAATACTGGCAAATGATGTATAAAATAATACTGGAAAATAATATATAAAACAATACAGGCAAATGATGGATAAAATAATACTGAAAAATGATGTATTGAATTATTTTGGCAATATTGTATAAAATCTTACTAGCAAATAATATTTAAAATAATACTGGCAAATGATTGATAAAATAATACTGGCAAATGATGGGTAAAATAATACTGACATATTATGTATAAAATAATACTAACAAATAATGTATAAAATAATATTGGCAAATGATGGATAAAATAATACTGAAAATTGACGGAAAAGATAATATTGGGAAATGATTGATAAAATAAAACTGACAAATTATGTAAAAAATAATACTGGCAAATGATGGATAAAATAATACTGAAAAATGATGTATAAAATAATACTGTCAAATGATGGATAAAATAATACTGACAAATGATGGATAAAATAATACTGAAAATTGACGGAAAAGATAATATTGGGAAATGATTGATAAAATAATACTGACAAATTATGTAAAAAATAATACTGGCAAATGATGGATAAAATAATACTGAAAAATTATGTATAAAATAATACTGTCAAATAATGGATAAAATAATACTGACAAATGATGGATAAAATAATACTGTCAAATCATGGATAAAATAATACTGACAAATGATGGATAAAATATTACTGAAAATTGACGGAAAAGATAATATTGGGAAATGATTGATAAAATAATACTGACAAATTATGTAAAAAATAATACTGGCAAATGATGGATGAAATAATACTGGAAAATAATATATAAAACAATACAGGCAAATGATGGATAAAATAATACTGAAAAATGATGTATTGAATTATTCTGGCAATAATGTATAAAATCTTACTAGCAAATAATATTTAAAATAATACTGGCAAATGATTGATAAAATAATACTGGCAAATAATGTATAAAATAATACAGGCAATTGATTGATAAAAAAAATACTGGAAAATGATCGATAAAATAATACTGTCAAATGATTGATAAAATAATAGTGGAAAAATTATGGATAAAATAATACTGAAAATTGACGGAAAAGATAATATTGGGAAATGATTGATAAAATAATAATGACAATTTTTGTAAAAAATAATACTGGCAAATGATGGATAAAATAATACTGGAAAATAATATATAAAACAATACAGGCAAATGATGGATAAAATAATACTGAAAAATGATGTATTGAATTATTTTGGCAATAATGTATAAAATCTTACTAGCAAATAATATTTAAAATAATACTGGCAAATGATTGATAAAATAATACTGGCAAATAATGTATAAAATAATACAGCCAATTGATTGATAAAAAAATACTGGAAAATGATCGATAAAAAAATACTGGAAAATGATCGATAAAATAATACTGTCAAATGATTGATAAAATAATACTGGAAAAATTGAGGATAAAATAATACTGTCAAATGATTGATAAAATAATACTGGAAAAATTATGGATAAAATAATACTGGCAAATGATGGACAAAATAATACTGGCAAATTATGAATAAAATAATACTGGCAAATAATGTATAAAATAATACTGGCATTTGATGGAAAAAATCATACTGACAAATTCTGTAAAAAAAAATAATAGCAAATAATTTATAAAATAATACTGGCATTTGATGGATAAAATAATACTGACAAATTATGTATAAAATAATAATAGCAAATAATGTATAAAATAAAACTGCCAAATGATGGATAAAATAATACTGGCAAATTATGTATAAAATAATACTGGCAAATTATGTATAAAACAATACAGGCAAATGATGGATAAAATAATACTGAAAAATGATGTATTGAATTATTCTGGCAATAATGACTAAAATCTTACTAGCAAATAATATTTAAAATAATACTGGCAAATGATTGATAAAATAATACTGAAAAATGATGTATAAAATAATACTGTCAAATGATTGATAAAATAATACTGAAAATTGATGAAAAAGATAATATTGGGAAATGATTGATAAAATAAAACTGACAAATTATGTAAAAAATAATACTG
Organism: Pelodytes ibericus; assembly: GCA_036172795.1. Classification (NCBI taxonomy): domain Eukaryota; kingdom Metazoa; phylum Chordata; class Amphibia; order Anura; family Pelodytidae; genus Pelodytes; species Pelodytes ibericus. The sequence goes on along the minus strand of CM069857.1, from coordinate 132,066,558 downwards.
GTAAATGATGGATAAAATAATACTGAAAAATGATGTATAAAATAATACTGTCAAATGATGGATAAAATAATACTGACAAATGATGGATAAAATAATACTGAAAATTGACGGAAAAGATAATATTGGGAAATGATTGATAAAATAATACTGACAAATTATGTAAAAAATAATACTGGCAAATGATGGATAAAATAATACTGAAAAATGATGTATAAAATAATACTGTCAAATGATGGATAAAATAATACTGACAAATGATGGATAAAATAATACTGAAAATTGACGGAAAAAATAATATTGGGAAATGATTGATAAAATAATACTGACAAATTATGTAAAAAATAATACTGGCAAATGATGGATGAAATAATAATGACAAATGATGTATAAAATAATACTGGCAAATAATGTATAAAACAATACAGGCAAATGATGGATAAAATAATACTGAAAAATGATGTATTGAATTATTCTGGCAATAATGTATAAAATCTTACTAGCAAATAATATTTAAAATAATACTGGCAAATGATTGATAAAATAATACTGGCAAATAATGTATAAAATAACACAGGCAATTGATTGATAAAAAAAATACTGGAAAATGATCGAGAAAATAATACTGTCAAATGATTGATTAAATAATACTGGAGCAATTATGGATAAAATAATACTGGCAAATTATGAATAAAATAATACTGGCAAATAATGTATAAAATAATACTGGCATTTGATGGATAAAATAATACTGACAAATTATGTATAAAATAATAATAGCAAATAATGTATAAAAAAAATACTGGCATTTGATGGATAAAATAATACTGACAAATTATGTATAAAATAAAACTGCCAAATGATGGATAAAATAATACTGGCAAATTATGTATAAAATAATACTGGAAAATAATGTATAAAACAATACAGGCAAATGATGGATAAAATAATACTGAAAAATGAAGTATTGAATTATTCTGGCAATAATATATAAAATCTTACTAGCAAATAATATTTAAAATAATACTGACAAATGATGGATAAAATAATACTGAAAATTGATTGAAAAGATAATATTGTGAAATGATTGATAAAATAATAATGACAATTTTTGTAAAAAATAATACTGGCAAATGATGGATAAAATAATACTGGCAAATGATGGATAAAATAATACTGGAAAATTATGTATTTAATTATTCTGGCAATAATGTATAAAATATTACTAGCAAATAATATTTAAAATAATACTGGCAAATGATGGATAAAATAATACTGGCAAATGATGGGTAAAATAATACTGACATATTATGTATAAAATAATACTATCAAATAATGTATAAAATAATATTGGCAAATGATGGATAAAATAATACTGAAAATTGACGGAAAAGATAATATTGGGAAATGATTGATCAAATAATACTGACAAATTATGTAAAAAATAATACTGGCAAATAATGGATAAAATAATACTGGCAAATGATGTATAAAATAATACTGAAAAATGATGTATTGAATTATTCTGGCAATAATGTATAAAATCTTACTAGCAAATAATATTTAAAATAATACTGGCAAATGATGGATAAAATAATACTGGCAAATGATGGGTAAAATAATACTGACATATTATGTATAAAATAATACTAGCAAATAATGTATAAAATAATACTGGCATTTGATGGATAAAATAATACTAGCAAATAATGTATAAAATAATACTGGCATTTGATGGATAAAATAATACTGACAAATAATGTATAAAATAATAATAGCAAATAATGTATAAAATAAAACTGCTAAATGATGGATAAAATAATACTGGCAAATGATGGATAAAATAATACTGACAAATGATGGATAAAATAATACTGAAAATTGACGGAAAAGATAATATTGGGAAATGATTGATAAAATAATAATGACAATTTTTGTAAAAAATAATACTGGCAAATGATGGATAAAATAATACTGGCAAATGATGTATAAAATAATACTGGAAAATAATATATAAAACAATACAGGCAAATGATGGATAAAATAATACTGAAAAATGATGTATTGAATTATTTTGGCAATAATGTATAAAATCTTACTAGCAAATAATATTTAAAATAATACTGGCAAATGATTAATAAAATAATACTGGCAAATAATGTATAAAATAATACAGCCAATTGAATGATAAAAAAATAATGGAAAATGATCGATAAAATAATACTGTCAAATGATTGATAAAATAATACTGGAAAAATTATGGATAAAATAATACTGGCAAATGATGGACAAAAGAATACTGGCAAATTATGAATAAAATAATACTGGCAAATAATGTATAAAATAATACTGGCATTTGATGGATAAAATAATACTGACAAATTATGTATAAAATAATAATAGCAAATAATGTATAAAATAAAACTGCCAAATGATGGATAAAATAATACTGGCAAATTATGTATAAAATAATACTGGCAAATTATGTATAAAATAATACTGGCAAATTATGTATAAAATAATACTGGCAAATAATGTATAAAACAATACAGGCAAATGATGGATAAAATAATACTGAAAAATGATGTATTGAATTATTCTGGCAATAATGTCTAAAATCTTACTAGCAAATAATATTTAAAATAATACTGGCAAATGATTGATAAAATAATACTGAAAAATGATGTATAAAATAATACTGTCAAATGATGGATAAAATAATTCTGACAAATGATGGATAAAATAATACTGACAAATTATGTAAAAAATAATACTGGCAAATGATGGATAAAATAATACTGAAAAATGATGTATAAAATAATACAGTCAAATCATGGATAAAATAATACTGACAAATGATGGATAAAATAATACTGACAAATTATGTAAAAAATAATACTGGCAAATGATGGATGAAATAATACTGGAAAATAATATATAAAACAATACAGGCAAATGATGGATAAAATAATACTGAAAAATGATGTATTGAATTATTCTGGCAATAATGTATAAAATCTTACTAGCAAATAATATTTAAAATAATACTGGCAAATGATTGATAAAATAATACTGGCAAATAATGTATAAAATAACACAGGCAATTGATTGATAAAAAAAATACTGGAAAATGATCGAGAAAATAATACTGTCAAATGATTGATTAAATAATACTGGAGCAATTATGGATAAAATAATTCTGGCAAATTATGAATAAAATAATACTGGCAAATAATGTATAAAATAATACTGGCATTTGATGGATAAAATAATACTGACAAATTATGTATAAAATAATAATAGCAAATAATGTATAAAAAAATACTGGCATTTGATGGATAAAATAATACTGACAAATTATGTATAAAATAAAACTGCCAAATGATGGATAAAATAATACTGGCAAATTATGTATAAAATAATACTGGAAAATAATGTATAAAACAATACAGGCAAATGATGGATAAAATAATACTGAAAAATGAAGTATTGAATTATTCTGGCAATAATATATAAAATCTTACTAGCAAATAATATTTAAAATAATACTGACAAATGATGGATAAAATAATACTGAAAATTGATTGAAAAGATAATATTGTGAAATGATTGATAAAATAATAATGACAATTTTTGTAAAAAATAATACTGGCAAATGATGGATAAAATAATACTGGCAAATGATGGATAAAATAATACTGGAAAATTATGTATTTAATTATTCTGGCAATAATGTATAAAATATTACTAGCAAATAATATTTAAAATAATACTGGCAAATGATGGATAAAATAATACTGGCAAATGATGGGTAAAATAATACTGACATATTATGTATAAAATAATACTATCAAATAATGTATAAAATAATATTGGCAAATGATGGATAAAATAATACTGAAAATTGACGGAAAAGATAATATTGGGAAATGATTGATCAAATAATACTGACAAATTATGTAAAAAATAATACTGGCAAATAATGGATAAAATAATACTGGCAAATGATGTATAAAATAATACTGAAAAATGATGTATTGAATTATTCTGGCAATAATGTATAAAATCTTACTAGCAAATAATATTTAAAATAATACTGGCAAATGATGGATAAAATAATACTGGCAAATGATGGGTAAAATAATACTGACATATTATGTATAAAATAATACTAGCAAATAATGTATAAAATAATACTGGCATTTGATGGATAAAATAATACTAGCAAATAATGTATAAAATAATACTGGCATTTGATGGATAAAATAATACTGACAAATAATGTATAAAATAATAATAGCAAATAATGTATAAAATAAAACTGCTAAATGATGGATAAAATAATACTGGCAAATGATGGATAAAATAATACTGACAAATGATGGATAAAATAATACTGAAAATTGACGGAAAAGATAATATTGGGAAATGATTGATAAAATAATAATGACAATTTTTGTAAAAAATAATACTGGCAAATGATGGATAAAATAATACTGGCAAATGATGTATAAAATAATACTGGAAAATAATATATAAAACAATACAGGCAAATGATGGATAAAATAATACTGAAAAATGATGTAATGAATTATTTTGGCAATAATGTATAAAATCTTACTAGCAAATAATATTTAAAATAATACTGGCAAATGATTAATAAAATAATACTGGCAAATAATGTATAAAATAATACAGCCAATTGAATGATAAAAAAATAATGGAAAATGATCGATAAAATAATACTGTCAAATGATTGATAAAATAATACTGGAAAAATTATGGATAAAATAATACTGGCAAATGATGGACAAAAGAATACTGGCAAATTATGAATAAAATAATACTGGCAAATAATGTATAAAATAATACAGCCAATTGATTGATAAAAAAATACTGGAAAATGATCGATAAAAAAATACTGGAAAATGATCGATAAAATAATACTGTCAAATGATTGATAAAATAATACTGGAAAAATTGAGGATAAAATAATACTGTCAAATGATTGATAAAATAATACTGGAAAAATTATGGATAAAATAATACTGGCAAATGATGGACAAAATAATACTGGCAAATTATGAATAAAATAATACTGGCAAATAATGTATAAAATAATACTGGCATTTGATGGAAAAAATCATACTGACAAATTCTGTAAAAAAAAATAATAGCAAATAATTTATAAAATAATACTGGCATTTGATGGATAAAATAATACTGACAAATTATGTATAAAATAATAATAGCAAATAATGTATAAAATAAAACTGCCAAATGATGGATAAAATAATACTGGCAAATTATGTATAAAATAATACTGGCAAATTATGTATAAAACAATACAGGCAAATGATGGATAAAATAATACTGAAAAATGATGTATTGAATTATTCTGGCAATAATGACTAAAATCTTACTAGCAAATAATATTTAAAATAATACTGGCAAATGATTGATAAAATAATACTGAAAAATGATGTATAAAATAATACTGTCAAATGATTGATAAAATAATACTGAAAATTGATGAAAAAGATAATATTGGGAAATGATTGATAAAATAAAACTGACAAATTATGTAAAAAATAATACTGGTAAATGATGGATAAAATAATACTGAAAAATGATGTATAAAATAATACTGTCAAATGATGGATAAAATAATACTGACAAATGATGGATAAAATAATACTGAAAATTGACGGAAAAGATAATATTGGGAAATGATTGATAAAATAATACTGACAAATTATGTAAAAAATAATACTGGCAAATGATGGATAAAATAATACTGAAAAATGATGTATAAAATAATACTGTCAAATGATGGATAAAATAATACTGACAAATGATGGATAAAATAATACTGAAAATTGACGGAAAAAATAATATTGGGAAATGATTGATAAAATAATACTGACAAATTATGTAAAAAATAATACTGGCAAATGATGGATGAAATAATAATGACAAATGATGTATAAAATAATACTGGCAAATAATGTATAAAACAATACAGGCAAATGATGGATAAAATAATACTGAAAAATGATGTATTGAATTATTCTGGCAATAATGTATAAAATCTTACTAGCAAATAATATTTAAAATAATACTGGCAAATGATTGATAAAATAATACTGGCAAATAATGTATAAAATAACACAGGCAATTGATTGATAAAAAAAATACTGGAAAATGATCGAGAAAATAATACTGTCAAATGATTGATTAAATAATACTGGAGCAATTATGGATAAAATAATACTGGCAAATTATGAATAAAATAATACTGGCAAATAATGTATAAAATAATACTGGCATTTGATGGATAAAATAATACTGACAAATTATGTATAAAATAATAATAGCAAATAATGTATAAAAAAAATACTGGCATTTGATGGATAAAATAATACTGACAAATTATGTATAAAATAAAACTGCCAAATGATGGATAAAATAATACTGGCAAATTATGTATAAAATAATACTGGAAAATAATGTATAAAACAATACAGGCAAATGATGGATAAAATAATACTGAAAAATGAAGTATTGAATTATTCTGGCAATAATATATAAAATCTTACTAGCAAATAATATTTAAAATAATACTGACAAATGATGGATAAAATAATACTGAAAATTGATTGAAAAGATAATATTGTGAAATGATTGATAAAATAATAATGACAATTTTTGTAAAAAATAATACTGGCAAATGATGGATAAAATAATACTGGCAAATGATGGATAAAATAATACTGGAAAATTATGTATTTAATTATTCTGGCAATAATGTATAAAATATTACTAGCAAATAATATTTAAAATAATACTGGCAAATGATGGATAAAATAATACTGGCAAATGATGGGTAAAATAATACTGACATATTATGTATAAAATAATACTATCAAATAATGTATAAAATAATATTGGCAAATGATGGATAAAATAATACTGAAAATTGACGGAAAAGATAATATTGGGAAATGATTGATCAAATAATACTGACAAATTATGTAAAAAATAATACTGGCAAATAATGGATAAAATAATACTGGCAAATGATGTATAAAATAATACTGAAAAATGATGTATTGAATTATTCTGGCAATAATGTATAAAATCTTACTAGCAAATAATATTTAAAATAATACTGGCAAATGATGGATAAAATAATACTGGCAAATGATGGGTAAAATAATACTGACATATTATGTATAAAATAATACTAGCAAATAATGTATAAAATAATACTGGCATTTGATGGATAAAATAATACTAGCAAATAATGTATAAAATAATACTGGCATTTGATGGATAAAATAATACTGACAAATAATGTATAAAATAATAATAGCAAATAATGTATAAAATAAAACTGCTAAATGATGGATAAAATAATACTGGCAAATGATGGATAAAATAATACTGACAAATGATGGATAAAATAATACTGAAAATTGACGGAAAAGATAATATTGGGAAATGATTGATAAAATAATAATGACAATTTTTGTAAAAAATAATACTGGCAAATGATGGATAAAATAATACTGGCAAATGATGTATAAAATAATACTGGAAAATAATATATAAAACAATACAGGCAAATGATGGATAAAATAATACTGAAAAATGATGTATTGAATTATTTTGGCAATAATGTATAAAATCTTACTAGCAAATAATATTTAAAATAATACTGGCAAATGATTAATAAAATAATACTGGCAAATAATGTATAAAATAATACAGCCAATTGAATGATAAAAAAATAATGGAAAATGATCGATAAAATAATACTGTCAAATGATTGATAAAATAATACTGGAAAAATTATGGATAAAATAATACTGGCAAATGATGGACAAAAGAATACTGGCAAATTATGAATAAAATAATACTGGCAAATAATGTATAAAATAATACTGGCATTTGATGGATAAAATAATACTGACAAATTATGTATAAAATAATAATAGCAAATAATGTATAAAATAAAACTGCCAAATGATGGATAAAATAATACTGGCAAATTATGTATAAAATAATACTGGCAAATTATGTATAAAATAATACTGGCAAATTATGTATAAAATAATACTGGCAAATAATGTATAAAACAATACAGGCAAATGATGGATAAAATAATACTGAAAAATGATGTATTGAATTATTCTGGCAATAATGTCTAAAATCTTACTAGCAAATAATATTTAAAATAATACTGGCAAATGATTGATAAAATAATACTGAAAAATGATGTATAAAATAATACTGTCAAATGATGGATAAAATAATTCTGACAAATGATGGATAAAATAATACTGACAAATTATGTAAAAAATAATACTGGCAAATGATGGATAAAATAATACTGAAAAATGATGTATAAAATAATACAGTCAAATCATGGATAAAATAATACTGACAAATGATGGATAAAATAATACTGACAAATTATGTAAAAAATAATACTGGCAAATGATGGATGAAATAATACTGGAAAATAATATATAAAACAATACAGGCAAATGATGGATAAAATAATACTGAAAAATGATGTATTGAATTATTCTGGCAATAATGTATAAAATCTTACTAGCAAATAATATTTAAAATAATACTGGCAAATGATTGATAAAATAATACTGGCAAATAATGTATAAAATAACACAGGCAATTGATTGATAAAAAAATACTGGAAAATGATCGAGAAAATAATACTGTCAAATGATTGATTAAATAATACTGGAGCAATTATGGATAAAATAATTCTGGCAAATTATGAATAAAATAATACTGGCAAATAATGTATAAAATAATACTGGCATTTGATGGATAAAATAATACTGACAAATTATGTATAAAATAATAATAGCAAATAATGTATAAAAAAAATACTGGCATTTGATGGATAAAATAATACTGACAAATTATGTATAAAATAAAACTGCCAAATGATGGATAAAATAATACTGGCAAATTATGTATAAAATAATACTGGAAAATAATGTATAAAACAATACAGGCAAATGATGGATAAAATAATACTGAAAAATGAAGTATTGAATTATTCTGGCAATAATATATAAAATCTTACTAGCAAATAATATTTAAAATAATACTGACAAATGATGGATAAAATAATACTGAAAATTGATTGAAAAGATAATATTGTGAAATGATTGATAAAATAATAATGACAATTTTTGTAAAAAATAATACTGGCAAATGATGGATAAAATAATACTGGCAAATGATGGATAAAATAATACTGGAAAATTATGTATTTAATTATTCTGGCAATAATGTATAAAATATTACTAGCAAATAATATTTAAAATAATACTGGCAAATGATGGATAAAATAATACTGGCAAATGATGGGTAAAATAATACTGACATATTATGTATAAAATAATACTATCAAATAATGTATAAAATAATATTGGCAAATGATGGATAAAATAATACTGAAAATTGACGGAAAAGATAATATTGGGAAATGATTGATCAAATAATACTGACAAATTATGTAAAAAATAATACTGGCAAATAATGGATAAAATAATACTGGCAAATGATGTATAAAATAATACTGAAAAATGATGTATTGAATTATTCTGGCAATAATGTATAAAATCTTACTAGCAAATAATATTTAAAATAATACTGGCAAATGATGGATAAAATAATACTGGCAAATGATGGGTAAAATAATACTGACATATTATGTATAAAATAATACTAGCAAATAATGTATAAAATAATACTGGCATTTGATGGATAAAATAATACTAGCAAATAATGTATAAAATAATACTGGCATTTGATGGATAAAATAATACTGACAAATAATGTATAAAATAATAATAGCAAATAATGTATAAAATAAAACTGCTAAATGATGGATAAAATAATACTGGCAAATGATGGATAAAATAATACTGACAAATGATGGATAAAATAATACTGAAAATTGACGGAAAAGATAATATTGGGAAATGATTGATAAAATAATAATGACAATTTTTGTAAAAAATAATACTGGCAAATGATGGATAAAATAATACTGGCAAATGATGTATAAAATAATACTGGAAAATAATATATAAAACAATACAGGCAAATGATGGATAAAATAATACTGAAAAATGATGTATTGAATTATTTTGGCAATAATGTATAAAATCTTACTAGCAAATAATATTTAAAATAATACTGGCAAATGATTAATAAAATAATACTGGCAAATAATGTATAAAATAATACAGCCAATTGAATGATAAAAAAATAATGGAAAATGATCGATAAAATAATACTGTCAAATGATTGATAAAATAATACTGGAAAAATTATGGATAAAATAATACTGGCAAATGATGGACAAAAGAATACTGGCAAATTATGAATAAAATAATACTGGCAAATAATGTATAAAATAATACTGGCATTTGATGGATAAAATAATACTGACAAATTATGTATAAAATAATAATAGCAAATAATGTATAAAATAAAACTGCCAAATGATGGATAAAATAATACTGGCAAATTATGTATAAAATAATACTGGCAAATTATGTATAAAATAATACTGGCAAATAATGTATAAAACAATACAGGCAAATGATGGATAAAATAATACTGAAAAATGATGTATTGAATTATTCTGGCAATAATGACTAAAATCTTACTAGCAAATAATATTTAAAATAATACTGGCAAATGATTGATAAAATAATACTGAAAAATGATGTATAAAATAATACTGTCAAATGATTGATAAAATAATACTGAAAATTGATGAAAAAGATAATATTGGGAAATGATTGATAAAATAAAACTGACAAATTATGTAAAAAATAATACTGGCAAATGATGGATAAAATAATACTGAAAAATGATGTATAAAATAATACTGTCAAATGATGGATAAAATAATACTGACAAATGATGGATAAAATAATACTGAAAATTGACGGAAAAGATAATATTGGGAAATGATTGATAAAATAATACTGACAAATTATGTAAAAAATAATACTGGCAAATGATGGATAAAATAATACTGAAAAATGATGTATAAAATAATACTGTCAAATGATGGATAAAATAATACTGACAAATGATGGATAAAATAATACTGAAAATTGACGGAAAAGATAATATTGGGAAATGATTGATAAAATAATACTGACAAATTATGTAAAAAATAATACTGGCAAATGATGGATGAAATAATAATGACAAATGATGTATAAAATAATACTGGCAAATAATGTATAAAACAATACATACAAATGATGGATAAAATAATACTGAAAAATGAAGTATTGAATTATTCTGGCAATAATATATAAAATCTTACTAGCAAATAATATTTAAAATAATACTGGCAAATGATTGATAAAATAATACTGTCAAATGATGGGTAAAATAATACTGGCAAATTATGTATAAAATAATACTGGCAAATTATGTATAAAATAATACTGGCAAATAATGTATAAAACAATACAGGCAAATGATGGATAAAATAATACTGAAAAATGATGTATTGAATTATTCTGGCAATAATGACTAAAATCTTACTAGCAAATAATATTTAAAATAATACTGTCAAATGATTGATGTATAAAATAATACTGTCAAATGATGGATAAAATAATACTGACAAATGATGGATAAAATAATACTGAAAATTGACGGAAAAGATAATATTGGGAAATGATTGATAAAATAATACTGACAAATTATGTAAAAAATAATACTGGCAAATGATGGATAAAATAATACTGAAACATTATGTATAAAATAATACTGTCAAATGATGGATAAAATAATACTGAAAATTGACGGAAAAGATAATATTGGGAAATGATTGATAAAATAATACTGACAAATTATGTAAAAAATAATACTGGCAAATGATGGATGAAATAATAATGACAAATGATGTATAAAATAATACTGGCAAATTATGTATAAAATAATACTGGCAAATAATGTATAAAACAATACAGGCAAATGATGGATAAAATAATACTGAAAAATGAAGTATTGAATTATTCTGGCAATAATATATAAAATCTTACTAGCAAATAATATTTAAAATAATACTGGCAAATGATTGATAAAATAATACTGTCAAATGATGGGTAAAATAATACTGACATATTATGTATAAAATAATACTAGCAAATAATGCATAATATAATATTAGCAAACGATGGTTACAATAATACTGAAAAATGATGGATAAAATAATACTGGCAAATGATGGATAAAATAATACTGACAAATGATGGATAAAATAATACTGAAAATTGACGGAAAAGATAATATTGGGAAATGATTGATAAAATAATACTGACAAATTATGTAAAAAATAATACTGGCAAATGATGGATAAAATAATACTGAAAAATGATGTATAAAATAATACTGTCAAATCATGGATAAAATAATACTGACAAATGATGGATAAAATAATACTGAAAATTGACAGAAAAGATAATATTGGGAAATGATTGATAAAATAATACTGACAAATTATGTAAAAAATAATACTGGCAAATGATGGATGAAATAATAATGACAAATGATGTATAAAATAATACTGGAAAATAATATATAAAACAATACAGGCAAATGATGGATAAAATAATACTGAAAAATGATGTATTGAATTATTCTGGCAATAATGTATAAAATCTTACTAGCAAATAATATTTAAAATAATACTGTCAAATGATTGATAAAATAATACTGGCAAATAATGTATAAAATAATACAGGCAATTGATTGATAAAAAAAATACTGGAAAATGATCGATAAAATAATACTGTCAAATGATTGATAAAATAATACTGGAAAAATTATGGATAAAATAATACTGAAAATTGACGGAAAAGATAATATTGGGAAATGATTGATAAAATAATAATGACAATTTTTGTAAAAAATAATACTGGCAAATGATGGATAAAATAATACTGGCAAATGATGTATAAAATAATAATAGCAAATAATGTATAAAATAAATCTGCCAAATGATGGATAAAATAAAACTGGCAAATTATGTATAAAATAATACTGGCAAATAATGTATAAAACAATACATTCAAATGATGGATAAAATAATACTGAAAAATGATGTATTTAATTATTCTGGCAATAATGTATAAAATATTACTAGCAAATAATATTTAAAATAATACTGGCAAATGATGGATAAAATAATACTGGCAATTGATGGGTAAAATAATACTGACATATTATGTATAAAATAATACTAGCAAATAATGTATAAAATAATATTGGCAAATGATGGATAAAATAATACTGAAAAATGATGTATAAAATAATACTGTCAAATGATGGATAAAATAATACTGACAAATGATGGATAAAATAATACTGGAAAATGATGTATTGAATTATTCTGGCAATAATGTATAAAATCTTACTAGCAAATAATATTTAAAATAATACTGTCAAATGATTGATAAAATAATACTGGCAAATAATGTATAAAATAATACAGGCAATTGATTGATAAAAAAAATACTGGAAAATGATCGATAAAATAATACTGGCAAATGATTGATAAAATAATACTGGAAAAATTATGGATAAAATAATACTGAAAATTGACGGAAAAGATAATATTGGGAAATGATTGATAAAATAATAATGACAATTTTTGTAAAAAATAATACTGGCAAATGATGGATAAAATAATACTGGCAAATGATGTATAAAATAATAATAGCAAATAATGTATAAAATAAATCTGCCAAATGATGGATAAAATAAAACTGGCAAATTATGTATAAAATAATACTGGCAAATAATGTATAAAACAATACATTCAAATGATGGATAAAATAATACTGAAAATGATGTATTTAATTATTCTGGCAATAATGTATAAAATATTACTAGCAAATAATATTTAAAATAATACTGGCAAATGATGGATAAAATAATACTGGCAATTGATGGGTAAAATAATACTGACATATTATGTATAAAATAATACTAGCAAATAATGTATAAAATAATATTGGCAAATGATGGATAAAATAATACTGAAAAATGATGTATAAAATAATACTGTCAAATGATGGATAAAATAATACTGACAAATGATGGATAAAATAATACTTAAAATTGATGGAAAAGATAATATTGGGAAATGATGTATAAAATAATACTGACAAATTATGTAAAAAATAATACTGGCAAATGATGGATGAAATAATAATGACAAATGATGTATAAAATAATACTGGAAAATGATGTATTGAATTATTCTGGCAATAATGTATAAAATCTTACTAGCAAATAATATTTAAAAAAATACTGGCAAATGATTGATAAAATAATACTGGCAAATAATGTATAAAATAATACAGGCAATTGATTGATAAAAAAAATACTGGAAAATGATCGATAAAATAATACTGTCAAATGATTGATAAAATAATACTGGAAAAATTATGGATAAAATAATACTGGCAAATGATGGACAAAATAATACTGGCAAATTATGAATAAAATAATACTGGCAAATAATGTATAAAATAATACTGGCATTTGGGGGATGCAAATGTCGGGGAGAGATGACGCTGCGTTACGTGTGAGGCGTGACCGGAAGGCTTGAGAGGTTGAGGACGGAGTGATGGCGAGGACGCGACTGATCTGATTCTGCCACCCGGGCTACAAACCTTCATTCTCCTGGTCTGGCGCTTCGATAACGTGGAGGAGTCCTCTGAAGATTTCAGCTTAGCCCCCCAACGGTTCTAATATAACGGCGGTCCAAGGCTCTGGGCGTTCAGCTTCTACGGGATCGTTATTGCAGGAGTACTTAAACTCCGCAGATAAGTACCGTTTTTTCTGTTTTTTCTTCCCATTTATCAGATCTTATCCTGCCATTGTATATGGATCCCTGTGGATGCTGATTGGAGCTTTGTCCCCTGGTGTGGTTAACCCCCTTCCTATATACAAGCTACGTATTCTAGTCTACTACTGATGGTCTAATCCCCATACTACTGGAATTTGCAAAGGCATTTTTTGTGTATAACTTCACAAAATAGTGGAGGTAATATAATTCCCCCCACCTGATTCCAGGGCCCATCTGAACGAACAATTATTATCACTATATCTCAGGACTGTGTCTAATAATTGTGCGGTGGATTTGGTGGCTATATAAGGGCTCTTTACGTATACTGGGAACTTGCTTATCAGTTTGGAACTTCATAGCCTCCCTTTTTAGGGGCCGCTTCTGAACACCCACACACTGTGTGTCAGCAGCTTCACGATTTAGCAAGCAGCTGAAAGCTGCCCTACCCTTATGAATTATAACTAAACGCTTCTCCTCCTGTGGATCTTATATAAAACTGATACATACAAATCTGAGTGTTGATACACTATTGTATAAGTCTGGGATATACAGGATAGCTGTGCAGGGTTTTTTTTTGCTCATATATACCGCCTGTCCTGTAAACCACTAACCATCATCATTGACCAAAGTTGAAGAATCCTACTGCAATCTCAATTAAAACCTGCTCCCTGGCGGGAAACCGTACAAACGGCTAGTTACAGTCTTAAGAGCTGACTGAAGATATAAGCATCAGGCATTACAGGAAACCCAGAGGAATCCCATTTGCAGAGAGTTGCTAGTGTTTCTGCTACATACCTGTTTATTGTTTCAGTCTGTCTTTTCAGTAACAACCGTTCCTTTAATATACTTCAGTCTACATAATGCCACCCAAGAATAAAGAGAGGGAAAGGGAGAAGGACCATGAGAAGGATAAACATAGTAAAGCCAAAGGGATTAAATCTTTCTATTCACCTAAATCAGTACAAGCTGTATCCAATCTATCTAACAATTCACTGCTGGACGATACTACTGAGGAGACCCTACTTGAATCCTCTACGGTGTTATCCCAATCCTCTCTTAACGCTGCTTTAGATAAATTACATCTTAAAATTAAATCGGATTCAGAGTTAAACTCATCTGATATTAAGACTGAAATTGCCCATCTCCATGAGTCCTTGTTGAACCTAACCTCTCAATTTGACTCCCTGCGATTAGACATGAAAGGAATGGAGAAACATATTGATGTACTGAAAGCAGATAATCTAGCTCTAAAAAACAAGGTAATAGATCTTGAGGACCGCTCCCGCCGGAGGAACCTCAAATTCAGGGGTATCCCCGAAACCTTAAAGAACACAGAGCTGGAAGACTACTTAGATGATTTTCGGAAGTCTATTTTAGATCCAGTCATGGTGGGAACGCTTCCTTTTGAGCGAATCCACCGACTCCCAAGGCCAGTAAGTCTCTCTGAGGAGTCCCCGAGGGATGTAATAGTGTGTTTCCACAACGCTAGATTAAAAGATCTCCTGATTAACTACACTAGACAAAACTCAATAACTGATCCAAAATTCTCTTCAATTTTACTGTTTGCCGATATATCTCAGTCAACAAGGCTTCAGAGAAAAGAATTCCAGATGTTTACTAAACGACTCCGAGATAGGGGAATACCATACAAATGGGGTTTTCCCACTAAGCTCATAATTTATTATCAGGGAAAGAACTATATAATCAATTCACCGAACCAGCTTAATGACCTTCTACAAACATGGGCCCTGCCATGAATACCTATCGATCTTAGGATCTAGGCAGCTATGCTGATTTACTCAGTACAGGGGAGTTTTTTTTTTTTGGCCGTATCTATTCGCACTAGTTTGTACTATTAATGGTTAGAAATCTACTTCTCACTGTTAGCTCGCCTCCCTTTTTTCTCTTCTCTTTCTTTTTTTTTTCTTTTTTTTCTTCTCCCTTTTTACACTGCACTTGTATTAAGCACAAATTTGGTTCTGCTTGAACTGTCGTACATATTAATTAATCCATCACTTCTATAACTTGGTATAGTATGTTATGTATTTTATAAGTTTTGACATTTTCACACCATATTCCGCTCCATGAGCACTATAGGGACACAATATTTGAATTACCCTAAGGGGGGGAGGGGAATGAATTCTCTCCTTTTGTACTGACTTAGCTCGCACTAATTTGTATTCTATTGTCTAGAAACTTACCACTCATTTCTTGTCCTGTCTTCCTCTCTCAAAGTAGAACACTTTATGTATTAATCACTTAGATATAAGCACGAATTAGGTTTTTAATGTACTGTTTCACGTAATATTTGTCACTGCTTTATAACGTGGCACAGGAGGCAATGAATTTAATTTTCCTGATATTTCTATGTCATAGTCCGCTCTGTAAGTAGTACTTTTTTTTTTCTCTCTCCCCTTCTCTCCTCCCCTCCAGTTACTGTTTCAGAATCATCTATAAATACTAATCCCCGCTACTTTTGTTCTCACTGTCCTCCCACGGACCTTCAGTCACTTGTTTGTCCCCTACAATGGAAGTAGGGCTTTTGGGTTCAGTAGAGCTTTGTCTTAGTACTGAACACTGTCTCAATGTTTTCTTGCCTTTCTTTCTTTCCTTCTTTCTCTTTGTTCTTTTTACTTTGTCTCGCTCGCTGGGATGCTGCCCCGTATCCGGGGTCGGGGGAGTACTGGTCTCCACATGCGATCTCGTCACGAAATTGATCGATGCCGGTTAATTTCGTGTCAATAAACTCTCAGGGCCTTAACTCCCCACAAAAACGCGCTAACCTTTACAACTTGTTAATTCACAAAAAGATAGACGTATGTTTTGTTCAGGAATCACATTGGAAGCAATCGCCCTCAAAACTATGGAATTTTCGTAAATATCCTATTGTATTTGAATCATTCTTACCTGATAAAAAAAAAAGGGGAGTTGTGATTATAATTTCCTCGGCTATTAAATTCCATCTAATCCATTTCGAATCCGATCCGAGTGCTCGTTATTGTATTCTTGTTTGCCAGCTCAATGATATAACCTATACCCTAGTCAATATTTACGCTCCCTCAACTGGGACCATTAGATTCCTAGATAATGTGATGGTGAGATTGGATCGTATAGAAAAAGGAGTCCTGGTCCTTGGGGGGGATATGAACTGTGTCCTTGACCCAAAATGGGATAAGAGTTTGCCTCACGGCCGTAGTATTGACCCAGGGATTAGATCTGCCTCCCAGGCGTTTTCCAGCTTTATTCTAAAGAATCAGCTCTTTGATACTTGGCGGCTCCACAATCCCCAAGGGAAAGATTATACCTTTTTTTCTAACCCTCATAATTCGTATTCACGAATCGATTATTTTTTTACTAGGGCACCTCATCTTTACAATATAATTAGAAGTGATATTGATAGTATAGTGTGGTCAGACCACGGTCCGCTGTTTTTGACACTTAAGGATAATCCAGGATATGCCGCCAGGTCAAATTGGAGACTGAATGAAAACATACTAAACCTAGAGAAGAACAGGGCAGATTTAGGCACGGAAGCTATAAAATTTCTTGAGTTAAACGACAACAGACTGGTCTCAGACCAGACGCTCTGGTGTGCCTTTAAGTGTTTTCTCAGAGGAATTCTAATTAAAATGGGCACTAATATGAAGAAAGCATTTGGCAAACCTCTAGCAGACCAATACATTCTCTTAGCTAAAAAACTAAATATTAATAAATTGTCTCCCACCCAAAATATTGCCGATGAAATTAGTGAGATACAACTTTCTATCACAAAGGCATTGGAACAGAAGACCAAAAAAGCGATGGCTAGACTAAAGCAAACTTGGTACTATTCCAATGCCAGGCCTAGTAAGACTATGACAAGGAAATTAAAATTTAAAAATCAGCAGGCTAGGATTAATAAAATCATCTATGAAGGCAAAACTTGTTTATCTCCATCCCACATTAGCAATGCCTTTGCAGCGTATTACAGCAAATTGTACAACTTACCAACTCCCATAAGATCGGAACTAGAAATACGGACTTTTTTAGATAGTCTTTCTCTCCCGAAACTTTCTCCCGAAAAATTACAAACTATAATACAACCTATAACGGAAGCCGAAGTAAAAACAATATTAGATACCATTAAAAAAGGGAAAGCCCCGGGCCCTGATGGTTTTCCGGTAAGCTTCTACCACATCTTACAACCAATTGTTTCTCCTCTTTTAACGCGAGTTTACGCCGAAGCTGCAACACGTAGTGGATTTATCTCTGAAATGTTAGAGGCCTCAATCTCTCCAATTCTTAAAGAGGGCAAGGCCCCTACGGCTATTTCCAACTATAGACCCATTTCTCTGATAAACTTGGATATCAAAATCCTCTCAAAGATCCTTGCTGAGAGACTGAACCGTGTTATTTCGGATCTTATCCACTTGGATCAGACCGGATTCATCACGGGAAGGTCAGGCGCGGACAATGTAAGACGCATTCTTAACTTAATCCATAGGGTCAAAACATGCAAAATTCCATCAGTCTTTGTGGCTCTTGACGCCGAAAAGGCTTTTGACCGCGTCAGTTGGCCCTTCTTGGCGCATTCCCTGGAGGCCTTTGGTATTACGGGCCTGTTCAAAACCTATACTATGGCCCTATATTCCACCCCTAGGGCCAAGATCACCGGTCCCTTCCTGAATTCAGATTATTTCCGGATCAGTAATGGGACCAGACAGGGCTGCCCTTTGGCCCCCCTCTTATATGCGCTGAGTATGGAACCCCTGGCGGCACTAATTAGACAGTCTCCCGTGATTAAGGGGATAGAAATGAATAAGGCGGATTATAAGATAGCTTTATATGCCGACGACGTTGTCCTCTCTCTGACCTCCCCTGAGACATCAGTTTCCGGTCTTATTACTGTATTTAATCAGTTTAGTACCTACTCTAATTATAAAATTAACATTTCCAAAACTCAAACTTTGGCATTTTTTCTCTCTCCTTTCCAAACAGCACAGTTATACAAAACTGTTCATATTGATTGGCATAATACTGTCCTAAATTATCTAGGGATAAAAATCAAACAAGACTTAAGGCAAACGCTACTATTTAACTATGAAGGCCTCACTCAACAAATTAGAGACTTACTTTTTCGCTGGAGAGGTCTGGAGATGTCCTGGCTGGGCCGCCTGCAAATTTTAAAATCATATGTCCTTCCGAAAATACTATACGTAATGCGAACGATTCCAATGCGTGCTCCCAATCTATATCTAAAACAACTGGGCCTGTTGTTCTCATCATTTGTTTGGGAATCAAGGACCCCAAGAATCGCAAAGGCAATATTACAACAGAATAGTAAAAGAGGGGGCCTGGGTTTTCCAGACCTATTTAAACTAGCCGATGCTTGTATGTTCTCCCACTTTTTGGCCTGGCGGCATGCCAATACATCCTCCACAATCTGGTTTCAAATCGAGACCGGCGACCTGAAAGGACAAAATCCTATGTACTTTTATTGGTTGGACGAGGTTTCCCTGAAAAAAAGATCCTTTCCTAATCCAATCATAAAAGAGATAATTAAAGCAATGATTAAATTCAAACATAAATTTTCAAAACCTCATGGCATGACCCTTCGGGCGCCGTTTACATTTCTCTCGCAGGTTGTGGAGAATCTTAACCTGACTGGATGGTTAAGTAGGGGCATTCTTAAGCTGGGCGATATTTTCCAAGGACCCTACATACTCTCCTTTGAGGACCTGAAAAAGAAATATACACTACCTGACCATGAATTTCTGAATTATTATAGGATAAAGTCATATATGGCCAATAGAGACCTGTCTGACCCAACGGATCTAGAAGTTTTCATTGAATCACTAAATAAAAGTAACAATATTGCTAAACTTCTTGCCTTGGTGGACACAGTATCAGACTGCATTAGACCTAATGCTCTCAACGCGTGGGAGGCAGAGTTAAATATCCGATTCCCTACTGATCAGTGGTCCCATGTTGTTTCGGCTACGAAGAGGGCAGTTGGTGGTCTGAAAATCGAGCTATTTTTTAAAGTAGCTCTGCGCTGGTATTGGGTCCCCCAGAGGCTTTGCAAAATTCACCCAGCCAATTCTAATCTGTGTTGGCGATGCGGGGCCGCAGAAGGAACACACTCCCATGTGTGGTGGGGATGTAGTTCACTCAGACCCCTTAGGGATAGAATTTCCCACACTCTAAGCGTTATAATGCAATCCCAGTATATTTTGACCCCTCAGGCCTTTCTCCTCCACCTGGACTTAAACTTCCCGAAACGATCAAACAGATCTTTGGCGATCCACATTTTCTTAGCTTGTAAACTCGCACTCGCGAGATGTTGGAGATCGCCAGAAGTACCCTCCGGGGAAGTTATAAAATTGCAAATCAATCTACAAATGGATGCAGAGGCCTTGATTAACCCTGTTGGAAGAACCTCTCCCAAGTTTCTTGATATATGGGCCCCCTGGATTCAGTATCTTAAAGCTAACCCCTGAGAGTTAATAACTGTAAATGTAACTACCCTCGACACTTGCTGTGGATTTTAGACCACTGGCTCACCCCGGTCCCGGCTCCGGGCCGGCACCTCCCTGGGCGACATGTCTGTTTTCTTCTCTCTTCCTTCTTCTTTCTCTTTTTTTTGTTCTCTTCTTTTTCTCTTTTCTTTTCTTTCTCTTCCAGTTTGATATATGAATGCGCTAATTATGTCTATTCGCTGCACTTCTCTTTAAATCTGAATACATGCGCGATAGTTATACTCTCCGCTTTGGATCTGGAACTAATGTTGTTTCTTATGTTTTGATTTATATAATATATAATAAATGACTACAGATTTTGGATAAAGACACAAGGATGATCCGCAACACAAACAAATCGAGCATACAATTTATAACTGTAATGTGTGGCAGAGTCTGAGTGTCTAGTAAAAAAGAAAAAAAAATAATACTGACAAATTCTGTAAAAAAAAATAATAGCAAATAATGTATAAAATAATACTGGCATTTGATGGATAAAATAATACTGACAAATTATGTATAAAATAATAATAGCAAATAATGTATAAAGTAAAACTGCCAAATGATGGATAAAATAATACTGGCAAATGATGTATAAAATAATACTGGCAAATTATGTATAAAATAATACTGGCAATTAATGTATAAAACAATACAGGCAAATGATGGATAAAATAATACTGAAAAATGATGTATTGAATTATTCTGGCAATAATGTCTAAAATCTTACTAGCAAATAATATTTAAAATAATACTGGCAAATGATTTATAAAATAATACTGAAAAATGATGTATAAAATAATACTGTCAAATGATGGATAAAATAATACTGACAAATGAGGGATAAAATAATACTGAAAATTGACGGAAAAGATAATATTGGGAAATGATTGATAAAATAATACTGACAAATTATGTAAAAAATAATACTGGCAAATGATGGATAAAATAATACTGAAAAATGATGTATAAAATAATACTGTCAAATGATGGATAAAATAATACTGACAAATGATGGATAAAATAATACTGAAAATTGACGGAAAAGATAATATTGGGAAATGATTGATAAAATAATACTGACAAATTATGTAAAAAATAATACAGGCAATTGATTGATAAAAAAAATACTGGAAAATGATCGATAAAATAATACTGTCAAATGATTGATAAAATAATACTGGAAAAATTATGGATAAAATAATACTGAAAATTGACGGAAAAGATTATATTGGGAAATGATTGATAAAATAATAATGACAATTTTTGTAAAAAATAAAATAATACTGGCAAATGATGTATAAAATAATACTGGAAAATAATATATAAAACAATACAGGCAAATGATGGATAAAATAATACTGAAAAATGATGTATTGAATTATTTTGGCAATAATGTATAAAATCTTACTAGCAAATAATATTTAAAATAATACTGGCAAATGATTGATAAAATAATACTAGCAAATAATGTATAAAATAATACAGCCAATTGATTGATAAAAAAATACTGGAAAATGATCGATAAAATAATACTGTCAAATGATTAATAAAATAATACTGGCAAATAATGTATAAAATAATACAGCCAATTGATTGATAAAAAAATACTGGAAAATGATCGATAAAATAATACTGTCAAATGATTGATAAAATAATACTGGAAAAATTATGGATAAAATAATACTGTCAAATGATTGATAAAATAATACTGGAAAAATTATGGATAAAATAATACTGGCAAATGATGGACAAAATAATACTGGCAAATTATGAATAAAATAATACTGGCAAATAATGTATAAAATAATACTGGCATTTGATGGATAAAATAATACTGACAAATGATGTATTGAATTATTCTGGCAATAATGTATAAAATCTTACTAGCAAATAATATTTAAAATAATAATGGCAAATGATGGATAAAATAATTCTGGCAAATGATGGGTAAAATAATACTGACATATTATGTATAAAATAATACTAGCAAATAATGTATAAAATAATACTGGCATTTGATGGATAAAATAATACTGACAAATAATGTAGAAAATAATAATAGCAAATAATGAATAAAATAAAACTGCTATATGATGGATAAAATAATACTGGCAAATTATGTATAAAATAATACTGGCAAATAATGTATAAAACAATACAGGCAAATGATGGATAAAATAGTACTGAAAAATGATGTATTGAATTATTCTGGCAATAATGTATAAAATCTTACTAGCAAATAATATTTAAAATAATACTGGCAAATGATTGATAAAATAATACTGGCAAATAATGTATAAAATAATACAGGCAATTGATTGATAAAAAAAATACTGGAAAATGATCGATAAAATAATACTGTCAAATGATTGATAAAATAATACTGGAAAAATAATGGATAAAATAATACTGGCAAATTATGAATAAAATAATACTAGCAAATAATGTATAAAATAATACTGGCATTTGATGGATAAAATAATACTGGCTAATTATGTATAAAATAATACTGGCAAATTATGTATAAAATAATACTGGCAAATAATGTATAAAACAATACAGGCAAATGATGGATAAAATAATACTGAAAAATGATGTATTTAATTATTCTGGCAATAATGTATAAAATATTACTAGCAAATAATATTTAAAATAATACTGGCAAATGATGGATAAAATAATACTGGCAATTGATTGGTAAAATAATACTGACATATTATGTATAAAATAATACTAGCAAATAATGTATAAAATTATATTGGCAAATGATGGATAAAATAATACTGTCAAATGATGGATAAAATAATACTGAGAAATGATGGATAAAATAATACTGAAAATTGACGGAAAAGATAATATTGGGAAATGATTGATAAAATAATACTGACAAATTATGTAAAAAATAATACTGGCAAATGATGGATGAAATAATAATGACAAATGATGTATAAAATAATACTGGAAAATAATATATAAAACAATACAGGCAAATGATGGATAAAATAATACTGAAAATGATGTATTGAATTATTCTGGCAATAATGTATAAAATCTTACTAGCAAATAATATTTAAAATAATACTGGCAAATGATTGATAAAATAATACTGGCAAATAATGTATAAAATAATACAGGCAATTGATTGATAAAAAAAATACTGGAAAATGATCGATAAAATAATACTGTCAAATGATTGATAAAATAATACTGGAAAAATTATGGATAAAATAATACTGGCAAATTATGAATAAAATAATACTAGCAAATAATGTATAAAATAATACTGGCATTTGATGGATAAAATAATACTGGCAAATTATGTATAAAATAATACTGGCAAATTATGTATAAAACAATACAGGCAAATGATGGATAAAATAATACTGAAAAATGATGTATTTAATTATTCTGGCAATAATGTATAAAATCTTACTAGCAAATAATATTTAAAATAATACTGGCAAATGGTGGATAAAATAATACTGGCAAATGATGGGTAAAATAATACTGACATATTATGTATAAAACAATACTAGCAAATAATGTATAAAATAATACTGGCATTTGATGGATAAAATAATACTGACAAATAATGTATAAAATAATAATAGCAAATAATGTATAAAATAAAACTGCTAAATGATGGATAAAATAATACTGGCAAATTATGTATAAAATAATACTGGCAAATAATGTATAAAACAATACAGGCAAATGATGGATAAAATAATACTGAAAAATGATGTATTGAATTATTCTGGCAATAATGTATAAAATCTTACTAGCAAATAATATTTAAAATAATACTGGCAAATGATGGATAAAATAATACTGGCAAATGATGGGTAAAATAATACTGACATATTATGTATAAAATAATACTAGCAAATAATGTATAAAATAATACTGGCATTTGATAAATAAAATGATACTGACAAATAATGTATAAAATAATAATAGCAAATAATGTATAAAATAAAACTGCTAAATGATGGATAAAATAATATTGGCAAATTCTGTATAAAATAATACTGGCAAATTATAAATAAAATAATACTGGCAAATGATGGATAAAATAATACTGGCAAATGATGGATAAAATAATACTGGCAAATGATTGATAAAATAATACTGGCAAATAATGTATAAAATAATACTGCCAATTGATTGATAAAAAAATACTGGAAAATGATCGATAAAATAATACTGTCAAATGATTGATAAAATAATACTGGAAACATTATGGATAAAATAATACTGGCATTTGATGGATAAAATAATACTGACAAATTCTGTAAAAAAAAATAATAGCAAATAATGTATAAAATAAAACTGCCAAATGATGGATAAAATAATACTGACAAATTATGTATAAAATAATACTGGCAAATTATGTATAAAATAATACTGGCAAATAATGTATAAAACAATACAGGCAAATGATGGATAAAATAATACTGAAAAATGATGTATTGAATTATTCTGGCAATAATGTATAAAATCTTACTAGCAAATAATATTTAAAATAATACTGGCAAATGATTGATAAAATAATACTGGCAAATGATGGGTAAAATAATACTGACATATTATGTATAAAATAATACTAGCAAATAATGTATAATATAATATTAGCAAATGATGGTTACAATAATACTGAAAAATGATGGATAAAATAATACTGAAAATTGACGGAAAAGATAATATTGGGAAATGATTGATAAAATAATACTGACAAATTATGTAAAAAATAATACTGGCAAATGATGGATAAAATAATTCTGGCAAATGATGTATAAAATAATACTGGAAAATAATATATAAAACAATACAGGCAAATGATGGATAAAAAAATACTGAAAAATGATGTATTGAATTATTCTGGCAATAATGTATAAAATCTTACAAGCAAATAATATTTAAAATAATACTGGCAAATGATTGATAAAATAATACTGGCAAATAATGTATAAAATAATACGGTTAATTGATTGATAAAAAAAATACTGGAAAATGATCGATAAAATAATACTGTCAAACGATAAATAATATAATACTGGAAAAATGATGGATAAAATAATACTGGCAAATGATGGACAAAATAATACTGGCAAATTATGAATAAAATAATACTGGCAAATAATGTATAAAATAATACTGGCATTTGATGGATAAAACAATACTGACAAATTATGTAAAAAATAATACTGGCAAATGATGGATAAAATAATACTGGCATTTGATGGATAAAATAATACTGACAAATTATGTATAAAATAATAATAGCAAATAATGTATAAAATAAAACTGACAAATGATGGATAAAATAAAACTGGCAAATTATGTATAAAATAATACTGGCAAATAATGTATAAAACAATACAGGCAAATGATGGATAAAATAATACTGAAAAATTATGTATTTAATTATTCTGGCAATAATGTATAAAATATTACTAGCAAATAATATTTAAAATAATACTGGCAAATGATGGATAAAATAATACTGGCAAATGATGGTTAAAATAATACTGACATATTATGTATAAAATAATACTAGCAAATAATGTTTAAAATAATATTGGCAAATGATGGATAAAATAATACTGAAAAATGATGTATAAAATAATACTGTCAAATGATGGATAAAATAATACTGACAAATGATGGATAAAATAATACTGAAAATTGACGGAAAAGATAATTTTGGGAAATGATTGATAAAATAATACTGACAAATTATGTAAAAAATAATACTGGCAAATGATGGATAAAACAATACAGGCAAATGATGGATAAAATAATACTGAAAAATGATGTATTGAATTATTCTGGCAATAATGTATAAAATCTTACTAGCAAATAATATTTAAAATAATACTGGCAAATGATGTATAAAAAAATACTGGAAAATAATATATAAAACAATACAGGCAAATGATGGATAAAAAAATACTGAAAAATGATGGATTGAATTATTCTGGCAATAATGTATAAAATCTTACAAGCAAATAATATTTAAAATAATACTGGCAAATGATTGATAAAATAATACTGGCAAATAATGTATAAAATAATACAGGTAATTGATTGATAAAAAAAATACTGGAAAATGATCGATAAAATAATACTGTCAAACGATAAATAATATAATACTGGAAAAATGATGGATAAAATAATACTTTCAAATGATGGACAAAATAATACTGGCAAATTATGAATAAAATAATACTGGCAAATAATGTATAAAATAATACTGGCATTTGATGGATAAAACAATACTGACAAATTATGTAAAAAATAATACTGGCAAATGATGGATAAAATAATACTGGCATTTGATGGATAAAATAATACTGACAAATTATGTATAAAATAATAATAGCAATTAATGTGTAAAATAAAACTGACAAATGATGGATAAAATAAAACTGGCAAATTATGTATAAAATAATACTGGCAAATAATGTATAAAACAATACAGGCAAATGATGGATAAAATAATACTGAAAAATTATGTATTTAATTATTCTGGCAATAATGTATAAAATATTACTAGCAAATAATATTTAAAATAATACTGGCAAATGATGGATAAAATAATACTGGCAAATGATGGTTAAAATAATACTGACATATTATGTATAAAATAATACTAGCAAATAATGTTTAAAATAATATTGGCAAATGATGGATAAAATAATACTGAAAAATGATGTATAAAATAATACTGTCAAATGATGGATAAAATAATACTGACAAATGATGGATAAAATAATACTGAAAATTGACGGAAAAGATAATTTTGGGAAATGATTGATAAAATAATACTGACAAATTATGTAAAAAATAATACTGGCAAATGATGGATAAAACAATACAGGCAAATGATGGATAAAATAATACTGAAAAATGATGTATTGAATTATTCTGGCAATAATGTATAAAATCTTACTAGCAAATAATATTTAAAATAATACTGGCAAATGATTGATAAAATAATACTGGCAAATAATGTATAAAATAATATAGGCAATTGATTGATAAAAAAAATACTGGAAAATGATCGATAAAATAATACTGTCAAATGATAAATAAAATAATACTGGAAAAATGATTGATAAAATAATACTGGCAAATGATGAACAAAATAATACTGGCAAATAATGTATAAAATAATACTGGCATTTGATGGATAAAATAATACTGACAAATTATGTATAAAATAATAATAGCAAATAATGTATAAAATAATACTGGCATTTGATGGATAAAATAATACTGACAAATTATGTATAAAATAAAACTGCCAAATGATGGATAAAATAATACTGGCAAATTATGTATAAAATAATACTGGAAAATAATGTATGAAACAATACAGGCAAATGATGGATAAAATAATACTGAAAAATGAAGTATTGAATTATTCTGGCAATAATGTATAAAATCTTACTAGCAAATAATATTTAAAATAATACTGGCAAATGATTGAAAAAATAATACTGGCAAATGATGGGTAAAATAATACTGACAAATTATGTATAAAATAATAATAGCAAATAATGTATAAAGTAAAACTGCCAAATGATGGATAAAATAATACTGGCAAATTATGTATAAAATAATACTGGCAAATTATGTATAAAATAATACTGGCAATTAATGTATAAAACAATACAGGCAAATGATGGATAAAATAATACTGAAAAATGATGTATTGAATTATTCTGGCAATAATGTCTAAAATCTTACTAGCAAATAATATTTAAAATAATACTGGCAAATGATTGATAAAATAATACTGAAAAATGATGTATAAAATAATACTGTCAAATGATGGATAAAATAATACTGACAAATGATGGATAAAATAATACTGAAAATTGACGGAAAAGATAATATTGGGAAATGATTGATAAAATAATACTGACAAATTATGTAAAAAATAATACTGGCAAATGATGGATAAAATAATACTGAAAAATGATGTATAAAATAATACTGTCAAATGATGGATAAAATAATACTGTCAAATGATGGATAAAATAATACTGACAAATGATGGATAAAATAATACTGAAAATTGACGGAAAAGATAATATTGGGAAATGATTGATAAAATAATACTGACAAATTATGTAAAAAATAATACTGGCAAATGATGGATGAAATAATAATGACAAATGATGTATAAAATAATACTGGAAAATAATATAAAAAACAATACAGGCAAATGATGGATAAAATAATACTGAAAAATGATGTATTGAATTATTCTGGCAATAATGTATAAAATCTTACTAGCAAATAATATTTAAAATAATACTGGCAAATGATTGATAAAATAATACTGGCAAATAATGTATAAAATAATACAGGCAATTGATTGATAAAAAAAATACTGGAAAATGATCGATAAAATAATACTGTCAAATGATTGATAAAATAATACTGGAAAAATTATGGATAAAATAATACTGAAAATTGACGGAAAAGATTATATTGGGAAATGATTGATAAAATAATAATGACAATTTTTGTAAAAAATAATACTGGCAAATGATGGATAAAATAATACTGGCAAATGATGTATAAAATAATACTGGAAAATAATATATAAAACAATACAGGCAAATGATGGATAAAATAATACTGAAAAATAATGTATTGTATTATTTTGGCAATAATGTATAAAATCTTACTAGCAAATAATATTTAAAATAATACTGGCAAATGATTGATAAAATAATACTGGCAAATAATGTATAAAATAATACAGCCAATTGATTGATAAAAAAATACTGGAAAATGATCGATAAAATAATACTGTCAAATGATTGATAAAATAATACTGGCAAATAATGTATAAAATAATACAGCCAATTGATTCATAAAAAAATACTGGAAAATGATCGATAAAATAATACTGTCAAATGATTGATAAAATAATACTGGAAAAATTATGGATAAAATAATACTGTCAAATGATTGATAAAATAATACTGGAAAAATTATGGATAAAATAATACTGGCAAATGATGGACAAAATAATACTGGCAAATTATGAATAAAATAATACTGGCAAATAATGTATAAAATAATACTAGCAAATAATATTTAAAATAATACTGGCAAATGATTGATAAAATAATACTGAAAAATGATGTATAAAATAATACTGTCAAATGATGGATAAAATAATACTGACAAATGATGGATAAAATAATACTGAAAATTGACGGAAAAGATAATATTGGGAAATGATTGATAAAATAATACTGACAAATTATGTAAAAAATAATACTGGCAAATGATGGATAAAATAATACTGAAAAATGATGTATAAAATAATACTGTCAAATGATGGATAAAATAATACTGTCAATTGATGGATAAAATAATACTGACAAATGATGGATAAAATAATACTGAAAATTGACGGAAAAGATAATATTGGGAAATGATTGATAAAATAATACTGACAAATTATGTAAAAAATAATACTGGCAAATGATGGATGAAATAATAATGACAAATGATGTATAAAATAATACTGGAAAATAATATAAAAAACAATACAGGCAAATGATGGATAAAATAATACTGAAAAATGATGTATTGAATTATTCTGGCAATAATGTATAAAATCTTACTAGCAAATAATATTTAAAATAATACTGGCAAATGATTGATAAAATAATACTGGCAAATAATGTATAAAATAATACAGGCAATTGATTGATAAAAAAAATACTGGAAAATGATCGATAAAATAATACTGTCAAATGATTGATAAAATAATACTGGAAAAATTATGGATAAAATAATACTGAAAATTGACGGAAAAGATTATATTGGGAAATGATTGATAAAATAATAATGACAATTTTTGTAAAAAATAATACTGGCAAATGATGGATAAAATAATACTGGCAAATGATGTATAAAATAATACTGGAAAATAATATATAAAACAATACAGGCAAATGATGGATAAAATAATACTGAAAAATAATGTATTGTATTATTTTGGCAATAATGTATAAAATCTTACTAGCAAATAATATTTAAAATAATACTGGCAAATGATTGATAAAATAATACTGGCAAATAATGTATAAAATAATACAGCCAATTGATTGATAAAAAAATACTGGAAAATGATCGATAAAATAATACTGTCAAATGATTGATAAAATAATACTGGCAAATAATGTATAAAATAATACAGCCAATTGATTCATAAAAAAATACTGGAAAATGATCGATAAAATAATACTGTCAAATGATTGATAAAATAATACTGGAAAAATTATGGATAAAATAATACTGTCAAATGATTGATAAAATAATACTGGAAAAATTATGGATAAAATAATACTGGCAAATGATGGACAAAATAATACTGGCAAATTATGAATAAAATAATACTGGCAAATAATGTATAAAATAATACTGGCATTTGATGGATAAAATAATACTGACAAATTCTGTAAAAAAAAATAATAGCAAATAATGTATAAAATAATACTGGCATTTGATGGATAAAATAATACTGACAAATTATGTATAAAATAATAATAGCAAATAATGTATAAAATAAAACTGCCAAATGATGGATAAAATAATACTGGCAAATTATGTATAAAATAATACTGGCAAATTATGTATAAAATAATACTGGCAAATAATGTATAAAATAATACTGAAAAATGATGTATTGAATTATTCTGGCAATAATGTCTAAAATCTTACTAGCAAATAATATTTAAAATAATACTGGCAAATGATTGATAAAATAATACTGAAAAATGATGTATAAAATAATACTGTCAAATGATGGATAAAATAATACTGACAAATGATGGATAAAATAATACTGAAAATTGACGGAAAAGATAATATTGGGAAATGATTGATAAAATAATACTGACAAATTATGTAAAAAATAATACTGGCAAATGATGGATAAAATAATACTGAAAAATGATGTATAAAATAATACTGTCAAATGATGGATAAAATAATACTGACAAATGATGGATAAAATAATACTGAAAATTGACGGAAAAGATAATATTGGGAAATGATTGATAAAATAATACTGACAAATTATGTAAAAAATAATACTGGCAAATGATGGATGAAATAATAATGACAAATGATGTATAAAATAATACTGGAAAATAATATATAAAACAATACAGGCAAATGATGGATAAAATAATACTGAAAAATGATGTATTTAATTATTCTGGCAATAATGTATAAAATCTTACTAGCAAATAATATTTAAAATAATACTGGCAAATGATTGATAAAATAATACTGGTAAATAATGTATAAAATAATACAGGCAATTGATTGATAAAAAAAATACTGGAAAATGATCGATAAAATAATACTGTCAAATGATTGATAAAATAATACTGGAAAAATTATGGATAAAATAATACTGGCAAATTATGAATAAAATAATACTGGCAAATAATGTATAAAATAATACTGGCATTTGATGGATAAAATAATACTGACAAATTATGTATAAAATAATAATAGCAAATAATGTATAAAATAATACTGGCATTTGATGGCTAAAATAATACTGACAAATTATGTATAAAATAAAACTGCCAAATGATGGATAGAACCCTCCTGGATGGGTCGCCTGAATATAGTGAAATCATATATCATTCCAAAAATATTATATATATTTAGGACAATTCCACTCCGAGCATCAAACAATGAAAGAAAACAGCTTACACAAATAATCTCTAACTATATCTGGCACTCTAAAAAACCTAGGATTCAAAGTTCGATACTAAAATCAAAACTGAACCATAATGGCCTATGTTTACCCGATCTGAAAAGATTACATGAAGCTTGTATGCTGGCTCATTGCTTAGCCTGGAACTCGGCAAACATAAACACAGGATGGCTTAAAATAGAAAGGGAGGCTAGTAAACTGAGCACTCTATTTCATTTATTTTGGCTTCCCCCAGACACTCTTAATCAATATAGAACAAGTAATAACATCATTGATGATATCCTGATTACTCTGCGAAAAGCAAAGAAAAATTATCATCTGATCCCTCATCTCACTCTCAGGACCCCTATTCGGGTCCTCGGATTGAGCATGACGGACTTTAACCTGATAAGTTGGGAAAACAGGGGTATCACTAAACTGGGAGATTTCACTACACTGAATGGTATTCGTTCTCTATCTGAAATACAAACTAAATATGGTACTCATCAGGGAGATTTTCTATCATATCAAAGATTGAAGTATTTTTTTAGTAAAAACCTAATAAGACAAAACACCCCATTAGATGATCTCATAGAAGGGAAAAAATCCGCGAATATAATTAAAAGAATCATGACCCTATCAGATAAAGAACTCCACCCCGATAAATCCCCTTCTATCCTAAAATTGGAGATAGATCTTGGAAAAGTGTACTCTAACGAAGAATGGTTTAGCGGCTGGAACCTAACGAGGAAATCCGTGCATTCAGTGAGTCTCCAAGAGACATATTTCAAGGTCCTCCACAGGTGGTACATGGTGCCTATAAGACTGAATAAAATCAACACCTCGGCATCAACAATATGTTGGAGATGTTTGAGGCAGCCGGGCACCATGTTCCACATCTGGTGGACCTGTGAAAACCTTGGGAAATTCAAGGAAGATCTGGAGACTCTGCTGTCACTGCTGCTCAGTAAAACTATATCTATTTCACCGCAAATGTTTCTATTCCACTTGGACCTTGTGAATCTAAGTGCAAATGAAAAAATATTATTTATAAATATTATGTTAGCTAGTAAAATACTACTTGCCAGATTATGGCTTAATACCAAGGCACCGACTTTGAGAGAGCTGAACACCCAAATTCACTATCAGTGCACTATGGAAAAGCATTTCTTTATAATCAATTCCATTCAGCACAAATATGATAAAATATGGGCCAGATGGATAACAACTCATTCCGAAATGTAGGATTCCTGGCGGAGATGCCCCCCCTGCAGTTCAGCGACCTAGACATCCAGAGACTCTTGCACATAAAACTCCCTAGCAAGTATCACTAATAACAGAATCCATCTTCTCCCTGTGAACTATTGTATGTATGTTAGTATGAAAGAGTGTAGGTTTACTAGTAGACTCAATAGGGAGCAAGCTAAATCCGAGTAGAAGGAACATAAGAAACACCCTTAGTCTTTCTAGCATTAATTATGTACTCTTTAACCTGACTTGTCTCGGCAAAATATTTATTCTATGTTCCTCATCAATGTTTGTTCCAAACATTATATATATTATATTTCCACTTAAACTACACTGTAAATGAATGTACGCTTTTGTATTCTATTTTTGCCATTTTGTACCTCTGTCATGAACTATAAGATAAAATAAAAACTACAATTTAAAGAAAAAGAGAGAAGAAGGACAAATGATGGATAAAATAATACTGGCAAATTATGTATAAAATAATACTGGCAAATAATGTATAAAACAATACAGGCAAATGATGGATAAAATAATACTGAAAAATGATGTATTGAATTATTCTGGCAATAATGTATAAAATCTTACTAGCAAATAATATTTAAAATAATACAGGCAATTGATTGATAAAAAAAATACTAGAAAATGATGGATAAAAACATACTGTCAAATGATTGATAAAATAATACTGGAAAAATTATGGATAAAATAATACTGGCAAATGATGGACAAAATAATACTGGCAAATTATGAATAAAATAATACAGACTAATAATGTATAAAATAATACTGCCATTTGATGGATAAAATAATACTGACAAATTATGTATAAAATAATAATAGCAAATAATGTATAAAATAATACTGGCATTTGATGGATAAAATAATACTGACAAATTATGTATAAAATAATAATAGCAAATAATGTATAAAATAAAACTGACAAATGATGGATAAAATAATACTGGCAAATTATATATAAAATAATACTGGCAAATAATGTATAAAACAATACAGGCAAATGATGGATAAAATAATACTGAAAAATGATGTATTGAATTATTCTGGCAATAATGTATAATATAATACTGGCATTTGATGGATAAAATAATACTGACAAATAATGTATAAAATAATAATAGCAAATAATGAATAAAAAAAAACTGCTAAATTATGTATAAAATAATAATAGCAAATAATGTATAAAATAAAACTGACAAATGATGGATAAAATAATACTGGCAAATTATATATAAAATAATACTGGCAAATAATGTATAAAACAATACAGGCAAATGATGGATAAAATAATACTGAAAAATGATGTATTGAATTATTCTGGCAATAATGTATAATATAATACTGGCATTTGATGGATAAAATAATACTGACAAATAATGTATAAAATAATAATAGCAAATAATGAATAAAAAAAAACTGCTAAATTATGTATAAAATAATACTGGCAAATAATGTATAAAACAATACAGGCAAATGATGGATAAAATAATACTGAAAAATTATGTATTGAATTATTCTGGCAATAATGTATAAAATCTTACTAGCAAATAATATTTGAAAATAATACTGGCAAATGATGGATAAAATAATACTGGCAAATGATGGATAAAATAATACTGACAAATTATGTATAAAATAATAATAACAAATAATGTATGAAATAATACTGGCATTTGATGGATAAAATAATACTGACAAATTATGTATAAAATAATAATAGCAAATAATGTATAAAATAATACTGGCATTTGATGGATAAAATAATACTGACAAATTATGTATAAAATAATAATAGCAAATAATGTATAAAATAAAACTGACAAATGATGGATAAAATAATACTGGCAAATTATGTATAAAATAATACTGGCAAATAATGTATAAAACAATACAGGCAAATGATGGATAAAATAATACTGAAAAATGATGTATTGAATTATTCTGGCAATAATGTATAAAATCTTACTAGCAAATAATATTTAAAATAATACTGGCAAATGATGGATAAAATAATACTGGCAAATGATGGGTAAAATAATACTGACATATTATGTATAAAATAATACTAGCAAATAATGTATAAAATAATACTGGCATTTGATGGATAAAATAATACTGACAAATAATGTATAAAATTATAATAGCAAATAATGAATAAAATAAAACTGCTATATGATGGATAAAATAATACTGGCAAATTATGTATAAAATAATACTGGCAAATAATGTATAAAACAATACAGGCAAATGATGGATAAAATAATACTGAAAAATGATGTATTGAATTATTCTGGCAATAATGTATAAAATCTTACTAGCAAATAATATTTAAAATAATACTGGCAAATGATTGATAAAATAATACTGGCAAATAATGTATAAAATAATACAGGCAATTGATTGATAAAAAAAATACTGGAAAATGATCGATAAAATAATACTGTCAAATGATTGATAAAATAAAACTGACAAATGATGGATAAAATAATACTGGCAAATTATGTATAAAATAATACTGGCAAATAATGTATAAAACAATACAGGCAAATGATGGATAAAATAATACTGAAAAATGATGTATTGAATTATTCTGGCAATAATGTATAAAATCTTACTAGCAAATAATATTTAAAATAATACTGGCAAATGATGGATAAAATAATACTGGCAAATGATGGGTAAAATAATACTGACATATTATGTATAAAATAATACTAGCAAATAATGTATAAAATAATACTGGCATTTGATGGATAAAATAATACTGACAAATAATGTATAAAATAATAATAGCAAATAATGAATAAAATAAAACTGCTATATGATGGATAAAATAATACTGGCAAATTATGTATAAAATAATACTGGCAAATAATGTATAAAACAATACAGGCAAATGATGGATAAAATAATACTGAAAAATGATGTATTTAATTATTCTGGCAATAATGTATAAAATATTACTAGCAAATAATATTTAAAATAATACTGGCAAATGATGGATAAAATAATACTGGCAATTGATTGGTAAAATAATACTGACATATTATGTATAAAAT
Organism: Pelodytes ibericus; assembly: GCA_036172795.1. Lineage (NCBI taxonomy): Eukaryota > Metazoa > Chordata > Amphibia > Anura > Pelodytidae > Pelodytes > Pelodytes ibericus. Next base: position 132,029,052 of record CM069857.1, on the reverse strand, counting down.
AATACTAGCAAATAATGTATAAAATTATATTGGCAAATGATGGATAAAATAATACTGTCAAATGATGGATAAAATAATACTGAGAAATGATGGATAAAATAATACTGAAAATTGACGGAAAAGATAATATTGGGAAATGATTGATAAAATAATACTGACAAATTATGTAAAAAATAATACTGGCAAATGATGGATGAAATAATAATGACAAATGATGTATAAAATAATACTGGAAAATAATATATAAAACAATACAGGCAAATGATGGATAAAATAATACTGAAAAATGATGTATTGAATTATTCTGGCAATAATGTATAAAATCTTACTAGCAAATAATATTTAAAATAATACTGGCAAATGATTGATAAAATAATACTGGCAAATGATGGGTAAAATAATACTGACATATTATGTATAAAATAATACTAGCAAATAATGTATAATATAATATTAGCAAATGATGGTTACAATAATACTGAAAAATAATGGATAAAATAATACTGGCAAATAATGTATAAAACAATACAGGCAAATGATGGATAAAATAATACTGAAAAATGATGTATTGAATTATTCTGGCAATAATGTATAAAATCTTACTAGCAAATAATATTTAAAATAATACAGGCAATTGATTGATAAAAAAAATACTAGAAAATGATGGATAAAAACATACTGTCAAATGATTGATAAAATAATACTGGAAAAATTATGGATAAAATAATACTGGCAAATGATGGACAAAATAATACTGGCAAATTATGAATAAAATAATACAGACTAATAATGTATAAAATAATACTGCCATTTGATGGATAAAATAATACTGACAAATTATGTATAAAATAATAATAGCAAATAATGTATAAAATAATACTGGCATTTGATGGATAAAATAATACTGACAAATTATGTATAAAATAATATTAGCAAATAATGTATAAAATAAAACTGACAAATGATGGATAAAATAATACTGGCAAATTATATATAAAATAATACTGGCAAATAATGTATAAAACAATACAGGCAAATGATGGATAAAATAATACTGAAAAATGATGTATTGAATTATTCTGGCAATAATGTATAAAATCTTACTAGCAAATAATATTTAAAATAATACAGGCAATTGATTGATAAAAAAAATACTAGAAAATGATGGATAAAAACATACTGTCAAATGATTGATAAAATAATACTGGAAAAATTATGGATAAAATAATACTGGCAAATGATGGACAAAATAATACTGGCAAATTATGAATAAAATAATACAGACTAATAATGTATAAAATAATACTGCCATTTGATGGATAAAATAATACTGACAAATTATGTATAAAATAATAATAGCAAATAATGTATAAAATAATACTGGCATTTGATGGATAAAATAATACTGACAAATTATGTATAAAATAATATTAGCAAATAATGTATAAAATAAAACTGACAAATGATGGATAAAATAATACTGGCAAATTATATATAAAATAATACTGGCAAATAATGTATAAAACAATACAGGCAAATGATGGATAAAATAATACTGAAAAATGATGTATTGAATTATTCTGGCAATAATGTATAAAATTTTACTAGCAAATAATATTTAAAATAATACTGGCAAATGATGGATAAAATAATACTGGCAAATGATGGGTAAGTTAATACTGACATATTATGTATAAAATAATACTAGCAAATAATGTATAAAATAATACTGGCATTTGATGGATAAAATAATACTGACAAATAATGTATAAAATAATAAAAGCAAATAATGAATAAAAAAAACTGCTAAATTATGTATAAAATAATACTGGCAAATAATGTATAAAACAATACAGGCAAATGATGGATAAAATAATACTGAAAAATGATGTATTGAATTATTCTGGCAATAATGTATAAAATCTTACTAGCAAATAATATTTAAAATAATACTGGCAAATGATGGATAAAATAATACTGGCAAATGATGGATAAAATAATACTGACAAATTATGTATAAAATAATAATAACAAATAATGTATTAAATAATACTGGCATTTGATGGATAAAATAATACTGACAAATTATGTATAAAATAATAATAGCAAATAATGTATAAAATAATACTGGCATTTGATGGATAAAATAATACTGACAAATTATGTATAAAATAATAATAGCAAATAATGTATAAAATAAAACTGATAAATGATGGATAAAATAATACTGGCAAATTATGTATAAAATAATACTGGCAAATAATGTATAAAACAATACAGGCAAATGATGGATAAAATAATACTGAAAAATGATGTATTGAATTATTCTGGCAATAATGTATAAAATCTTACTAGCAAATAATATTTAAAATAATACTGGCAAATGATGGATAAAATAATACTGGCAAATGATGGGTAAAATAATACTGACATATTATGTATAAAATAATACTAGCAAATAATGTATAAAATAATACTGGCATTTGATGGATAAAATAATACTGACAAATAATGTATAAAATAATAATAGCAAATAATGAATAAAATAAAACTGCTATATGATGGATAAAATAATACTGGCAAATTATGTATAAAATAATACTGGCAAATAATGTATAAAACAATACAGGCAAATGATGGATAAAATAATACTGAAAAATGATGTATTGAATTATTCTGGCAATAATGTATAAAATCTTACTAGCAAATAATATTTAAAATAATACTTGCAAATGATTGATAAAATAATACTGGCAAATAATGTATAAAATAATACAGGCAATTGATTGATTAAAAAAAATACTGGAAAATGATCGATAAAATAATACTGTCAAATGATTGATAAAATAAAACTGACAAATGATGGATAAAATAATACTGGAAAATTATGTCTAAAATAATACTGGCAAATAATGTATAAAACAATACAGGCAAATGATGGATAAAATAATACTGAAAAATGATGTATTGAATTATTCTGGCAATAATGTATAAAATCTTACTAGCAAATAATATTTAAAATAATACTGGCAAATGATGGATAAAATAATACTGGCAAATGATGGGTAAAATAATACTGACATATTATGTATAAAATAATACTAGCAAATAATGTATAAAATAATACTGGCATTTGATGGATAAAATAATACTGACAAATAATGTATAAAATAATAATAGCAAATAATGAATAAAATAAAACTGCTATATGATGGATAAAATAATACTGCAAATTATGTATAAAATAATACTGGCAAATAATGTATAAAACAATACAGGCAAATGATGGATAAAATAATACTGAAAAATGATGTATTGAATTATTCTGGCAATAATGTATAAAATCTTACTAGCAAATAATATTTAAAATAATACTGGCAAATGATTGATAAAATAATACTGGCAAATAATGTATAAAATAATACAGGCAATTGATTGATAAAAAAAAATACTGGAAAATGATCGATAAAATAATACTGTCAAATGATTGATAAAATAAAACTGACAAATGATGGATAAAATAATACTGGCAAATTATGTATAAAATAATACTGGCAAATAATGTATAAAACAATACAGGCAAATGATGGATAAAATAATACTGAAAAATGATGTATTGAATTATTCTGGCAATAATGTATAAAATCTTACTAGCAAATAATATTTAAAATAATACTGGCAAATGATTGATAAAATAATACTGGCAAATAATGTATAAAATAATACTATCAAATAATATTTAAAATAATACTGGCATTTGATGGATAAAATAATACTGGCAAATTATGTATAAAATAATACTGGCAAATAATGTATAAAACAATACAGGCAAATGATGGATAAAATAATACTGAAAAATGATGTATTTAATTATTCTGGCAATAATGTATAAAATATTACTAGCAAATAATATTTAAAATAATACTGGCAAATGATGGATAAAATAATACTGGCAATTGATTGGTAAAATAATACTGACATATTATGTATAAAATAATACTAGCAAATAATGTATAAAATTATATTGGCAAATGATGGATAAAATAATACTGTCAAATGATGGATAAAATAATACTGAGAAATGATGGATAAAATAATACTGAAAATTGACGGAAAAGATAATATTGGGAAATGATTGATAAAATAATACTGACAAATTATGTAAAAAATAATACTGGCAAATGATGGATGAAATAATAATGACAAATGATGTATAAAATAATACTGGAAAATAATATATAAAACAATACAGGCAAATGATGGATAAAATAATACTGAAAAATGATGTATTGAATTATTCTGGCAATAATGTATAAAATCTTACTAGCAAATAATATTTAAAATAATACTGGCAAATGATTGATAAAATAATACTGGCAAATGATGGGTAAAATAATACTGACATATTATGTATAAAATAATACTAGCAAATAATGTATAATATAATATTAGCAAATGATGGTTACAATAATACTGAAAAATAATGGATAAAATAATACTGGCAAATAATGTATAAAACAATACAGGCAAATGATGGATAAAAAATTACTGAAAAATGATGTATTGAATTATTCTGGCAATAATGTATAAAATCTTACTAGCAAATAATATTTAAAATAATACAGGCAATTGATTGATAAAAAAAATACTAGAAAATGATGGATAAAAACATACTGTCAAATGATTGATAAAATAATACTGGAAAAATTGTGGATAAAATAATACTGGCAAATGATGGACAAAATAATACTGGCAAATTATGAATAAAATAATACAGACTAATAATGTATAAAATAATACTGCCATTTGATGGATAAAATGATACTGACAAATTATGTATAAAATAATAATAGCAAATAATGTATAAAATAATACTGGCATTTGATGGATAAAATAATACTGACAAATTATGTATAAAATAATAATAGCAAATAATGTATAAAATAAAAATGACAAATGATGGATAAAATAATACTGGCAAATTATATATAAAATAATACTGGCAAATAATGTATAAAACAATACAGGCAAATGATGGATAAAATAATACTGAAAAATGATGTATTGAATTATTCTGGCAATAATGTATAAAATTTTACTAGCAAATAATATTTAAAATAATACTGGCAAATGATGGATAAAATAATACTGGCAAATGATGGGTAAGTTAATACTGACATATTATGTATAAAATAATACTAGCAAATAATGTATAAAATAATACTGGCATTTGATGGATAAAATAATACTGGCATTTGATGGATAAAATAATACTGACAAATAATGTATAAAATAATAATAGCAAATAATGAATAAAAAAAAAACTGCTAAATTATGTATAAAATAATACTGGCAAATAATGTATAAAACAATACAGGCAAATGATGGATAAAATAATACTGAAAAATTATGTATTGAATTATTCTGGCAATAATGTATAAAATCTTACTAGCAAATAATATTTAAAATAATACTGGCAAATGATGGATAAAATAATACTGGCAAATGATGGATAAAATAATACTGACAAATTATGTATAAAATAATAATAACAAATAATGTATGAAATAATACTGGCAAATGATGGACAAAATAATACTGGCAAATTATGAATATAATAATACTGGCAAATAATGTATAAAATAATACTGGATTTGATGGATAAAATAATACTGACAAATTATGTATAAAATAATAATAGCAAATAATGTATAAAATAAAACTGTAAAATGATGGATAAAATAATACTGGCAAATGATGTATAAAATAATACTGGAAAATAATGTATAAAACAATACAGGCAAATGATGGATAAAATAATACTGAAAAATGATGTATTGAATTATTCTGGCAATAATGTATAAAATCTTACTAGCAAATAATATTTAAAATAATACTGGCAAATGATTGATAAAATAATACTGGCAAATGATGGGTAAAATAATACTGACATATTATGTATAAAATAATACTAGCAAATAAAGTATAAAATAATATTGGCAAATGATGGATAAAATAATACTGACAAATGATAGATAAATTAATACTGAAAATTGACGGAAAAGATAATATTAGGAAATGATGGATAAAATAATACTGAAAAATTATGTAAAAAATAATACTGGCAAATGATGGATAAAATAAAACTGGCAAATGATGTATAAAATAATACTGGAAAATAATATATAAAACAATACAGGCAAATGATGGATAAAATAATACTGAAAAAATATGTACTGAATTATTCTGGCAATAATGTATAAAATCTTACTAGCAAATAATATTTAAAATAATACTGGCAAATGATTGATAAAATAATACTGGCAAATAATGTATAAAATAATACAGGCAATTGATTGATAAAAAAAATACTGGAAAATGATCAATAAAATAATACTGTCAAATGATTGATAAAATAATACTGGAAACATTATGGATAAAATAATACTGGCAAATGATGGACAAAATCATACTGGCAAATTATGAATAAAACAATACTGGCAAATAATGTATAAAATAATACTGGCATTTGATGGATAAAATAATACTGACAAATTATGTATAAAATAATAATAGCAAATAATGTAGAAAATAATACTGGCATTTGATGGATAAAATAATACTGACAAATTATGTATAAAATAAAACTGCCAAATGATGGATAAAATAATACTGGCAAATTATGTATAAAATAATACTGGAAAATAATGTATAAAACAATACAGGCAAATGATAGATAAAATAATACTGAAAAATGATGGGTAAAATAATACTGACATATTATGTATAAAATAATACTAGCAAATAATGTATAATATAATATTGGCAAATGATGGTTAAAATAATACTGACATATTATGTATAAAATAATACTAGCAAATAATGTATAATATAATATTGGCAAATGATGGTTAAAATAATACTGAAAAATGATGGATAAAATAATACTGGCAAATAATGTATAAAACAATACAGGCAAATGATGGATAAAATAATACTGAAAAATGATGTATTGAATTATTCTGGCAATAATGTATAAAATCTTACTAGCAAATAATATTTAAAATAATACTGGCAAATGATTGATAAAATAATACTGGCAAATGATGGGTAAAATAATACTGACATATTATGTATAAAATAATACTAGCAAATAATGTATAATATAATATTGGCAAATGATGGTTAAAATAATACTGAAAAATGATGGATAAAATAATACTTTCAAATAATGTATAAAACAATACAGGCAAATGATTTATAAAATAATACTGAAAAATGATGTATTGAATTATTCTGGCAATAATGTATAAAATCTTACTAGCAAATAATATTTAAAATAATACAGGCAATTGATTGATAAAAAAAAATACTGGAAAATTATGGATAAAATAATACTGTCAAATGATTGATAAAATAATACTAGAAAAATTATGGATAAAATAATACTGGCAAATGATGGACAAAATAATACTAGCAAATTATGAATAAAATAATACTGGCAAATAATGTATAAAATAATACTGGCATTTGATGGATAAAATAATACTGACAAATTATGTATAAAATAATAATAGCAAATAATGTATAAAATAAAACTGCCAATTGATGGATAAAATAATACTGGCAAATTATGTATAAAATAATACTGGCAAATAATGTATAAAACAATACAGGCAAATGATGGATAAAATAATACTGAAAAATGATGTATTTAATTATTCTGGCAATAATGTATAAAATATTACTAGCAAATAATATTTAAAATAATACTGGCAAATGATTGATAAAATAATACTGGCAAATGATGGGTAAAATAATACTGACATATTATGTATAAAATAATACTAGCAAATAATGTATAAAATAATATTGGCAAATGATGGATGAAATAATACTGACAAATGATAGATAAAATAATACTGAAAATTGACGGAAAAGATAATATTGGGAAATGATGGATAAAATAATACTGACAAATTATGTATAAAATAATAATTGCAAATAATGTATAAAATAAAACTGCCAATTGATGGATAAAATAATACTGGCAAATTATGTATTTCATTATTCTGGCAATAATGTATAAAATATTACTAGCAAATAATATTTAAAATAATACTGGCAAATGATGGATAAAATAATACTGGCAAATGATGGGTAAAATAATACTGACATATTATGTATAAAATAATACTAGCAAATAATGTATAAAATAATATTGGCAAATGATGGATAAAATAATACTGAAAAATGATGTATAAAATAAGACTGTCAAATGATGGATAAAATAATACTGACAAATGATGGATAAAATAATACTGAAAATTGACGGAAAAGATAATATTGGGAAATGATTGATAAAATAATACTGACAAATTATGTAAAAAATAATACTGGCAAATGATGGATAAAATAATACTGGCAAATGATGTATAAAATAATACTGGAAAATAATATATAAAACAATACAGGCAAATGATGGATAAAATAATACTGAAAAATGATGTATTGAATTATTCTGGCAATAATGTATAAAATCTTACTAGCAAATAATATTTAAAATAATACTGGCAAATGATGGATAAAATAATACTGACAAATGATGGATAAAATAATACTGAAAATTGACGGAAAAGATAATATTGGGAAATGATTGATAAAATAATACTGACAAATTATGTAAAAAATAATACTGGCAAATGATGGATAAAATAATACTGGCAAATGATGTATAAAATAATACTGGAAAATAATATATAAAACAATACAGGCAAATGATGGATAAAATAATACTGAAAAATGATGTATTGAATTATTCTGGCAATAATTTATAAAATCTTACTAGCAAATAATATTTAAAATAATACTGGCAAATGATGGATAAAATAATACTGACAAATGATGGATAAAATAATACTGAAAATTGACGGAAAAGATAATATTGGGAAATGATTGATAAAATAATACTGACAAATTATGTAAAAAATAATACTGGCAAATGATGGATAAAATAATACTGGCAAATGATGTATAAAATAATACTGGAAAATAATATATAAAACAATACAGGCAAATGATGGATAAAATAATACTGAAAAATGATGTACTGAATTATTCTGGCAATAATGTATCAAATCTTACTAGCAAATAATATTTAAAATAATACTGGCAAATGATTGATAAAATAATATTGGCAAATAATGTATAAAATAATACAGGCAATTGATTGATAAAAAAAATACTGGAAAATGATCGATAAAATAATACTGTCAAATCATTGATAAAATAATACTAGAAAAATTATGGATAAAATATTACTGGCAAATGATGGACAAAATAATACTGGCAAATTATGAATAAAACAATACTGGCAAATAATGTATAAAATAATACTGGCATTTGATGGATAAAATAATACTGACAAATTATGTAAAAAATAATACTTGCAAATGATGGATAAAATAAAACTGGCAAATGATGTACAAAATAATACTGGAAAATAATATATAAAACAATACAGGCAAATGATGGATAAAATAATACTGAAAAATGATGTACTGAATTATTCTGGCAATAATGTACAAAATCTTACTAGCAAATAATATTTAAAATAATACTGGCAAATAATGTATAAAATAATACAGGCAATTGATTGATAAAAAAAATACTGGAAAATGATCGATAAAATAATACTGTCAAATGATTGATAAAATAATACTGGAAAAATTACGGATAAAATAATACTGGCAAATGATGGACAAAATCATACTGGCAAATTAAGAATAAAACAATACTGGCAAATAATGTATAAAATAATACTGGAAAAATTATGGATAAAATAATACTGGCAAATGATGGACAAAATCATACTGGCAAATTAAGAATAAAACAATACTGGCAAATAATGTATAAAATAATACTGGCCTTTGATGGATAAAATAATACTGACAAATTATGTATAAAATAATAATAGCAAATAATGTATAAAATAATACTGGCATTTGATGGATAAAATAATACTGACAAATTATGTATAAAATAAAACTGCCAAATGATGGATAAAATAATACTGGCAAATTATGTATAAAATAATACTGGAAAATAATGTATAAAACAATACAGGCAAACGAAGGATAAAATAATACTGAAAAATGATGTATTGAATTATTCTGGCAATAATGTATAAAATCTTACTAGCAAATAATATTTAAAATAATACTGGCAAATGATTGATAAAATAATACTGGCAAATGATGGGTGTAATAATACTGACATATTATTTATAAAATAATACTAGCAAATAATGTATAATATAATATTGGCAAATGATGGTTAAAATAATACTGAAAATGATGGATAAAATAATACTGGCAAATAATGTATAAAACAATACAGGCAAATGATGGATAAAATAATACTGAAAAATGATGTATTGAATTATTCTGGCAATAATGTATAAAATCTTACTAGCAAATAATATTTCAAATAATACAGGCAATTGATTGATAAAAAAAATACTGGAAAATGATTGATAAAATAATACTGTCAAATGATTGATAAAATAATACTAGAAAAATTATGAATAAAATAATACTGGCAAATGATAGACAAAATATTACTAGCAAATTATGAATAAAATAATACTGGCAAATAATGTATAAAATAATACTGGCATTTGATGGATGAAATAATACTGACAAATTATGTATAAAATAATAATAGCAAATAATGTATAAAATAAAACTGCCAATTGATGGATAAAATAATACTGGCAAATTATGTATAAAATAATACTGGCAAATAATGTATAAAACAATACAGGCAAATGATGGATAAAATAATACTGAAAAATGATGTATTTAATTATTCTGGCAATAATGTATAAAATATTATTAGCAAATAATATTTAAAATAATACTGGCAAATGATTGATAAAATAATACTGGTAAATGATGGGTAAAATAATACTGACATATTATGTATAAAATAATACTAGCAAATAATGTATAAAATAATATTGGCAAATGATGGATAAAATAATACTGAAAATTGACGGAAAAGATAATATTGGGAAATGATGGATAAAATAATACTGACAAATTATGTATAAAATAATAATAGCAAATAATGTATAAAATAAAACTGCCAATTGATGGATAAAATAATACTGGCAAATTATGTATAAAATAATACTGGCAAATTATGTATAAAACTATACAGGCAAATGATGGATAAAATAATACTGAAAAATGATGTATTTCATTATTCTGGCAATAATGTATAAAATATTACTAGCAAATAATATTTAAAATAATACTGGCAAATGATGGATAAAATAATACTGGCAAATGATGGGTAAAATAATACTGACATATTATGTATAAAATAATACTAGCAAATAATGTATAAAATAATATTGGCAAATGATGGATAAAATAATACTGACAAATTATGTATAAAATAATAATAGCAAAATTTGTACAAAATAAAACTGACAAATGATGGATAAAATAATACTGAAAATTGACGGAAAAGATAATATTGGGAAATGATTGATAAAATAATACTGACAAATTATGTAAAAAATAATACTGGCAAATGATGGATAAAATAATACTGGCAAATGATGTATAAAATAATACTGGAAAATAATATATAAAACAATACAGGCAAATGATGGATAAAATAATACTGAAAAATGATGTATTGAATTATTCTGGCAATAATTTATAAAATCTTACTAGCAAATAATATTTAAAATAATACTGGCAAATGATGGATAAAATAATACTGACAAATGATGGATAAAATAATACTGAAAATTGACGGAAAAGATAATATTGGGAAATGATTGATAAAATAATACTGACAAATTATGTAAAAAATAATACTGGCAAATGATGGATAAAATAATACTGGCAAATGATGTATAAAATAATACTGGAAAATAATATATAAAACAATACAGGCAAATGATGGATAAAATAATACTGAAAAATGATGTACTGAATTATTCTGGCAATAATGTATCAAATCTTACTAGCAAATAATATTTAAAATAATACTGGCAAATGATTGATAAAATAATACTGGCAAATAATGTATAAAATAATACAGGCAATTGATTGATAAAAAAAATACTGGAAAATGATCGATAAAATAATACTGTCAAATCATTGATAAAATAATACTAGAAAAATTATGGATAAAATATTACTGGCAAATGATGGACAAAATAATACTGGCAAATTATGAATAAAACAATACTGGCAAATAATGTATAAAATAATACTGGCATTTGATGGATAAAATAATACTGACAAATTATGTAAAAAATAATACTTGCAAATGATGGATAAAATAAAACTGGCAAATGATGTACAAAATAATACTGGAAAATAATATATAAAACAATACAGGCAAATGATGGATAAAATAATACTGAAAAATGATGTACTGAATTATTCTGGCAATAATGTACAAAATCTTACTAGCAAATAATATTTAAAATAATACTGGCAAATAATGTATAAAATAATACAGGCAATTGATTGATAAAAAAAATACTGGAAAATGATCGATAAAATAATACTGTCAAATGATTGATAAAATAATACTGGAAAAATTATGGATAAAATAATACTGGCAAATGATGGACAAAATCATACTGGCAAATTAAGAATAAAACAATACTGGCAAATAATGTATAAAATAATACTGGAAAAATTATGGATAAAATAATACTGGCAAATGATGGACAAAATCATACTGGCAAATTAAGAATAAAACAATACTGGCAAATAATGTATAAAATAATACTGGCCTTTGATGGATAAAATAATACTGACAAATTATGTATAAAATAATAATAGCAAATAATGTATAAAATAATACTGGCATTTGATGGATAAAATAATACTGACAAATTATGTATAAAATAAAACTGCCAAATGATGGATAAAATAATACTGGCAAATTATGTATAAAATAATACTGGAAAATAATGTATAAAACAATACAGGCAAACGAAGGATAAAATAATACTGAAAAATGATGTATTGAATTATTCTGGCAATAATGTATAAAATCTTACTAGCAAATAATATTTAAAATAATACTGGCAAATGATTGATAAAATAATACTGGCAAATGATGGGTGTAATAATACTGACATATTATTTATAAAATAATACTAGCAAATAATGTATAATATAATATTGGCAAATGATGGTTAAAATAATACTGAAAATGATGGATAAAATAATACTGGCAAATAATGTATAAAACAATACAGGCAAATGATGGATAAAATAATACTGAAAAATGATGTATTGAATTATTCTGGCAATAATGTATAAAATCTTACTAGCAAATAATATTTCAAATAATACAGGCAATTGATTGATAAAAAAAATACTGGAAAATGATTGATAAAATAATACTGTCAAATGATTGATAAAATAATACTAGAAAAATTATGAATAAAATAATACTGGCAAATGATAGACAAAATATTACTAGCAAATTATGAATAAAATAATACTGGCAAATAATGTATAAAATAATACTGGCATTTGATGGATGAAATAATACTGACAAATTATGTATAAAATAATAATAGCAAATAATGTATAAAATAAAACTGCCAATTGATGGATAAAATAATACTGGCAAATTATGTATAAAATAATACTGGCAAATAATGTATAAAACAATACAGGCAAATGATGGATAAAATAATACTGAAAAATGATGTATTTAATTATTCTGGCAATAATGTATAAAATATTATTAGCAAATAATATTTAAAATAATACTGGCAAATGATTGATAAAATAATACTGGTAAATGATGGGTAAAATAATACTGACATATTATGTATAAAATAATACTAGCAAATAATGTATAAAATAATATTGGCAAATGATGGATAAAATAATACTGAAAATTGACGGAAAAGATAATATTGGGAAATGATGGATAAAATAATACTGACAAATTATGTATAAAATAATAATAGCAAATAATGTATAAAATAAAACTGCCAATTGATGGATAAAATAATACTGGCAAATTATGTATAAAATAATACTGGCAAATTATGTATAAAACTATACAGGCAAATGATGGATAAAATAATACTGAAAAATGATGTATTTCATTATTCTGGCAATAATGTATAAAATATTACTAGCAAATAATATTTAAAATAATACTGGCAAATGATGGATAAAATAATACTGGCAAATGATGGGTAAAATAATACTGACATATTATGTATAAAATAATACTAGCAAATAATGTATAAAATAATATTGGCAAATGATGGATAAAATAATACTGACAAATTATGTATAAAATAATAATAGCAAAATTTGTACAAAATAAAACTGACAAATGATGGATAAAATAATACTGAAAATTGACGGAAAAGATAATATTGGGAAATGATTGATAAAATAATACTGACAAATTATGTAAAAAATAATACTGGCAAATGATGGATAAAATAATACTGGCAAATGATGTATAAAATAATACTGGAAAATAATATATAAAACAATACAGGCAAATGATGGATAAAATAATACTGAAAAATGATGTATTGAATTATTCTGGCAATAATGTATAAAATCTTACTAGCAAATAATATTTAAAATAATACTGGCAAATGATGGATAAAATAATACTGACAAATGATGGATAAAATAATACTGAAAATTGACAAAAAAAATAATATTGGGAAATGATTGATAAAATAATACTGACAAATTATGTAAAAAATAATACTGGCAAATGATGGATAAAATAATACTGGCAAATGATGTATAAAATAATACTGGAAAATAATATATAAAACAATACAGGCAAATGATGGATAAAATAATACTGAAAAATGATGTACTGAATTATTCTGGCAATAATGTATAAAATCTTACTAGCAAATAATATTTAAAAATAATACTGGCAAATGATTGATAAAATAATACTGGCAAATAATGTATAAAATAATACAGGCAATTGATTGATAAAAAAAATACTGGAAAATGATCGATAAAATAATACTGTCAAATGATTGATAAAATAATACTGGAAAAATTATGGATAAAATAATACTGGCAAATGATGGACAAAATAATACTGGCAAATTATGAATAAAACAATACTGGCAAATAATGTATAAAATAATACTGGCATTTGATGGATAAAATAATACTGACAAATTATGTATAAAATAATAATAGCAAATAATGTATAAAATAATACTGGCATTTGATGGATAAAATAATACTGACAAATTATGTATAAAATAAAACTGCCAAATGATGGATAAAATAATACTGGCAAATTATGTATAAAATAATACTGGAAAGGTAGGATTACTGACCGGCGTGATGACGTAGACGTGGTTGGGAAGAGCGTCTGAGGTCGATGGATTCTGTGTAGGAGCAGCATGTGAAATTGTCCGGACCCCAGGAAGAATTACAGCGAAAAGAAAGAAGGTGAAGAGAGAGAAGCAGGGGCTGAGAGTTAAATCGAAAAGGTAGTGGAAAGAGAAAAGGAAACCAGCGGAGACCCAACCCGAAGCCTGAGTCGGAAGCAGTGGGCTGAGACAGGGGAAGAAATACTATCCATCCGGGGGGGGCGGCTTCAGCCCAGCGGATAAGTGATCCATCGGAAGTTCCTGAGCGTGACGCGGAGTGGCGGAGGCTGGTGGGCCATCGAGGCTTCAGCGTTGGCGGGAAGTTAGGAGAAGGAACCCCTGGAGAAAAATAACTGTGCAGCAGGAGCAAAGAGGAAAAAATCCGGTTGGAGACACACTCAAAACAGGCATAGTATACATCTCTGGTTTGATTGGAGGGGAATGTGTACGTCCTGTAAGTGCTGCATGAACAATATACTTAACGCTTCTGTACACTTTTAACTGTATAGAAAGATAAGCCCAGAAGAGAGATAATACCCTGTAAGACTCAGGCTGAGGGAAGGGGAAGGAAATACAACACTGGTCTTTATATTCTGGGAGCGAAATTATATTGTCACAGAATACTATTGAGTAGAGCATGGCCACTAAAAGGGGGTCCGAAAATGCTACTACCTCCAAAAAAATAAAATCCAAAGAGAAGCGTATCCCTGATATTGGGAAAAAAAGGGAGAGTGGAATTGAAGCCCATTTCCTACCCCAGAATATAATGTTACAGGCCACCCCTGAAGCTATAAATGTCCAAAATACCAGTATGGAAACTACAGGATTAGAGGCACCTAAACACTTGTTGGATAGTTCCGGGGAAGCAGAGACTAAGAGCATTACTCCGGAATATCTACAAAAGTCCTTGGATATGCAATTTTCACTGATTAAAAAGGAATTTTCCAGCCAGTTTGGGGAATTTAAGGAAGATATGATGAGTTTGGGTGACAGAATAAAAACTAATGAAGATAAAATTGATCATTTGGAGTATAACAGAGAAATGTCAGACGATAAAATAGATAAGCTGTCCCATAAAGTCCAGGACTTGGAATTGAGGATATCCGATATGGAAGATAGGGGCAGGAGAAAAAATATAAGAATTCGGGGGATACCTGAGTCTATCACTCAAGAGAAATTAGTGGAGTACCTTCTGGATTTATTTGTGAACATGGGCTTAAAAGAATTGGAAGAAAAAGACATTGAAAGGGCCCACCGATGCAGAAAACCAGTAGAGATAACAGACGTTAACCCCAGAGACACTATTGTTAGACTGGCATTCTTTGGTACTAAAAGGAAAATTATTTCTGCTGCTAAAACTTTAAATGTAAAGGAGGGGAAGTTCGAGAATCTGTCTTTTTTTCAGGATCTATCATTTTTCACACGTCAAGCCAGGAAATCCTTTAGACCGGCAGTGGAGATCCTGAAACAGAGACAGATTAAATATTGGTGGGGTTTCCCAGTGAAGCTCTGTTTTGCCTTTCAAGGGAGAGACATGTCCTTTAATAAAAATAAAGGGGCTCAGGATTGGCTAGAGCAACATGTGGAGAAGGAGTAGAGGAGTTGAGAATAAAGGCCTTAACGCTGGATACAAGGGGGCGAAGTTAGGGTATAGGGGCGGAGGTTCGTAAGGTGGGGGTTTTTTTTTTTTTTGGAAGTTATATGTAAGGAGAAGTGAGTTGCTGGCAAGGAGTCTATTAGAATTACAATTTAGGTGGTATTGTAATAAGAAGAATGGATAAATATAACAAGCACGGAGAGATATATAAGGAAGCTAGGATTAAATCTTTTTTTTTTTTTTTTTTCCCCTCACATATGAGTTAACTCACAATCGAGAAGATAATTGGGTTTTTCATTTAGGTGGAATGGTAGTAAGAAGGATTTAAATTGCACGATCACATACATTTACACAATTAGGTCAGGAGTTTCACGAGGAGTATTTAATTGGAAAGCTCTGTCACATTTTTAAAGGATATGTTCTCACATGTGTTTTTTTTTTTTTTCTTCTCACATATGAGTTAACTCACAATCACGTTATATTAGATTATTAGATGAGAAAGGAGCAACGAGGAAGATAATCGGGTTTTTCATTTGTAACATAAACAAGGTGGAATGGTAGTAACAAGGATTTCAATTGCACGATCACGGAAATTTACGCAATTAGGTTAGGAGTTTCATTAGGAGTATTTAATTGGAAAGTTCTGTCACATTTTAAAAGGATATGTTCTCACATGTGTTTTTTTTATTTTTTTTTTTCCTTTCCCTCATGGGCTTGGGGGCCCGCTCCTCTTTTTTACTATGAGCCCTAGTGGTATGGGGAAGGGACAGTAGAGATTAAAATAAAGCATGAATTCACAGATCCATCGACCTCGATTTATGGTTTACCTAGGGATATTTGAAAGGTGAACCAGGGAAATGAGGAGGTGTAAGAAGACAAAGTATGTTGTGTTTATATGTCAGGATATGTATGTTGTTATATGTGATGTAATTTTTGTTGACTTCGTGGAGACGACTGGAGCGGGGGGGGGGACGGGAAGAGGGGGAGGGAGATTAGGTTGGTAGAGGGAAAGCGGATAAAAACAAATTATGAGTAACCATGTTTGATAAATTTCTGTCTTTAAATGTACAAGGGATGAATTTACCTCAAAAAAGGATAACCCTTATAGAATTCCTGTCCAAACAAAAGATTGATGTAGCCATGTTACAGGAAACCCACTGGAATATAGATTTCGCGAGAAAGCTGTCATTTGGTAAATATCCCCATATAGAATTTGCGTCCTTGCCCTCTCAGAAGAAAAGAGGAGTGGCTATGTTGTTCTCAGGAAAGCTCAAATATGAGTTGATACATAAAATACAAGATTCAGAGGGCCGGTTTTTATTTGTAACCTGCAAACTAAATAATAAAATGTACACATTCATAAATGTATATGCCCCTAACAAAAGACAGGTAGGTTTCCTGAATGGGCTCATGCAGAAGGTGCATGACCTCATTCAGGGAACATTGATTATGGCTGGGGATTTTAACTGCATTCCGAATGTGGAGTGGGATAAAAAAGTAATTAAGGGAGTACAGATTGATAAATCAATTATTAGTATGGCTGACGCTCTTGATAAATTTATGGGTAGATATAAACTATATGACCAATGGAGATCCTTACATCCCGAGGAGAGGGACTATACGTTTTACTCTAATAGGTATAAATCCTATTCTAGAATAGATCTCTGCTTGGTCCAGCCTCAAATGATAAGTTTATGTAAAAAAATAGACATCCTAGAAATAGCCTGGTCAGACCATGCTGCACTAATAGGCGAATTAAGTGTGGAAGGAAAATATATTAGACCTAGCTGGAGAATAAATGAACATCTTTTGAGCGATGATATATATATAAAGGATCTCGCAAATATTTCAGAATTATACTTTAAAGAGAATAAATTAGACGACATCTCAATGGCCAATGTCTGGGGCGCATATAAATGTGTAGCAAGAGGGAACCTGATCAGTAGACAAGCATATATAAATAAAGAACGAAAAGCCAACCTACCTGAACTTTATGTTAAACTTCAAAATATAACTAGGAAAAATAAACAGTTGGCCCATCCTAATCTTGAAAACGAGATTAAACTGATTCAGAAGGAAATAAATGACAAACTGATGGAAAGAGCAAATAGGACTCTAACCCGTATGAAACAGAAATGGTACTATATGGGTAATAAACCAGAGAAGCTACTATCTAAACAACTCCAGGGTCTAAACCTTAAATCTAGAGTTTCCAAGATTATAAATGGGACTAAACTGGCAGTCTCTCCTAAACAAATTGGAGCCGCGTTTGAATCATTTTATTCAGCCCTATACACTATACCTGACAGGGGGATATCTAGAGGACAGATAAAGGAATACATTAAGAGCTCAAACTTGCAAAAACTTACTACCCTCCAGAGCTCCTCCCTGGATACACCGATAAAAGAATCTGAAGTCAGGAACGTAATTAAACATCTGAAAAACAATAAAGCTCCAGGGCCAGATGGGTTCTCCTGAACTTTTTATAAAAAACTAGCAGGTGTATTGACCCCCCAATTGACAAATTTTTTTAATGAGATTATGGTAAATAGAAGGTTCCCAGAAGAGTCCATGCAGGCAGCAATACTACCTATTCCTAAACCAGGGAAAGACCATGCCAATATTATAAATTATCGCCCAATATCCTTAATCAATGCAGACACTAAAATTTATGCTGCCATATTGGCATATAGACTAAAAAGTTGCATTGGAGAGTTAATTCATAAAGACCAAGTGGGCTTTATACAAGATAGATTGCCTGGGGATAATACCAGGAAAATCCTAGACCTAGTTGAATGGGCTAATTCCTCTAGGGAACCTATGCTGGCCCTGTCACTAGACGCGGAGAAAGCATTTGACAGGGTCAGCTGGGTTTTTCTAGAGGAAACCCTTATGGCAATGGGCATTGGGTCAGGCATGTTGGATGCAATTATGGCCCTATACATAAACCCTACGGCTAAGGTGATTGGCCAGAATATCGAGTCCAATTGGTTCCGGATTCAGAATGGAACAAGGCAAGGATGCCCACTGGCCCCACTGCTTTATATAATCTCTTTAGAACCTTTAGCAAATATTATTAGGCAAAGCAGTGAGATAAAAGGTATTATGGTTGGATCAGTGGAGTATAAAACCTCAATGTATGCAGACGACGTTCTGCTCACTCTGAGGGATCTAGAAAACTCCATCCCGGGGCTGCTTAGAGTGATTGATAAATATGGGTTAATGTCAAATTATAAGCTGAACTTAGAAAAATCACAGGCTATGTGCATTGCGATGCAGGAGGACTTACAACAAAAGCTCAAAAAAAAGTACTCATTTAACTGGTCGGTAGAAGGGATAGAGTATTTAGGCCTGTTGATTCCACCCGATGGTAAAAACTCCTTAGAACTGAATTGTAATAGAGTTTGTAGAGAGATGGAAATTAATTTTAATAAGTGGAGGCCTCTCACAATCTCGTGGATGGGACGAATAAATACAATTAGGGCATATGTCATCCCTAAATGGCTATATGTCTTCAGGAAGATACCAGGCACGCTAAAATTGGAACAAATCAAAAAAATACAAAAAAAGCTAATGGAGTTCGTTTGGATGGGGAAAAGACCAAGGGTTAGTAACAACTTATTATATATGGACACAAACAAGGGAGGACTAGGAATGCCGGCAATGAGAGAGCTTTGGGAGGCCAGTATGTTAATGCATGTCAACCAAATACAAGTGATCACTAATAGGGGAAAGGATTGGTGGCAAATTGAGACAAAGATATCAGATTTGAATAATTTGGAATGCATACTATGGCTGAACGGCCTCAGAAAACGAGAAATGGGTGGGAAACTCGCAGGCAAGACTCTTGCGTCTTTGATGGACTTTTGGGGAAAGTTTAAAAAAAGATGTGGGCTGGATAACAAGCTTCTTCCTTCTGCACCTATTGAATCCTTGGGATTCAACATAGTAGATCTTGATATAACAAATTGGAGGCAAGCAGGAATAAATAGAATTGCGGATTTAGAAGCAGTAAATAGAATAGTAGATTTTAACATCCTAAGAAATAAATATAATCTCCCGTCAGGGGATCTGTTTAAATTCCTGAGAATTAAGCATTTCGCTCAGGATGGGATTTATAGAGACAAGGGACATGAGGATGAACCGCTTATAATAGATTTATTTGACAACAATTCCAAGAAAAAGATACTGAGGGAATGCATTAGGGCTATAAGACAGTTATACTTAAAACCAACACCCGCGGTGTGGGGAAGTTGGGAAAAGGACCTAAACCCTAACAAGAGACCAGTAAGAATATACGAGGATAGTTGGTATAAAGCCTGGAACCAAGTAAGGAAACACATACATTGTCTAAACCTACAAGAAACCTACTTCAAAGTTGCCAACAGATGGTACTTGACCCCGGTTAGGCTCAAAAAGATAAATTTAAATCAAGAAGATATATGCTGGAGATGTGGGAAGGACAGAGGGACTCTGTTGCATATGTTCTGGGAATGTGAAAACCTACGGGATTGTTGGAGGGAAGCCTTCTCAGCGATCTCGGCGGTATGTAGCAGAAGGGTGGAGGCTACCCCTCGGAGAGCACTACTTCACCAGAATTTGGGGAAAATTGATAAGGTTTATGTTCCTTTGGTTACTCAAATCCTTATAGCAGTAAAAATTGTCATAGCAAGAAGATGGAATAAAGGCGGAAATATCCACTGGGCCGTGATAAAGAACCAAATAAATTTACAATGTACTATGGAAAAGGGGTATTTTCTGAATAGGGGGGAATTGGAGAGGTATAAAAAAACTTGGGAAAAATGGTCAAATTGATAAGCATCCTGAAGTAATTGCTTGGAACTGCCCGCCGCCATCCCCTCCCCCTGCTCCAGTCCCGATGACGCAGTGATAAGTTTGAGTGATAAGTTGTCAGACGTCTCCACAAATTTATGTCCATAAATGTTTGTCCCGAATTTGTGACTGATTGTAGTAGGCTGAATGTCCTATTTATATGTTTATATATCTAGAAGTATTATCATGCACACTATGAGATACCGAATGATATGTTCTGTATACTTACCTATAGATTTTTTAATACTCTGTATTTGAAAATTTGAAAAATACAATTAAAAAAAAAAAAAAAAAAAAAATAATACTGGAAAATAATGTATAAAACAATACAGGCAAATGATGGATAAAATAATACTGAAAAATGATGTTTTGAATTATTCTGGCAATAATGTATAAAGTCTTACTAGCAAATAATATTTAAAATAATACTGGCAAATGATTGATAATATAATACTGGCAAATGATGTGTAAAATAATACTGACATATTATGTATAAAATAATACTAGCAAATAATGTATAATATAATATTGGCAAATGATGGTTAAAATAATACTGAAAAATGATGGATAAAATAATACTGGCAAATAATGTATAAAACAATACAGGCAAATGATGGATAAAATAATACTGAAAAATTATGTATTGAATTATTCTGGCAATAATGTATAAAATCTTACTAGCAAATAATATTTAAAATAATACAGGCAATTGATTGATAAAAAAAATACTGGAAAATGATGGATAAAATAATACTGTCAAATGATTGATAAAATAATACTGGAAAAATTATGGATAAAATAATACTGGCAAATGATGGACAAAATAATACTGGCAAATTATGAATAAAACAATACAGGCAAATGATGGATAAAATAATACTGAAAAATGATGTTTTGAATTATTCTGGCAATAATGTGTAAAGTCTTACTAGCAAATAATATTTAAAATAATACTGGCAAATGATTGATAATATAATACTGGCAAATGATGTGTAAAATAATACTGACATATTATGTATAAAATAATACTAGCAAATAATGTATAATATAATATTGGCAAATGATGGTTAAAATAATACTGAAAAATGATGGATAAAATAATACTGGCAAATAATGTATAAAACAATATAGGCAAATGATGGATAAAATAATACTGAAAAATGATGTATTGAATTATTCTGGCAATAATGTATAAAATCTTACTAGCAAATAATATTTAAAATAATACAGGCAATTGATTGATAAAAAAAATACTGGAAAATGATGGATAAAATAATACTGTCAAATGATTGATAAAATAATACTGGAAAAATTATGGATAAAATAATACTGGCAAATGATGGACAAAATAATACTGGCAAATTATGAATAAAACAATACTGGCAAATAATGTATAAAATAATACTGGCATTTGACGGATAAAATAATACTGACAAATTATGTATAAAATAATAATAGCAAATAATGTATAAAATAATACTGGCATTTGATGGATAAAATAATACTGACAAATTATGTATAAAATAAAACTGCCAAATGATGGATAAAATAATACTGGCAAATTATGTATAAAATAATACTGGAAAATAATGTATAAAACAATACAGGCAAATGATGGATAAAATAATACTGAAAAATGATGTTTTGAATTATTCTGGCAATAATGTATAAAATCTTACTAGCAAATAATATTTAAAATAATACTGGCAAATGATTGATAAAATAATACTGGCAATTGATGGGTAAAATAATACTGACATATTATGTATAAAATAATACTAGCAAATAATGTATAATATAATATTGGCAAATGATGGTTAAAATAATACTGAAAAATGATGGATAAAATAATACTGGCAAATAATGTATAAAACAATACAGGCAAATGATGGATAAAATAATACTGAAAAATGATGTATTGAATTATTCTGGCAATAATGTATAAAATCTTTCTGGCAAATAATATTTAAAATAATACAGGCAATTGATTGATAAAAAAAATACTGGAAAATGATGGATAAAATAATACTGTCAAATGATTGATAAAATAATACTGGAAAAATTATGGATAAAATAATACTGGCAAATGATGGACAAAATAATACTGGCAAATTATGAATAAAACAATACTGGCAAATAATGTATAAAATAATACTGGCATTTGATGGATAAAATAATACTGACAAATTATGTATAAAATAATAATAGCAAATAATGTATAAAATAATACTGGCATTTGATGGATAAAATAATACTGACAAATTATGTATAAAATAATAATAGCAAATAATGTATAAAATAATACTGGCATTTGATGGATAAAATAATACTGACAAATTATGTATAAAATAAAACTGCCAAATGATGGATAAAATAATACTGGCAAATTATGTATAAAATAATACTGGAAAATAATGTATAAAACAATACAGGCAAATGATGGATAAAATAATACTGAAAAATGATGTATTGAATTATTCAGGCAATAAGGTATAAAATCGTACTAGCAAATAATATTTAAAATAATTCAGGCAATTGATTGATAAAAAAAATACTGGAAAATGATGGATAAAATAATACTGTCAAATGATTGATAAAATAATACTGGAAAAATTATGGATAAAATAATACTGGCAAATGATGGACAAAATAATACTGGCAAATAATGTATAAAATAATACTGCCATTTGATGGATAAAATAATACTGACAAATTATGTATAAAATAATAATAGCAAATAATGTATGAAATAATACTGGCATTTAATGGATAAAATAATACTGACAAATTATGTATAAAATAATAATAGCAAATAATGTATAAAATAAAACTGACAAATGATGGATAAAATAATACTGGCAAATTATGTATAAAATAATACTGGCAAATAATGTATAAAACAATACAGGCAAATGATGGATAAAATAATACTGAAAAATGATGTATTGAATTATTCTGGCAATAATGTATAAAATCTTACTAGCAAATAATATTTAAAATAATACTGGCAAATGATGGATAAAATAATACTGGCAAATGATGGACAAAATAATACTGGCAAATTATGAATAAAATAATACTGGCAAATAATGTAAACAATAATACTGGCATTTGATGGATAAAATAATACTGACAAATTATGGATAAAATAATAATAGCAAATTATGTATAAAATAATACTGGCAAATAATGTATAAAACAATACAGGCAAATGATGGATAAAATAATACTGAAAAATTATGTTATTTAATTATTCTGGCAATAATGTATAAAATATTACTAGCAAATAATATTTAAAATAATACTGGCAAATGATGGATAAAATAATACTGTCAAATGATGGGTAAAATAATACTGACATGTTATGTATAAAATAATACTGCTAAATGATGGATAAAATAATACTGGCAAATTATGTATAAAATAATACTGGCAAATTATGAATAAAATAATACTGGCAAATAATTTATAAAATAATACTGGCATTTGATGGATAAAATAATACTGACAAATTATGTATAAAAAAATAATAGCAAATAATGTATAAAAAAATACTGGCATTTGATGGATAAAATAATACTGACAAATTATGTATAAAATAATAATAGCAAATAATGTATAAAATAAAACTGCCAAATGATGGATAAAATAAAACTGGCAAATTATGTATAAAATAATACTGGCAAATAATGTATAAAACAATACAGGCAAATGATGGATAAAATGATACTGAAAAATGATGTATTTAATTATTCTGGCAATAATGTATAAAATATTACTAGCAAATAATATTTAAAATAATACTGGCAAATGATGGATAAAATAATAATGGCAAATGATGGGTAAAATAATACTGACATATTATGTATAAAATAATACTGCTAAATGATGGATAAAATAATACTGGCAAATTATGTATAAAATAATACTGGCAAATTATGAATAAAATAATACTGGCAAATAATTTATAAAATAATACTGGCATTTGATGGATAAAATAATACTGACAAATTATGTATAAAAAAATAATAGCAAATAATGTATAAAAAAATACTGGCATTTGATGGATAAAATAATACTGACAAATTATGTATAAAATAATAATAGCAAATAATGTATAAAATAAAACTGCCAAATGATGGATAAAATAAAACTGGCAAATTATGTATAAAATAATACTGGCAAATAATGTATAAAACAATACAGGCAAATGATGGATAAAATAATACTGAAAAATGATGTATTTAATTATTCTGGCAATAATGTATAAAATATTACTAGCAAATAATATTTAAAATAATACTGGCAAATGATGGATAAAATAATAATGGCAAATGATGGGTTAAATAATACTGACAAATTATGAATAAAATAATACTGGCAAATAATTTATAAAATAATACTGGCATTTGATGGATAAAATAATACTGACAAATTATGTATAAAAAAATAATAGCAAATAATGTATAAAAAAATACTGGCATTTGATGGATAAAATAATACTGACAAATTATGTATAAAATAATAATAGCAAATAATGTAGAAAATAAAACTGCCAAATGATGGATAAAATAAAACTGGCAAATTATGTATAAAAGAATACTGGCAAATAATGTATAAAACAATACAGGCAAATGATGGATAAAATAATACTGAAAAATGATGTATTTAATTATTCTGGCAATAATGTATAAAATATTACTAGCAAATAATATTTAAAATAATACTGGCAAATGATGGATAAAATAATACTGGCAAATGATGGGTAAAATAATACTGACATATTATGTATAAAATAATACTAGCAAATAATATTTAAAATAATACTGGCAAATGATGGATAAAATAATACTGACAAATTATGTATAAAATAATAATAGCAAATAATGTATAAAATAATACTGGCATTTGATGGATAAAATAATACTGACAAATTATGTATAAAATAAAACTGCCAAATGATGGATAAAATAATACTGGCAAATTATGTATAAAATAATACTGGAAAATAATGTATAAAACAATACAGGCAAATGATGGATAAAATAATACTGAAAAATGATGGAATAAATAATACTGTCAAATGATTGATAAAATAATACTGGAAAAATTATGGATAAAATAATACTGGCAAATGATGGACAAATTAATACTGGCAAATTATGAATAAAATAATACTGGCAAATAATGTATAAAATAATACTGGCATTTGATGGATAAAATAATACTGACAAATTATGTATAAAATAATAATAGCAAATAATGTATAAAATAAAACTGTAAAATGATGGATAAAATAATACTGGCAAATGATGTATAAAATAATACTGGAAAATAATGTATAAAACAATACAGGCAAATGATGGATAAAATAATACTGAAAAATGATGTATTGAATTATTCTGGCAATAATGTATAAAATCGTACTAGCAAATAATATTTAAAATAATACTGGCAAATGATGGGTAAAATAATACTGACTTATTATGTATAAAATAATACTAGCAAATAATGTATAAAATAATATTGGCAAATGATGGATAAAATAATACTGACAAATGATAGATAAAATAATACTGCAAATTGACGGAAAAGATAATATTGGGAAATAATGGATAAAATAATACTGAAAAATTATGTAAAAAATAATACTGGCAAATGATTGATAAACTAATACTGGCAAATGATGTATAAAATAATACTGGCATTTGATGGATAAAATAATACTGACATATTATGTATAAAATAATACTAGCAAATAATGTATAATATAATATTAGCAAATGATGGTTACAATAATACTGAAAAATGATGGATAAAATAATACTGGCAAATAATGTATAAAACAATACAGGCAAATGATGGATAAAATAATACTGAAAAATGATGTATTGAATTATTCTGGCAATAATGTATAAAATCTTACTAGCAAATAATATTTAAAATAATACAGGCAATTGATTGATAAAAAAAATACTGGAAAATGATGGATAAAATAATACTGTCAAATGATTGATAAAATAATACTGGAAAAATTATGGACAAAATAATACTGGCAAATTATGAATAAAATAATACTGACTAATAATGTATAAAATAATACTGCCATTTGATGGATGAAATAATACTGACAAATTATGTATAAAATAATAATAGCAAATAATGTATAAAATAATACTGGCATTTGATGGATAAAATAATACTGACAAATTTTGTATAAAATAATAATAGCAAATAATGTATAAAATAAAACTGACAAATGATGGATAAAATAATACTGGCAAATTATGTATTAAATAATACTGGCAAATAATGTATAAAACAATACAGGCAAATGATGGATAAAATAATACTGAAAAATGATGGATAAAATAATACTGTCAGATGATTGATAAAATAATACTGGAAAAATTATGGACAAAATAATACTGGCAAATTATGAATAAAATAATACTGACAAATTATGTATAAAATAATAATAGCAAATAATGTATAAAATAAAACTGACAAATGATGGATAAAATAATACTGGCAAATTATGTATTAAATAATACTGGCAAATAATGTATAAAACAATACAGGCAAATGATGGATAAAATAATACTGAAAAATGATGTATTGAATTATTCTGGCAATAATGTATAAAATCTTACTAGCAAATAATATTTAAAATAGTACTGGCAAATGATGGATAAAATAATACTGGCAAATGATGGGTAAAATAATACTGACATATTATGTATAAAATAATACTGGCAAATGATGTATAAAATAATACTGGAAAATAATGTATAAAACAATACAGGCAAATGATGGATAAAATAATACTGAAAAATGATGTATTGAATTATTCTGGCAATTATGTATAAAATCGTACTAGCAAATAATATTTAAAATAATACTGGCAAATGATGGGTAAAATAATACTGACTTATTATGTATAAAATAATACTAGCAAATAATGTATAAAATAATATTGGCAAATGATGGATAAAATAATACTGACAAATGATAGATAAAATAATACTGCAAATTGACGGAAAAGATAATATTGGGAAATGATGGATAAAATAATACTGAAAAATTATGTAAAAAATAATACTGGCAAATGATTGATAAACTAATACTGGCAAATGATGTATAAAATAATACTGGCATTTGATGGATAAAATAATACTGACATATTATGTATAAAATAATACTAGCAAATAATGTATAATATAATATTAGCAAATGATGGTTACAATAATACTGAAAAATTATGTATAAAATAATACTGGCAAATAATGTATAAAACAATACAGGCAAATGATGGATAAAATAATACTGAAAAATGATGTATTGAATTATTCTGGCATTAATGTATAAAATCTTACTAGCAAATAATATTTAAAATAATACAGGCAATTGATTGATAAAAAAAATACTGGAAAATGATGGATAAAATAATACTGTCAAATGATTGATAAAATAATACTGGAAAAATTATGGACAAAATAATACTGGCAAATTATGAATAAAATAATACTGACAAATAATGTATAAAATAATACTGCCATTTGATGGATAAAATAATACTGACAAATTATGTATAAAATAATAATAGCAAATAATGTATAAAATAATACTGGCATTTGATGGATAAAATAATACTGGCAAATTATGTATTAAATAATACTGGCAAATAATGTATAAAACAATACATGCAAATGATGGATAAAATAATACTGAAAAATGATGTATTGAATTATTCTGGCAATAATGTGTAAAATCTTACTAGCAAATAATATTTAAAATAATACTGGCAAATGATGGATAAAATAATACTGGCAAATGATGGGTAAAATAATACTGACATATTATGTATAAAATAATACTAGCAAATAATGTATAAAATAATACTGGCATTTGATGGATAAAATAATACTGACAAATTATGTATAAAATAATAATAGCAAATAATGTATAAAATAAAACTGACAAATGATGGATAAAATAATACTGGCAAATTATGTATAAAATAATACTGGCAAATAATGTATAAAGCAATACAGCCAAATGATGGATAAAATAATACTGAAAAATGATGTATTGAATTATTCTGGCAATAATGTATAAAATCTTACTAGCAAATAATATTTAAAATAATACTGGCAAATGATGGGTAAAATAATACTGACATATTATGTATAAAATAATACTAGCAAATAATGTATAAAATAATATTGGCATTTGATGGATAAAATAATACTGACAAATAATGTATAAAATAATAATAGCAAATAATGTATAAAATAATAATAGCAAATAATGTATAAAATAAAACTGCTAAATGATGGATAAAATAATACTGGCAAATTATGTATAAAATAATACTGGCATATTATGTATAAAATAATACAGGCAAATGATGGATAAAATGATGTATTGAATTATTCTGGCAATAATGTATAAAATCTTACTAGCAAATAATATTTAAAATAATACTGGCAAATGATGGACAAAATAATACTGGCAAATTATGAATAAAATAATACTGGCAAAAAATGTATAAAATAATACTGGCATTTGATGGATAAAATAATACTGACAAATTATGTATAAAATAATAATAGCAAATAATGTATAAAATAAAACTGCCAAATGATGGATAAAATAATACTGGCAAATGATGTATTTATTTATTCTGGCAATAATGTATAAAATATTACTAGCAAATAATATTTAAAATAAAACTGACAAATGATGGATAAAATAATACTGGCAAATTATGTATAAAATAATACTGGCAAATAATGTATAAAACAATACAGGCAAATGATGGATATAATAATACTGAAAAATGATGTATTGAATTATTCTGGCAATAATGTATAAAATCTTACTAGCAAATAATATTTAAAATAATACTGGCAAATGATTGATAAAATAATACTGGCAAATGATGGGTAAAATAATACTGACATATGATGTATAAAATAATACTAGCAAATAATGTATAAAATAATATTGGCAAATGATGGATAAAATAATATTGACAAATGATAGATAAAATAATACTGAAAATTGACGGAAAAGATAATATTGGGAAATGATGGATTAAATAATACTGAAAAATTATGTAAAAATAATACTGGCAAATGATGGATAAAATAATACTGGCAAATGATGTATAAAATAATACTGGAAAATAATATATAAAACAATACAGGCAAATGATGGATAAAATAATACTGAAAAATGATGTTTTGAATTATTCTGGCAATAATGTATAAAATCTTACTAGCAAATAATATTTAAAATAATACTGGCAAATCATTGATAAAATAATACTGGCAAATGAAGGGTAAAATAATACTGACATATTATGTATAAAATAATAATAGCAAATAATGTATAAAATAATACTGGCATTTGATGGATAAAATAATACTGACAAATTATGTATAAAATAAAACTGCCAAATGATGGATAAAATAATACTGGCAAATTATGTTTAAAATAATACTGGAAAATAATGTATAAAACAATACAGGCAAATGATGGATAAAATAATACTGAAAAATGATGTATTGAATTATTCTGGCATTAATGTATAAAATCTTACTAGCAAATAATATTTAAAATAATACAGGCAATTGATTGATAAAAAAAATACTGGAAAATGATGGATAAAATAATACTGTCAAATGATTGATAAAATAATACTGGAAAAATTATGGACAAAATAATACTGGCAAATTATGAATAAAATAATACTGACTAATAATGTATAAAATAATACTGCCATTTGATGGATAAAATAATACTGACAAATTATGTATAAAATAATAATAGCAAATAATGTATAAAATAATACTGGCATTTGATGGATAAAATAATACTGACAAATTATGTATAAAATAATAATAGCAAATAATGTATAAAATAAAACTGACAAATGATGGATAAAATAATACTGGCAAATTATGTATTAAATAATACTGGCAAATAATGTATAAAACAATACATGCAAATGATGGATAAAATAATACTGAAAAATGATGTATTGAATTATTCTGGCAATAATGTATAAAATCTTACTAGCAAATAATATTTAAAATAATACTGGCAAATGATGGATAAAATAATACTGGCAAATGATGGGTAAAATAATACTGACATATTATGTATAAAATAATACTAGCAAATAATGTATAAAATAATACTGGCATTTGATGGATAAAATAATACTGACAAATTATGTATAAAATAATAATAGCAAATAATGTATAAAATAAAACTGACAAATGATGGATAAAATAATACTGGCAAATTATGTATAAAATAATACTGGCAAATAATGTATAAAACAATACAGGCAAATGATGGATAAAATAATACTGAAAAATGATGTATTGAATTATTCTGGCAATAATGTATAAAATCTTACTAGCAAATAATATTTAAAATAATACTGGCAAATGATGGATAAAATAATACTGGCAAATGATGGGTAAAATAATACTGACATATTATGTATAAAATAATACTAGAAAATAATGTATAAAATAATATTGGCATTTGATGGATAAAATAATACTGACAAATAATGTATAAAATAATAATAACAAATAATGTATAAAATAAAACTGCTAAATGATGGATAAAATAATACTGGCAAATTATGTATAAAATAATACTGGCAAATTATGTATAAAATAATACAGGCAAATGATGGATAAAATGATGTATTGAATTATTCTGGCAATAATGTATAAAATCTTACTAGCAAATAATATTTAAAATAATACTGGCAAATGATGGACAAAATAATACTGGCAAATTATGAATAAAATAATACTGGCAAATAATGTATAAAATAATACTGGCATTTGATGGATAAAATAATACTGACAAATTATGTATAAAATAATAATAGCAAATAATGTATAAAATAAAACTGCCAAATGATGGATAAAATAATACTGGCAAATGATGTATTTAATTATTCTGGCAATAATGTATAAAATATTACTAGCAAATAATATTTAAAATAAAACTGACAAATGATGGATAAAATAATACTGGCAAATTATGTATAAAATAATACTGGCAAATAATGTATAAAACAATACAGGCAAATGATGGATAAAATAATACTGAAAAATGATGTATTGAATTATTCTGGCAATAATGTATAAAATCTTACTAGCAAATAATATTTAAAATAATACTGGCAAATGATTGATAAAATAATACTGGCAAATGATGGGTAAAATAATACTGACATATTATGTATAAAATAATACTAGCAAATAATGTATAAAATAATATTGGCAAATGATGGATAAAATAATATTGACAAATGATAGATAAAATAATACTGAAAATTGACGGAAAAGATAATATTGGGAAATGATGGATAAAATAATACTGAAAAATTATGTAAAAATAATACTGGCAAATGATGGATAAAATAATACTGGCAAATGATGTATAAAATAATACTGGAAAATAATATATAAAACAATACAGGCAAATGATGGATAAAATAACACTGAAAAATGATGTACTGAATTATTCTGGCAATAATGTATAAAATCTTACTAGCAAATAATATTTAAAATAATACTGGCAAATGATGGATAAAATAATACTGACAAATTATGTATAAAATAATAATAGCAAATAATGTATAAAATAATACTGGCATTTGATGTATAAAATAATACTGACAAATTATGTATAAAATAAAACTGCCAAATGATGGATAAAATAATACTGGCAAATTATGTATAAAATAATACTGGAAAATAATGTATAAAACAATACAGGCAAATGATGGATAAAATAATACTGAAAAATGATGTTTTGAATTATTCTGGCAATAATGTATAAAATCTTACTAGCAAATAATATTTAAAATAATACTGGCAAATGATTGATAAAATAATACTGGCAAATGAAGGGTAAAATAATACTGACATATTATGTATAAAATAATACTAGCAAATAATGTATAATATAATATTGGCAAATGATGGTTAAATACTGAAAAATGATGGATAAAATAATACTGGCAAATAATGTATAAAACAATACAGGCAAATGATGGATAAAATAATACTGAAAAATGATGTATTGAATTATTCTGGTAATAATGTATAAAATCTTACTAGCAAATAATATTTAAAATAATACAGGCAATTGATTGATAAAAAAAATACTGGAAAATGATGGAATAAATAATACTGTCAAATGATTGATAAAATAATACTGGAAAAATTATGGATAAAATAATACTGGCAAATGATGGACAAATTAATACTGGCAAATTATGAATAAAATAATACTGGCAAATAATGTATAAAATAATACTGGCATTTGATGGATAAAATAATACTGACAAATTATGTATAAAATAATAATAGCAAATAATGTATAAAATAAAACTGTAAAATGATGGATAAAATAATACTGGCAAATGATGTATAAAATAATACTGGAAAATAATGTATAAAACAATACAGGCAAATGATGGATAAAATAATACTGAAAAATGATGTATTGAATTATTCTGGCAATAATGTATAAAATCGTACTAGCAAATAATATTTAAAATAATACTGGCAAATGATGGGTAAAATAATACTGACTTATTATGTATAAAATAATACTAGCAAATAATGTATAAAATAATATTGGCAAATGATGGATAAAATAATACTGACAAATGATAGATAAAATAATACTGCAAATTGACGGAAAAGATAATATTGGGAAATGATGGATAAAATAATACTGAAAAATTATGTAAAAAATAATACTGTCAAATGATTGATAAACTAATACTGGCAAATGATGTATAAAAGAATACTGGCATTTGATGGATAAAATCATACTGACATATTATGTATAAAATAATACTAGCAAATAATGTATAATATAATATTAGCAAATGATGGTTACAATAATACTGAAAAATGATGGATAAAATAATACTGGCAAATAATGTATAAAACAATACAGGCAAATGATGGATAAAATAATACTGAAAAATGATGTATTGAATTATTCTGGCAATAATGTATAAAATCTTACTAGCAAATAATATTTAAAATAATACAGGCAATTGATTGATAAAAAAAATACTGGAAAATGATGGATAAAATAATACTGTCAAATGATTGATAAAATAATACTGGAAAAATTATGGACAAAATAATACTGGCAAATAATGTATAAAACAATACAGGCAAATGATGGATAAAATAATACTGAAAAATGATGTATTGAATTATTCTGGCAATAATGTATAAAATCTTACTAGCAAATAATATTTAAAATAATACTGGCAAATGATGGATAAAATAATACTGACAAATTATGTATAAAATAATACTGGCAAATGATGTATTTAATTATTCTGGCAATAATGTATAAAATATTACTAGCAAATAATATTTAAAATAAAACTGACAAATGATGGATAAAATAATACTGGCAAATTATGTATAAAATAATACTGGCAAATAATGTATAAAACAATACAGGCAAATGATGGATAAAATAATACTGAAAAATGATGTATTGAATTATTCTGGCAATAATGTATAAAATCTTACTAGCAAATAATATTTAAAATAATACTGGCAAATGATTGATAAAATAATACTGGCAAATGATGGGTAAAATAATACTGACATATTATGTATAAAATAATACTAGCAAATAATGTATAAAATAATATTGGCAAATGATGGATAAAATAATATTGACAAATGATAGATAAAATAATACTGAAAATTGACGGAAAAGATAATATTGGGAAATGATGGATAAAATAATACTGAAAAATTATGTAAAAATAATACTGGAAAATGATGGATAAAATAATACTGGCAAATTATGAATAAAATAATACTGACTAATAATGTATAAAATAATACTGCCATTTGATGGATAAAATAATACTGACAAATTATGTATAAAATAATAATAGCAAATAATGTATAAAATAATACTGGCATTTGATGGATAAAATAATACTGACAAATTATGTATAAAATAATAATAGCAAATAATGTATAAAATAAAACTGACAAATTATGGATAAAATAATACTGGCAAATTATGTATTAAATAATACTGGCAAATAATGTATAAAACAATACAGGCAAATGATGGATAAAATAATACTGAAAAATGATGTATTGAATTATTCTGGCAATAATGTATAAAATCTTACTAGCAAATAATATTTAAAATAATACTGGCAAATGATGGATAAAATAATACTGGCAAATGATGGGTAAAATAATACTGACATATTATGTATAAAATAATACTAGCAAATAATGTATAAAATAATACTGGCATTTGATGGATAAAATAATACTGACAAATTATGTATAAAATAATAATAGCAAATAATGTATAAAATAAAACTGACAAATGATGGATAAAATAATACTGGCAAATTATGTATAAAATAATACTGGCAAATAATGTATAAAGCAATACAGGCAAATGATGGATAAAATAATACTGAAAAATAATGTATTGAATTATTCTGGCAATAATGTATAAAATCTTACTAGCAAATAATATTTAAAATAATACTGGCAAATGATGGATAAAATAATACTGGCAAATGATGGGTAAAATAATACTGACATATTATGTATAAAATAATACTAGCAAATAATGTATAAAATAATATTGGCATTTGATGGATAAAATAATACTGACAAATAATGTATAAAATAATAATAGCAAATAATGTATAAAATAAAACTGCTAAATGATGGATAAAATAATACTGGCAAATTATGTATAAAATAATACTGGCAAATTATGTATAAAATAATACAGGCAAATGATGGATAAAATGATGTATTGAATTATTCTGGCAATAATGTATAAAATCTTACTAGCAAATAATATTTAAAATAATACTGGCAAATGATGGACAAAATAATACTGGCAAATTATGAATAAAATAATACTGGCAAATAATGTATAAAATAATACTGGCATTTGATGGATAAAATAATACTGACAAATTATGTATAAAATAATAATAGCAAATAATGTATAAAATAAAACTGCCAAATGATGGATAAAATAATACTGGCAAATGATGTATTTAATTATTCTGGCAATAATGTATAAAATATTACTAGCAAATAATATTTAAAATAAAACTGACAAATGATGGATAAAATAATACTGGCAAATTATGTATAAAATAATACTGGCAAATAATGTATAAAACAATACAGGCAAATGATGGATAAAATAATACTGAAAAATGATGTATTGAATTATTCTGGCAATAATGTATAAAATCTTACTAGCAAATAATATTTAAAATAATACTGGCAAATGATGGATAAAATAATACTGGCAAATGATGGGTAAAATAATACTGACATATTATGTATAAAATAATACTAGCAAATAATGTATAAAATAATAATGGCATTTGATGGATAAAATAATACTGACAAATTATGTATAAAATAATAATAGCAAATAATGTAGAAAATAAAACTGCCAAATGATGGATAAAATAAAACTGGCAAATTATGTATAAAATAATACTGGCAAATAATGTATAAAACAATACAGGCAAATGATGGATAAAATAATACTGAAAAATGATGTATTTAATTATTCTGGCAATAATGTATAAAATATTACTAGCAAATAATATTTAAAATAATACTGGCAAATGATGGATAAAATAATAATGGCAAATGATGGGTAAAATAATACTGACATATTATGTATAAAATAATACTAGCAAATAATGTATAAAATAATATTGGCAAATGATTGATAAAATAATACTGAAAAATGATGTATAAAATAATACTGTCAAATGATGGATAAAATAATACTGACAAATGATGTATAAAATAATACTGAAAATTGACGGAAAAGATAATATTGGGAAATGATTGATAAAATAATACTGACAAATTATGTAAAAAATAATACTGGCAAATGATGGATAAAATAATACTGGCAAATGATGTATAAAATAATACAGGCAAATGATGGATAAAATAATACTGAAAAATGATGTATTGAATTATTCTGGCAATAATGTATAAAATCTTACTAGCAAATAATATTTAAAATAATACTGGCAAATGATTGATAAAATAATACTGGCAAATAATGTATAAAATAATACAGGCAATTGATTGATAAAAAAAATACTGGAAAATGATCGATAAAATAATACTGACAAATGATAAATAAAATAATACTGGAAAAATTATGAATAAAATAATACTGGCAAATAATGTATAAAATAATACTGGCATTTGATGGATAAAATAATACTGACAAATTATGTATAAAATAATAATAGCAAATAATGAATAAACTAATACTGGCATTTGATGGATAAAATAATACTGACAAATTATGTATAAAATAAAACTGCCAAATGATGGATAAAATAATACTGGCAAATTATGTATAAAATAATACTGGAAAGGTAGGATTACTGACCGGCGTGATGACGTAGACGTGGTTGGGAGGAGCGTCTGAGGTCGATGTATTCTGTGTAGGAGCAGCATGTGAAATTGTCCGGACCCCAGGAAGAATTACAGCGAAAAGAAAGAAGGTGAAGAGAGAGAAGCAGGGGCTGAGAGTTAAATCGAAAAGGTAGTGGAAAGAGAAAAGGAAACCAGCGGAGACCCAACCCGAAGCCTGAGTCGGAAGCAGTGGGCTGAGACAGGGGAAGAAATACTATCCATCCGGGGGGGGCGGCTTCAGCCCAGCGGATAAGTGATCCATCGGAAGTTCCTGAGCGTGACGCGGAGTGGCGGAGGCTGGTGGGCCATCGAGGCTTCAGCGTTGGCGGGAAGTTAGGAGAAGGAACCCCTGGAGAAAAATAACTGTGCAGCAGGAGCAAAGAGGAAAAAATCCGGTTGGAGACACACTCAAAACAGGCATAGTATACATCTCTGGTTTGATTGGAGGGGAATGTGTACGTCCTGTAAGTGCTGCATGAACAATATACTTAACGCTTCTGTACACTTTTAACTGTATAGAAAGATAAGCCCAGAAGAGAGATAATACCCTGTAAGACTCAGGCTGAGGGAAGGGGAAGGAAATACAACACTGGTCTTTATATTCTGGGAGCGAAATTATATTGTCACAGAATACTATTGAGTAGAGCATGGCCACTAAAAGGGGGTCCGAAAATGCTACTACCTCCAAAAAAATAAAATCCAAAGAGAAGCGTATCCCTGATATTGGGAAAAAAAGGGAGAGTGGAATTGAAGCCCATTTCCTACCCCAGAATATAAAGTTACAGGCCACCCCTGAAGCTATAAATGTCCAAAATACCAGTATGGAAACTACAGGATTAGAGGCACCTAAACACTTGTTGGATAGTTCCGGGGAAGCAGAGACTAAGAGCATTACTCCGGAATATCTACAAAAGTCCTTGGATATGCAATTTTCACTGATTAAAAAGGAATTTTCCAGCCAGTTTGGGGAATTTAAGGAAGATATGATGAGTTTGGGTGACAGAATAAAAACTAATGAAGATAAAATTGATCATTTGGAGTATAACAGAGAAATGGCAGACGATAAAATAGATAAGCTGTCCCATAAAGTCCAGGACTTGGAATTGAGGATATCCGATATGGAAGATAGGGGCAGGAGAAAAAATATAAGAATTCGGGGGATACCTGAGTCTATCACTCAAGAGAAATTAGTGGAGTACCTTCTGGATTTATTTGTGAACATGGGCTTAAAAGAATTGGAAGAAAAAGACATTGAAAGGGCCCACCGATGCAGAAAACCAGTAGAGATAACAGACGTTAACCCCAGAGACACTATTGTTAGACTGGCATTCTTTGGTACTAAAAGGAAAATTATTTCTGCTGCTAAAACTTTAAATGTAAAGGAGGGGAAGTTCGAGAATCTGTCTTTTTTTCAGGATCTATCATTTTTCACACGTCAAGCCAGGAAATCCTTTAGACCGGCAGTGGAGTTCCTGAAACAGAGACAGATTAAATATTGGTGGGGTTTCCCAGTGAAGCTCTGTTTTGCCTTTCAAGGGAGAGACATGTCCTTTAATAAAAATAAAGGGGCTCAGGATTGGCTAGAGCAACATGTGGAGAAGGAGTAGAGGAGTTGAGAATAAAGGCCTTAACGCTGGATACAAGGGGGCGAAGTTAGGGTATAGGGGCGGAGGTTCGTAAGGTGGGGTTTTTTTTTTTTTGGAAGTTATATGTAAGGAGAAGTGAGTTGCTGGCAAGGAGTCTATTAGAATTACAATTTAGGTGGTATTGTAATAAGAAGAATGGATAAATATAACAAGCACGGAGAGATATATAAGGAAGCTAGGATTAAATCTTTTTTTTTTCCCCTCACATATGAGTTAACTCACAATCACGTTATATCAGACTAGTAGATGAGAAAGGAGCAACGAGAAGATAATTGGGTTTTTCATTTAGGTGGAATGGTAGTAAGAAGGATTTAAATTGCACGATCACATAAATTTACACAATTAGGTCAGGAGTTTCACGAGGAGTATTTAATTGGAAAGCTCTGTTACATTTTTAAAGGATATGTTCTCACATGTGTTTTTTTTTTTTTTCTTCTCACATATGAGTTAACTCACAATCACGTTATATTAGATTATTAGATGAGAAAGGAGCAACGAGGAAGATAATCGGGTTTTTCATTTGTAACATAAACAAGGTGGAATGGTAGTAACAAGGATTTCAATTGCACGATCACGGAAATTTACGCAATTAGGTTAGGAGTTTCATAAGGAGTATTTAATTGGAAAGTTCTGTCACATTTTAAAAGGATATGTTCTCACATGTGTTTTTTTTTTTTCCTTTCCCTCATGGGCTTGGGGGCCCGCTCCTCTTTTTTACTATGAGCCCTAGTGGTATGGGGAAGGGACAGTAGAGATTAAAATAAAGCATGAATTCACAGATCCATCGACCTCGATTTATGGTTTACCTAGGGATATTTGAAAGGTGAACCAGGGAAATGAGGAGGTGTAAGAAGACAAAGTATGTTGTGTTTATATGTCAGGATATGTATGTTGTTATATGTGATGTAATTTTTGTTGACTTCGTGGAGACGACTGGAGCGGGGGGGGATGGGAAGAGGGGGAGGGAGATTAGGTTGATAGAGGGAAAGCGGATAAAAACAAATTATGAGTAACCATGTTTGATAAATTTCTGTCTTTAAATGTACAAGGGATGAATTTACCTCAAAAAAGGATAACCCTTATAGAATTCCTGTCCAAACAAAAGATTGATGTAGCCATGTTACAGGAAACCCACTGGAATAGAGATTTCGCGAGAAAGCTGTCATTTGGTAAATATCCCCATATAGAATTTGCGTCCTTGCCCTCTCAGAAGAAAAGAGGAGTGGCTATGTTGTTCTCAGGAAAGCTCAAATATGAGTTGATACATAAAATACAAGATTCAGAGGGCCGGTTTTTATTTGTAACCTGCAAACTAAATAATAAAATGTACACATTCATAAATGTATATGCCCCTAACAAAAGACAGGTAGGTTTCCTGAATGGGCTCATGCAGAAGGTGCATGACCTCATTCAGGGAACATTGATTATGGCTGGGGATTTTAACTGCATTCCGAATGTGGAGTGGGATAAAAAAGTAATTAAGGGAGTACAGATTGATAAATCAATTATTAGTATGGCTGACGCTCTTGATAAATTTATGGGTAGATATAAACTATATGACCTCTGGAGATCCTTACATCCCGAGGAGAGGGACTATACGTTTTACTCTAATAGGTATAAATCCTATTCTAGAATAGATCTCTGCTTGGTCCAGCCTCAAATGATAAGTTTATGTAAAAAAATAGACATCCTAGAAATAGCCTGGTCAGACCATGCTGCACTAATAGGCGAATTAAGTGTGGAAGGAAAATATATTAGACCTAGCTGGAGAATAAATGAACATCTTTTGAGCGATGATATATATATAAAGGATCTCGCAAATATTTCAGAATTATACTTTAAAGAGAATAAATTAGACGACATCTCAATGGCCAATGTCTGGGGCGCATATAAATGTGTAGCAAGAGGGAACCTGATCAGTAGACAAGCATATATAAATAAAGAACGAAAAGCCAACCTACCTGAACTTTATGTTAAACTTCAAAATATAACTAGGAAAAATAAACAGTTGGCCCATCCTAATCTTGAAAACGAGATTAAACTGATTCAGAAGGAAATAAATGACAAACTGATGGAAAGAGCAAATAGGACTCTAACCCGTATGAAACAGAAATGGTACTATATGGGTAATAAACCAGAGAAGCTACTATCTAAACAACTCCAGGGTCTAAACCTTAAATCTAGAGTTTCCAAGATTATAAATGGGACTAAACTGGCAGTCTCTCCTAAACAAATTGGAGCCGCGTTTGAATCATTTTATTCAGCCCTATACACTATACCTGACAGGGGGATATCTAGAGGACAGATAAAGGAATACATTAAGAGCTCAAACTTGCAAAAACTTACTACCCTCCAGAGCTCCTCCCTGGATACACCGATAAAAGAATCTGAAGTCAGGAACGTAATTAAACATCTGAAAAACAATAAAGCTCCAGGGCCAGATGGGTTCTCCTGAACTTTTTATAAAAAACTAGCAGGTGTATTGACCCCCCAATTGACAAATTTTTTTAATGAGATTATGGTAAATAGAAGGTTCCCAGAAGAGTCCATGCAGGCAGCAATACTACCTATTCCTAAACCAGGGAAAGACCATGCCAATATTATAAATTATCGCCCAATATCCTTAATCAATGCAGACACTAAAATTTATGCTGCCATATTGGCATATAGACTAAAAAGTTGCATTGGAGAGTTAATTCATAAAGACCAAGTGGGCTTTATACAAGATAGATTGCCTGGGGATAATACCAGGAAAATCCTAGACCTAGTTGAATGGGCTAATTCCTCTAGGGAACCTATGCTGGCCCTGTCACTAGACGCGGAGAAAGCATTTGACAGGGTCAGCTGGGTTTTTCTAGAGGAAACCCTTATGGCAATGGGCATTGGGTCAGGCATGTTGGATGCAATTATGGCCCTATACATAAACCCTACGGCTAAGGTGATTGGCCAGAATATCGAGTCCAATTGGTTCCGGATTCAGAATGGAACAAGGCAAGGATGCCCACTGGCCCCACTGCTTTATATAATCTCTTTAGAACCTTTAGCAAATATTATTAGGCAAAGCAGTGAGATAAAAGGTATTATGGTTGGATCAGTGGAGTATAAAACCTCAATGTATGCAGACGACGTTCTGCTCACTCTGAGGGATCTAGAAAACTCCATCCCGGGGCTGCTTAGAGTGATTGATAAATATGGGTTAATGTCAAATTATAAGCTGAACTTAGAAAAATCACAGGCTATGTGCATTGCGATGCAGGAGGACTTACAACAAAAGCTCAAAAAAAAGTACTCATTTAACTGGTCGGTAGAAGGGATAGAGTATTTAGGCCTGTTGATTCCACCCGATGGTAAAAACTCCTTAGAACTGAATTGTAATAGAGTTTGTAGAGAGATGGAAATTAATTTTAATAAGTGGAGGCCTCTCACAATCTCGTGGATGGGACGAATAAATACAATTAGGGCATATGTCATCCCTAAATGGCTATATGTCTTCAGGATGATACCAGGCACGCTAAAATTGGAACAAATCAAAAAAATACAAAAAAAGCTAATGGAGTTCGTTTGGATGGGGAAAAGACCAAGGGTTAGTAACAACTTATTATATATGGACACAAACAAGGGAGGACTAGGAATGCCGGCAATGAGAGAGCTTTGGGAGGCCAGTATGTTAATGCATGTCAACCAAATACAAGTGATCACTAATAGGGGAAAGGATTGGTGGCAAATTGAGACAAAGATATCAGATTTGAATAATTTGGAATGCATACTATGGCTGAACGGCCTCAGAAAACGAGAAATGGGTGGGAAACTCGCAGGCAAGACTCTTGCGTCTTTGATGGACTTTTGGGGAAAGTTTAAAAAAAGATGTGGGCTGGATAACAAGCTTCTTCCTTCTGCACCTATTGAATCCTTGGGATTCAACATAGTAGATCTTGATATAACAAATTGGAGGCAAGCAGGAATAAATAGAATTGCGGATTTAGAAGCAGTAAATAGAATAGTAGATTTTAACATCCTAAGAAATAAATATAATCTCCCGTCAGGGGATCTGTTTAAATTCCTGAGAATTAAGC
Source organism: Pelodytes ibericus (assembly GCA_036172795.1). Taxonomy (NCBI): domain Eukaryota; kingdom Metazoa; phylum Chordata; class Amphibia; order Anura; family Pelodytidae; genus Pelodytes; species Pelodytes ibericus. The sequence continues at coordinate 131,984,941 of CM069857.1, read as the reverse complement.
ATTTCGCTCAGGATGGGATTTATAGAGACAAGGGACATGAGGATGAACCGCTTATAATAGATTTATTTGACAACAATTCCAAGAAAAAGATACTGAGGGAATGCATTAGGGCTATAAGACAGTTATACTTAAAACCAACACCCGCGGTGTGGGGAAGTTGGGAAAAGGACCTAAACCCTAACAAGAGACCAGTAAGAATATACGAGGATAGTTGGTATAAAGCCTGGAACCAAGTAAGGAAACACATACATTGTCTAAACCTACAAGAAACCTACTTCAAAGTTGCCAACAGATGGTACTTGACCCCGGTTAGGCTCAAAAAGATAAATTTAAATCAAGAAGATATATGCTGGAGATGTGGGAAGGACAGAGGGACTCTGTTGCATATGTTCTGGGAATGTGAAAACCTACGGGATTGTTGGAGGGAAGCCTTCTCAGCGATCTCGGCGGTATGTAGCAGAAGGGTGGAGGCTACCCCTCGGAGAGCACTACTTCACCAGAATTTGGGGAAAATTGATAAGGTTTATGTTCCTTTGGTTACTCAAATCCTTATAGCAGTAAAAATTGTCATAGCAAGAAGATGGAATAAAGGCGGAAATATCCACTGGGCCGTGATAAAGAACCAAATAAATTTACAATGTACTATGGAAAAGGGGTATTTTCTGAATAGGGGGGAATTGGAGAGGTATAAAAAAACTTGGGAAAAATGGTCAAATTGATAAGCATCCTGAAGTAATTGCTTGGAACTGCCCGCCGCCATCCCCTCCCCCTGCTCCAGTCCCGATGACGCAGTGATAAGTTTGAGTGATAAGTTGTCAGACGTCTCCACAAATTTATGTCCATAAATGTTTGTCCCGAATTTGTGACTGATTGTAGTAGGCTGAATGTCCTATTTATATGTTTATATATCTAGAAGTATTATCATGCACACTATGAGATACCGAATGATATGTTCTGTATACTTACCTATAGATTTTTTAATACTCTGTATTTGAAAATTTGAAAAATACAATTAAAAAAAAAAAAAAAAAAAAAAATAATACTGGAAAATAATGTATAAAACAATACAGGCAAATGATGGATAAAATAATACTGAAAAATGATGTTTTGAATTATTCTGGCAATAATGTATAAAGTCTTACTAGCAAATAATATTTAAAATAATACTGGCAAATGATTGATAATATAATACTGGCAAATGATGTGTAAAATAATACTGACATATTATGTATAAAATAATACTAGCAAATAATGTATAATATAATATTGGCAAATGATGGTTAAAATAATACTGAAAAATGATGGATAAAATAATACTGGCAAATAATGTATAAAACAATACAGGCAAATGATGGATAAAATAATACTGAAAAATTATGTATTGAATTATTCTGGCAATAATGTATAAAATCTTACTAGCAAATAATATTTAAAATAATACAGGCAATTGATTGATAAAAAAAATACTGGAAAATGATGGATAAAATAATACTGTCAAATGATTGATAAAATAATACTGTCAAATGATTGATAAAATAATACTGGAAAAATTATGGATAAAATAATACTGGCAAATGATGGACAAAATAATACTGGCAAATTATGAATAAAACAATACAGGCAAATGATGGATAAAATAATACTGAAAAATGATGTTTTGAATTATTCTGGCAATAATGTATAAAGTCTTACTAGCAAATAATATTTAAAATAATACTGGCAAATGATTGATAATATAATACTGGCAAATGATGTGTAAAATAATACTGACATATTATGTATAAAATAATACTAGCAAATAATGTATAATATAATATTGGCAAATGATGGTTAAAATAATACTGAAAAATGATGGATAAAATAATACTGGCAAATAATGTATAAAACAATATAGGCAAATGATGGATAAAATAATACTGAAAAATGATGTATTGAATTATTCTGGCAATAATGTATAAAATCTTACTAGCAAATAATATTTAAAATAATACAGGCAATTGATTGATAAAAAAAATACTGGAAAATGATGGATAAAATAATACTGTCAAATGATTGATAAAATAATACTGGAAAAATTATGGATAAAATAATACTGGCAAATGATGGACAAAATAATACTGGCAAATTATGAATAAAACAATACTGGCAAATAATGTATAAAATAATACTGGCATTTGACGGATAAAATAATACTGACAAATTATGTATAAAATAATAATAGCAAATAATGTATAAAATAATACTGGCATTTGATGGATAAAATAATACTGACAAATTATGTATAAAATAAAACTGCCAAATGATGGATAAAATAATACTGGCAAATTATGTATAAAATAATACTGGAAAATAATGTATAAAACAATACAGGCAAATGATGGATAAAATAATACTGAAAAATGATGTTTTGAATTATTCTGGCAATAATGTATAAAATCTTACTAGCAAATAATATTTAAAATAATACTGGCAAATGATTGATAAAATAATACTGGCAATTGATGGGTAAAATAATACTGACATATTATGTATAAAATAATACTAGCAAATAATGTATAATATAATATTGGCAAATGATGGTTAAAATAATACTGAAAAATGATGGATAAAATAATACTGGCAAATAATGTATAAAACAATACAGGCAAATGATGGATAAAATAATACTGAAAAATGATGTATTGAATTATTCTGGCAATAATGTATAAAATCTTTCTGGCAAATAATATTTAAAATAATACAGGCAATTGATTGATAAAAAAAATACTGGAAAATGATGGATAAAATAATACTGTCAAATGATTGATAAAATAATACTGGAAAAATTATGGATAAAATAATACTGGCAAATGATGGACAAAATAATACTGGCAAATTATGAATAAAACAATACTGGCAAATAATGTATAAAATAATACTGGCATTTGATGGATAAAATAATACTGACAAATTATGTATAAAATAATAATAGCAAATAATGTATAAAATAATACTGGCATTTGATGGATAAAATAATACTGACAAATTATGTATAAAATAATAATAGCAAATAATGTATAAAATAATACTGGCATTTGATGGATAAAATAATACTGACAAATTATGTATAAAATAAAACTGCCAAATGATGGATAAAATAATACTGGCAAATTATGTATAAAATAATACTGGAAAATAATGTATAAAACAATACAGGCAAATGATGGATAAAATAATACTGAAAAATGATGTATTGAATTATTCAGGCAATAAGGTATAAAATCGTACTAGCAAATAATATTTAAAATAATTCAGGCAATTGATTGATAAAAAAAATACTGGAAAATGATGGATAAAATAATACTGTCAAATGATTGATAAAATAATACTGGAAAAATTATGGATAAAATAATACTGGCAAATGATGGACAAAATAATACTGGCAAATAATGTATAAAATAATACTGCCATTTGATGGATAAAATAATACTGACAAATTATGTATAAAATAATAATAGCAAATAATGTATGAAATAATACTGGCATTTAATGGATAAAATAATACTGACAAATTATGTATAAAATAATAATAGCAAATAATGTATAAAATAAAACTGACAAATGATGGATAAAATAATACTGGCAAATTATGTATAAAATAATACTGGCAAATAATGTATAAAACAATACAGGCAAATGATGGATAAAATAATACTGAAAAATGATGTATTGAATTATTCTGGCAATAATGTATAAAATCTTACTAGCAAATAATATTTAAAATAATACTGGCAAATGATGGATAAAATAATACTGGCAAATGATGGACAAAATAATACTTGCAAATTATGAATAAAATAATACTGGCAAATAATGTATACAATAATACTGGCATTTGATGGATAAAATAATACTGACAAATTATGGATAAAATAATAATAGCAAATTATGTATAAAATAATACTGGCAAATAATGTATAAAACAATACAGGCAAATGATGGATAAAATAATACTGAAAAATTATGTTATTTAATTATTCTGGCAATAATGTATAAAATATTACTAGCAAATAATATTTAAAATAATACTGGCAAATGATGGATAAAATAATACTGTCAAATGATGGGTAAAATAATACTGACATGTTATGTATAAAATAATACTGCTAAATGATGGATAAAATAATACTGGCAAATTATGTATAAAATAATACTGGCAAATTATGAATAAAATAATACTGGCAAATAATTTATAAAATAATACTGGCATTTGATGGATAAAATAATACTGACAAATTATGTATAAAAAAATAATAGCAAATAATGTATAAAAAAATACTGGCATTTGATGGATAAAATAATACTGACAAATTATGTATAAAATAATAATAGCAAATAATGTATAAAATAAAACTGCCAAATGATGGATAAAATAAAACTGGCAAATTATGTATAAAATAATACTGGCAAATAATGTATAAAACAATACAGGCAAATGATGGATAAAATGATACTGAAAAATGATGTATTTAATTATTCTGGCAATAATGTATAAAATATTACTAGCAAATAATATTTAAAATAATACTGGCAAATGATGGATAAAATAATAATGGCAAATGATGGGTAAAATAATACTGACATATTATGTATAAAATAATACTGCTAAATGATGGATAAAATAATACTGGCAAATTATGTATAAAATAATACTGGCAAATTATGAATAAAATAATACTGGCAAATAATTTATAAAATAATACTGGCATTTGATGGATAAAATAATACTGACAAATTATGTATAAAAAAATAATAGCAAATAATGTATAAAAAAATACTGGCATTTGATGGATAAAATAATACTGACAAATTATGTATAAAATAATAATAGCAAATAATGTATAAAATAAAACTGCCAAATGATGGATAAAATAAAACTGGCAAATTATGTATAAAATAATACTGGCAAATAATGTATAAAACAATACAGGCAAATGATGGATAAAATAATACTGAAAAATGATGTATTTAATTATTCTGGCAATAATGTATAAAATATTACTAGCAAATAATATTTAAAATAATACTGGCAAATGATGGATAAAATAATAATGGCAAATGATGGGTTAAATAATACTGACAAATTATGAATAAAATAATACTGGCAAATAATTTATAAAATAATACTGGCATTTGATGGATAAAATAATACTGACAAATTATGTATAAAAAAATAATAGCAAATAATGTATAAAAAAATACTGGCATTTGATGGATAAAATAATACTGACAAATTATGTATAAAATAATAATAGCAAATAATGTAGAAAATAAAACTGCCAAATGATGGATAAAATAAAACTGGCAAATTATGTATAAAAGAATACTGGCAAATAATGTATAAAACAATACAGGCAAATGATGGATAAAATAATACTGAAAAATGATGTATTTAATTATTCTGGCAATAATGTATAAAATATTACTAGCAAATAATATTTAAAATAATACTGGCAAATGATGGATAAAATAATACTGGCAAATGATGGGTAAAATAATACTGACATATTATGTATAAAATAATACTAGCAAATAATATTTAAAATAATACTGGCAAATGATGGATAAAATAATACTGACAAATTATGTATAAAATAATAATAGCAAATAATGTATAAAATAATACTGGCATTTGATGGATAAAATAATACTGACAAATTATGTATAAAATAAAACTGCCAAATGATGGATAAAATAATACTGGCAAATTATGTATAAAATAATACTGGAAAATAATGTATAAAACAATACAGGCAAATGATGGATAAAATAATACTGAAAAATGATGGAATAAATAATACTGTCAAATGATTGATAAAATAATACTGGAAAAATTATGGATAAAATAATACTGGCAAATGATGGACAAATTAATACTGGCAAATTATGAATAAAATAATACTGGCAAATAATGTATAAAATAATACTGGCATTTGATGGATAAAATAATACTGACAAATTATGTATAAAATAATAATAGCAAATAATGTATAAAATAAAACTGTAAAATGATGGATAAAATAATACTGGCAAATGATGTATAAAATAATACTGGAAAATAATGTATAAAACAATACAGGCAAATGATGGATAAAATAATACTGAAAAATGATGTATTGAATTATTCTGGCAATAATGTATAAAATCGTACTAGCAAATAATATTTAAAATAATACTGGCAAATGATGGGTAAAATAATACTGACTTATTATGTATAAAATAATACTAGCAAATAATGTATAAAATAATATTGGCAAATGATGGATAAAATAATACTGACAAATGATAGATAAAATAATACTGCAAATTGACGGAAAAGATAATATTGGGAAATAATGGATAAAATAATACTGAAAAATTATGTAAAAAATAATACTGGCAAATGATTGATAAACTAATACTGGCAAATGATGTATAAAATAATACTGGCATTTGATGGATAAAATAATACTGACATATTATGTATAAAATAATACTAGCAAATAATGTATAATATAATATTAGCAAATGATGGTTACAATAATACTGAAAAATGATGGATAAAATAATACTGGCAAATAATGTATAAAACAATACAGGCAAATGATGGATAAAATAATACTGAAAAATGATGTATTGAATTATTCTGGCAATAATGTATAAAATCTTACTAGCAAATAATATTTAAAATAATACTGGCAAATGATGGATAAAATAATACTGAAAAATGATGTATAAAATAATACTGTCAAATGATGGATAAAATAATACTGACAAATGATGGATAAAATAATACTGAAAATTGACGGAAAAGATAATATTGGGAAATGATTGATAAAATAATACTGACAAATTATGTAAAAAATAATACTGGCAAATGATGGATAAAATAATACTGGCAAATGATGTATAAAATAATACTGGAAAATAATATATAAAACAATACAGGCAAATGATGGATAAAATAATACTGAAAAATGATGTATTGAATTATTCTGGCAATAATGTATAAAATCTTACTAGCAAATAATATTTAAAATAATACTGGCAAATGATGGATAAAATAATACTGACAAATGATGGATAAAATAATACTGAAAATTGACAAAAAAAATAATATTGGGAAATGATTGATAAAATAATACTGACAAATTATGTAAAAAATAATACTGGCAAATGATGGATAAAATAATACTGGCAAATGATGTATAAAATAATACTGGAAAATAATATATAAAACAATACAGGCAAATGATGGATAAAATAATACTGAAAAATGATGTACTGAATTATTCTGGCAATAATGTATAAAATCTTACTAGCAAATAATATTTAAAAATAATACTGGCAAATGATTGATAAAATAATACTGGCAAATAATGTATAAAATAATACAGGCAATTGATTGATAAAAAAAATACTGGAAAATGATCGATAAAATAATACTGTCAAATGATTGATAAAATAATACTGGAAAAATTATGGATAAAATAATACTGGCAAATGATGGACAAAATAATACTGGCAAATTATGAATAAAACAATACTGGCAAATAATGTATAAAATAATACTGGCATTTGATGGATAAAATAATACTGACAAATTATGTATAAAATAATAATAGCAAATAATGTATAAAATAATACTGGCATTTGATGGATAAAATAATACTGACAAATTATGTATAAAATAAAACTGCCAAATGATGGATAAAATAATACTGGCAAATTATGTATAAAATAATACTGGAAAGGTAGGATTACTGACCGGCGTGATGACGTAGACGTGGTTGGGAAGAGCGTCTGAGGTCGATGGATTCTGTGTAGGAGCAGCATGTGAAATTGTCCGGACCCCAGGAAGAATTACAGCGAAAAGAAAGAAGGTGAAGAGAGAGAAGCAGGGGCTGAGAGTTAAATCGAAAAGGTAGTGGAAAGAGAAAAGGAAACCAGCGGAGACCCAACCCGAAGCCTGAGTCGGAAGCAGTGGGCTGAGACAGGGGAAGAAATACTATCCATCCGGGGGGGGCGGCTTCAGCCCAGCGGATAAGTGATCCATCGGAAGTTCCTGAGCGTGACGCGGAGTGGCGGAGGCTGGTGGGCCATCGAGGCTTCAGCGTTGGCGGGAAGTTAGGAGAAGGAACCCCTGGAGAAAAATAACTGTGCAGCAGGAGCAAAGAGGAAAAAATCCGGTTGGAGACACACTCAAAACAGGCATAGTATACATCTCTGGTTTGATTGGAGGGGAATGTGTACGTCCTGTAAGTGCTGCATGAACAATATACTTAACGCTTCTGTACACTTTTAACTGTATAGAAAGATAAGCCCAGAAGAGAGATAATACCCTGTAAGACTCAGGCTGAGGGAAGGGGAAGGAAATACAACACTGGTCTTTATATTCTGGGAGCGAAATTATATTGTCACAGAATACTATTGAGTAGAGCATGGCCACTAAAAGGGGGTCCGAAAATGCTACTACCTCCAAAAAAATAAAATCCAAAGAGAAGCGTATCCCTGATATTGGGAAAAAAAGGGAGAGTGGAATTGAAGCCCATTTCCTACCCCAGAATATAATGTTACAGGCCACCCCTGAAGCTATAAATGTCCAAAATACCAGTATGGAAACTACAGGATTAGAGGCACCTAAACACTTGTTGGATAGTTCCGGGGAAGCAGAGACTAAGAGCATTACTCCGGAATATCTACAAAAGTCCTTGGATATGCAATTTTCACTGATTAAAAAGGAATTTTCCAGCCAGTTTGGGGAATTTAAGGAAGATATGATGAGTTTGGGTGACAGAATAAAAACTAATGAAGATAAAATTGATCATTTGGAGTATAACAGAGAAATGTCAGACGATAAAATAGATAAGCTGTCCCATAAAGTCCAGGACTTGGAATTGAGGATATCCGATATGGAAGATAGGGGCAGGAGAAAAAATATAAGAATTCGGGGGATACCTGAGTCTATCACTCAAGAGAAATTAGTGGAGTACCTTCTGGATTTATTTGTGAACATGGGCTTAAAAGAATTGGAAGAAAAAGACATTGAAAGGGCCCACCGATGCAGAAAACCAGTAGAGATAACAGACGTTAACCCCAGAGACACTATTGTTAGACTGGCATTCTTTGGTACTAAAAGGAAAATTATTTCTGCTGCTAAAACTTTAAATGTAAAGGAGGGGAAGTTCGAGAATCTGTCTTTTTTTCAGGATCTATCATTTTTCACACGTCAAGCCAGGAAATCCTTTAGACCGGCAGTGGAGATCCTGAAACAGAGACAGATTAAATATTGGTGGGGTTTCCCAGTGAAGCTCTGTTTTGCCTTTCAAGGGAGAGACATGTCCTTTAATAAAAATAAAGGGGCTCAGGATTGGCTAGAGCAACATGTGGAGAAGGAGTAGAGGAGTTGAGAATAAAGGCCTTAACGCTGGATACAAGGGGGCGAAGTTAGGGTATAGGGGCGGAGGTTCGTAAGGTGGGGGTTTTTTTTTTTTTTGGAAGTTATATGTAAGGAGAAGTGAGTTGCTGGCAAGGAGTCTATTAGAATTACAATTTAGGTGGTATTGTAATAAGAAGAATGGATAAATATAACAAGCACGGAGAGATATATAAGGAAGCTAGGATTAAATCTTTTTTTTTTTTTTTTTTCCCCTCACATATGAGTTAACTCACAATCGAGAAGATAATTGGGTTTTTCATTTAGGTGGAATGGTAGTAAGAAGGATTTAAATTGCACGATCACATACATTTACACAATTAGGTCAGGAGTTTCACGAGGAGTATTTAATTGGAAAGCTCTGTCACATTTTTAAAGGATATGTTCTCACATGTGTTTTTTTTTTTTTTCTTCTCACATATGAGTTAACTCACAATCACGTTATATTAGATTATTAGATGAGAAAGGAGCAACGAGGAAGATAACCGGGTTTTTCATTTGTAACATAAACAAGGTGGAATGGTAGTAACAAGGATTTCAATTGCACGATCACGGAAATTTACGCAATTAGGTTAGGAGTTTCATTAGGAGTATTTAATTGGAAAGTTCTGTCACATTTTAAAAGGATATGTTCTCACATGTGTTTTTTTTATTTTTTTTTTTCCTTTCCCTCATGGGCTTGGGGGCCCGCTCCTCTTTTTTACTATGAGCCCTAGTGGTATGGGGAAGGGACAGTAGAGATTAAAATAAAGCATGAATTCACAGATCCATCGACCTCGATTTATGGTTTACCTAGGGATATTTGAAAGGTGAACCAGGGAAATGAGGAGGTGTAAGAAGACAAAGTATGTTGTGTTTATATGTCAGGATATGTATGTTGTTATATGTGATGTAATTTTTGTTGACTTCGTGGAGACGACTGGAGCGGGGGGGGGGACGGGAAGAGGGGGAGGGAGATTAGGTTGGTAGAGGGAAAGCGGATAAAAACAAATTATGAGTAACCATGTTTGATAAATTTCTGTCTTTAAATGTACAAGGGATGAATTTACCTCAAAAAAGGATAACCCTTATAGAATTCCTGTCCAAACAAAAGATTGATGTAGCCATGTTACAGGAAACCCACTGGAATATAGATTTCGCGAGAAAGCTGTCATTTGGTAAATATCCCCATATAGAATTTGCGTCCTTGCCCTCTCAGAAGAAAAGAGGAGTGGCTATGTTGTTCTCAGGAAAGCTCAAATATGAGTTGATACATAAAATACAAGATTCAGAGGGCCGGTTTTTATTTGTAACCTGCAAACTAAATAATAAAATGTACACATTCATAAATGTATATGCCCCTAACAAAAGACAGGTAGGTTTCCTGAATGGGCTCATGCAGAAGGTGCATGACCTCATTCAGGGAACATTGATTATGGCTGGGGATTTTAACTGCATTCCGAATGTGGAGTGGGATAAAAAAGTAATTAAGGGAGTACAGATTGATAAATCAATTATTAGTATGGCTGACGCTCTTGATAAATTTATGGGTAGATATAAACTATATGACCAATGGAGATCCTTACATCCCGAGGAGAGGGACTATACGTTTTACTCTAATAGGTATAAATCCTATTCTAGAATAGATCTCTGCTTGGTCCAGCCTCAAATGATAAGTTTATGTAAAAAAATAGACATCCTAGAAATAGCCTGGTCAGACCATGCTGCACTAATAGGCGAATTAAGTGTGGAAGGAAAATATATTAGACCTAGCTGGAGAATAAATGAACATCTTTTGAGCGATGATATATATATAAAGGATCTCGCAAATATTTCAGAATTATACTTTAAAGAGAATAAATTAGACGACATCTCAATGGCCAATGTCTGGGGCGCATATAAATGTGTAGCAAGAGGGAACCTGATCAGTAGACAAGCATATATAAATAAAGAACGAAAAGCCAACCTACCTGAACTTTATGTTAAACTTCAAAATATAACTAGGAAAAATAAACAGTTGGCCCATCCTAATCTTGAAAACGAGATTAAACTGATTCAGAAGGAAATAAATGACAAACTGATGGAAAGAGCAAATAGGACTCTAACCCGTATGAAACAGAAATGGTACTATATGGGTAATAAACCAGAGAAGCTACTATCTAAACAACTCCAGGGTCTAAACCTTAAATCTAGAGTTTCCAAGATTATAAATGGGACTAAACTGGCAGTCTCTCCTAAACAAATTGGAGCCGCGTTTGAATCATTTTATTCAGCCCTATACACTATACCTGACAGGGGGATATCTAGAGGACAGATAAAGGAATACATTAAGAGCTCAAACTTGCAAAAACTTACTACCCTCCAGAGCTCCTCCCTGGATACACCGATAAAAGAATCTGAAGTCAGGAACGTAATTAAACATCTGAAAAACAATAAAGCTCCAGGGCCAGATGGGTTCTCCTGAACTTTTTATAAAAAACTAGCAGGTGTATTGACCCCCCAATTGACAAATTTTTTTAATGAGATTATGGTAAATAGAAGGTTCCCAGAAGAGTCCATGCAGGCAGCAATACTACCTATTCCTAAACCAGGGAAAGACCATGCCAATATTATAAATTATCGCCCAATATCCTTAATCAATGCAGACACTAAAATTTATGCTGCCATATTGGCATATAGACTAAAAAGTTGCATTGGAGAGTTAATTCATAAAGACCAAGTGGGCTTTATACAAGATAGATTGCCTGGGGATAATACCAGGAAAATCCTAGACCTAGTTGAATGGGCTAATTCCTCTAGGGAACCTATGCTGGCCCTGTCACTAGACGCGGAGAAAGCATTTGACAGGGTCAGCTGGGTTTTTCTAGAGGAAACCCTTATGGCAATGGGCATTGGGTCAGGCATGTTGGATGCAATTATGGCCCTATACATAAACCCTACGGCTAAGGTGATTGGCCAGAATATCGAGTCCAATTGGTTCCGGATTCAGAATGGAACAAGGCAAGGATGCCCACTGGCCCCACTGCTTTATATAATCTCTTTAGAACCTTTAGCAAATATTATTAGGCAAAGCAGTGAGATAAAAGGTATTATGGTTGGATCAGTGGAGTATAAAACCTCAATGTATGCAGACGACGTTCTGCTCACTCTGAGGGATCTAGAAAACTCCATCCCGGGGCTGCTTAGAGTGATTGATAAATATGGGTTAATGTCAAATTATAAGCTGAACTTAGAAAAATCACAGGCTATGTGCATTGCGATGCAGGAGGACTTACAACAAAAGCTCAAAAAAAAGTACTCATTTAACTGGTCGGTAGAAGGGATAGAGTATTTAGGCCTGTTGATTCCACCCGATGGTAAAAACTCCTTAGAACTGAATTGTAATAGAGTTTGTAGAGAGATGGAAATTAATTTTAATAAGTGGAGGCCTCTCACAATCTCGTGGATGGGACGAATAAATACAATTAGGGCATATGTCATCCCTAAATGGCTATATGTCTTCAGGATGATACCAGGCACGCTAAAATTGGAACAAATCAAAAAAATACAAAAAAAGCTAATGGAGTTCGTTTGGATGGGGAAAAGACCAAGGGTTAGTAACAACTTATTATATATGGACACAAACAAGGGAGGACTAGGAATGCCGGCAATGAGAGAGCTTTGGGAGGCCAGTATGTTAATGCATGTCAACCAAATACAAGTGATCACTAATAGGGGAAAGGATTGGTGGCAAATTGAGACAAAGATATCAGATTTGAATAATTTGGAATGCATACTATGGCTGAACGGCCTCAGAAAACGAGAAATGGGTGGGAAACTCGCAGGCAAGACTCTTGCGTCTTTGATGGACTTTTGGGGAAAGTTTAAAAAAAGATGTGGGCTGGATAACAAGCTTCTTCCTTTTGCACCTATTGAATCCTTGGGATTCAACATAGTAGATCTTGATATAACAAATTGGAGGCAAGCAGGAATAAATAGAATTGCGGATTTAGAAGCAGTAAATAGAATAGTAGATTTTAACATCCTAAGAAATAAATATAATCTCCCGTCAGGGGATCTGTTTAAATTCCTGAGAATTAAGCATTTCGCTCAGGATGGGATTTATAGAGACAAGGGACATGAGGATGAACCGCTTATAATAGATTTATTTGACAACAATTCCAAGAAAAAGATACTGAGGGAATGCATTAGGGCTATAAGACAGTTATACTTAAAACCAACACCCGCGGTGTGGGGAAGTTGGGAAAAGGACCTAAACCCTAACAAGAGACCAGTAAGAATATACGAGGATAGTTGGTATAAAGCCTGGAACCAAGTAAGGAAACACATACATTGTCTAAACCTACAAGAAACCTACTTCAAAGTTGCCAACAGATGGTACTTGACCCCGGTTAGGCTCAAAAAGATAAATTTAAATCAAGAAGATATATGCTGGAGATGTGGGAAGGACAGAGGGACTCTGTTGCATATGTTCTGGGAATGTGAAAACCTACGGGATTGTTGGAGGGAAGCCTTCTCAGCGATCTCGGCGGTATGTAGCAGAAGGGTGGAGGCTACCCCTCGGAGAGCACTACTTCACCAGAATTTGGGGAAAATTGATAAGGTTTATGTTCCTTTGGTTACTCAAATCCTTATAGCAGTAAAAATTGTCATAGCAAGAAGATGGAATAAAGGCGGAAATATCCACTGGGCCGTGATAAAGAACCAAATAAATTTACAATGTACTATGGAAAAGGGGTATTTTCTGAATAGGGGGGAATTGGAGAGGTATAAAAAAACTTGGGAAAAATGGTCAAATTGATAAGCATCCTGAAGTAATTGCTTGGAACTGCCCGCCGCCATCCCCTCCCCCTGCTCCAGTCCCGATGACGCAGTGATAAGTTTGAGTGATAAGTTGTCAGACGTCTCCACAAATTTATGTCCATAAATGTTTGTCCCGAATTTGTGACTGATTGTAGTAGGCTGAATGTCCTATTTATATGTTTATATATCTAGAAGTATTATCATGCACACTATGAGATACCGAATGATATGTTCTGTATACTTACCTATAGATTTTTTAATACTCTGTATTTGAAAATTTGAAAAATACAATTAAAAAAAAAAAAAAAAAAAAAAATAATACTGGAAAATAATGTATAAAACAATACAGGCAAATGATGGATAAAATAATACTGAAAAATGATGTTTTGAATTATTCTGGCAATAATGTATAAAGTCTTACTAGCAAATAATATTTAAAATAATACTGGCAAATGATTGATAATATAATACTGGCAAATGATGTGTAAAATAATACTGACATATTATGTATAAAATAATACTAGCAAATAATGTATAATATAATATTGGCAAATGATGGTTAAAATAATACTGAAAAATGATGGATAAAATAATACTGGCAAATAATGTATAAAACAATACAGGCAAATGATGGATAAAATAATACTGAAAAATTATGTATTGAATTATTCTGGCAATAATGTATAAAATCTTACTAGCAAATAATATTTAAAATAATACAGGCAATTGATTGATAAAAAAAATACTGGAAAATGATGGATAAAATAATACTGTCAAATGATTGATAAAATAATACTGGAAAAATTATGGATAAAATAATACTGGCAAATGATGGACAAAATAATACTGGCAAATTATGAATAAAACAATACAGGCAAATGATGGATAAAATAATACTGAAAAATGATGTTTTGAATTATTCTGGCAATAATGTATAAAGTCTTACTAGCAAATAATATTTAAAATAATACTGGCAAATGATTGATAATATAATACTGGCAAATGATGTGTAAAATAATACTGACATATTATGTATAAAATAATACTAGCAAATAATGTATAATATAATATTGGCAAATGATGGTTAAAATAATACTGAAAAATGATGGATAAAATAATACTGGCAAATAATGTATAAAACAATATAGGCAAATGATGGATAAAATAATACTGAAAAATGATGTATTGAATTATTCTGGCAATAATGTATAAAATCTTACTAGCAAATAATATTTAAAATAATACAGGCAATTGATTGATAAAAAAAATACTGGAAAATGATGGATAAAATAATACTGTCAAATGATTGATAAAATAATACTGGAAAAATTATGGATAAAATAATACTGGCAAATGATGGACAAAATAATACTGGCAAATTATGAATAAAACAATACTGGCAAATAATGTATAAAATAATACTGGCATTTGATGGATAAAATAATACTGACAAATTATGTATAAAATAATAATAGCAAATAATGTATAAAATAATACTGGCATTTGATGGATAAAATAATACTGACAAATTATGTATAAAATAATAATAGCAAATAATGTATAAAATAATACTGGCATTTGATGGATAAAATAATACTGACAAATTATGTATAAAATAAAACTGCCAAATGATGGATAAAATAATACTGGCAAATTATGTATAAAATAATACTGGAAAATAATGTATAAAACAATACAGGCAAATGATGGATAAAATAATACTGAAAAATGATGTATTGAATTATTCAGGCAATAAGGTATAAAATCGTACTAGCAAATAATATTTAAAATAATTCAGGCAATTGATTGATAAAAAAAATACTGGAAAATGATGGATAAAATAATACTGTCAAATGATTGATAAAATAATACTGGAAAAATTATGGATAAAATAATACTGGCAAATGATGGACAAAATAATACTGGCAAATAATGTATAAAATAATACTGCCATTTGATGGATAAAATAATACTGACAAATTATGTATAAAATAATAATAGCAAATAATGTATGAAATAATACTGGCATTTAATGGATAAAATAATACTGACAAATTATGTATAAAATAATAATAGCAAATAATGTATAAAATAAAACTGACAAATGATGGATAAAATAATACTGGCAAATTATGTATAAAATAATACTGGCAAATAATGTATAAAACAATACAGGCAAATGATGGATAAAATAATACTGAAAAATGATGTATTGAATTATTCTGGCAATAATGTATAAAATCTTACTAGCAAATAATATTTAAAATAATACTGGCAAATGATGGATAAAATAATACTGGCAAATGATGGACAAAATAATACTGGCAAATTATGAATAAAATAATACTGGCAAATAATGTATACAATAATACTGGCATTTGATGGATAAAATAATACTGACAAATTATGGATAAAATAATAATAGCAAATTATGTATAAAATAATACTGGCAAATAATGTATAAAACAATACAGGCAAATGATGGATAAAATAATACTGAAAAATTATGTTATTTAATTATTCTGGCAATAATGTATAAAATATTACTAGCAAATAATATTTAAAATAATACTGGCAAATGATGGATAAAATAATACTGTCAAATGATGGGTAAAATAATACTGACATGTTATGTATAAAATAATACTGCTAAATGATGGATAAAATAATACTGGCAAATTATGTATAAAATAATACTGGCAAATTATGAATAAAATAATACTGGCAAATAATTTATAAAATAATACTGGCATTTGATGGATAAAATAATACTGACAAATTATGTATAAAAAAATAATAGCAAATAATGTATAAAAAAATACTGGCATTTGATGGATAAAATAATACTGACAAATTATGTATAAAATAATAATAGCAAATAATGTATAAAATAAAACTGCCAAATGATGGATAAAATAAAACTGGCAAATTATGTATAAAATAATACTGGCAAATAATGTATAAAACAATACAGGCAAATGATGGATAAAATGATACTGAAAAATGATGTATTTAATTATTCTGGCAATAATGTATAAAATATTACTAGCAAATAATATTTAAAATAATACTGGCAAATGATGGATAAAATAATAATGGCAAATGATGGGTAAAATAATACTGACATATTATGTATAAAATAATACTGCTAAATGATGGATAAAATAATACTGGCAAATTATGTATAAAATAATACTGGCAAATTATGAATAAAATAATACTGGCAAATAATTTATAAAATAATACTGGCATTTGATGGATAAAATAATACTGACAAATTATGTATAAAAAAATAATAGCAAATAATGTATAAAAAAATACTGGCATTTGATGGATAAAATAATACTGACAAATTATGTATAAAATAATAATAGCAAATAATGTATAAAATAAAACTGCCAAATGATGGATAAAATAAAACTGGCAAATTATGTATAAAATAATACTGGCAAATAATGTATAAAACAATACAGGCAAATGATGGATAAAATAATACTGAAAAATGATGTATTTAATTATTCTGGCAATAATGTATAAAATATTACTAGCAAATAATATTTAAAATAATACTGGCAAATGATGGATAAAATAATAATGGCAAATGATGGGTTAAATAATACTGACAAATTATGAATAAAATAATACTGGCAAATAATTTATAAAATAATACTGGCATTTGATGGATAAAATAATACTGACAAATTATGTATAAAAAAATAATAGCAAATAATGTATAAAAAAATACTGGCATTTGATGGATAAAATAATACTGACAAATTATGTATAAAATAATAATAGCAAATAATGTAGAAAATAAAACTGCCAAATGATGGATAAAATAAAACTGGCAAATTATGTATAAAAGAATACTGGCAAATAATGTATAAAACAATACAGGCAAATGATGGATAAAATAATACTGAAAAATGATGTATTTAATTATTCTGGCAATAATGTATAAAATATTACTAGCAAATAATATTTAAAATAATACTGGCAAATGATGGATAAAATAATACTGGCAAATGATGGGTAAAATAATACTGACATATTATGTATAAAATAATACTAGCAAATAATATTTAAAATAATACTGGCAAATGATGGATAAAATAATACTGACAAATTATGTATAAAATAATAATAGCAAATAATGTATAAAATAATACTGGCATTTGATGGATAAAATAATACTGACAAATTATGTATAAAATAAAACTGCCAAATGATGGATAAAATAATACTGGCAAATTATGTATAAAATAATACTGGAAAATAATGTATAAAACAATACAGGCAAATGATGGATAAAATAATACTGAAAAATGATGGAATAAATAATACTGTCAAATGATTGATAAAATAATACTGGAAAAATTATGGATAAAATAATACTGGCAAATGATGGACAAATTAATACTGGCAAATTATGAATAAAATAATACTGGCAAATAATGTATAAAATAATACTGGCATTTGATGGATAAAATAATACTGACAAATTATGTATAAAATAATAATAGCAAATAATGTATAAAATAAAACTGTAAAATGATGGATAAAATAATACTGGCAAATGATGTATAAAATAATACTGGAAAATAATGTATAAAACAATACAGGCAAATGATGGATAAAATAATACTGAAAAATGATGTATTGAATTATTCTGGCAATAATGTATAAAATCGTACTAGCAAATAATATTTAAAATAATACTGGCAAATGATGGGTAAAATAATACTGACTTATTATGTATAAAATAATACTAGCAAATAATGTATAAAATAATATTGGCAAATGATGGATAAAATAATACTGACAAATGATAGATAAAATAATACTGCAAATTGACGGAAAAGATAATATTGGGAAATAATGGATAAAATAATACTGAAAAATTATGTAAAAAATAATACTGGCAAATGATTGATAAACTAATACTGGCAAATGATGTATAAAATAATACTGGCATTTGATGGATAAAATAATACTGACATATTATGTATAAAATAATACTAGCAAATAATGTATAATATAATATTAGCAAATGATGGTTACAATAATACTGAAAAATGATGGATAAAATAATACTGGCAAATAATGTATAAAACAATACAGGCAAATGATGGATAAAATAATACTGAAAAATGATGTATTGAATTATTCTGGCAATAATGTATAAAATCTTACTAGCAAATAATATTTAAAATAATACAGGCAATTGATTGATAAAAAAAATACTGGAAAATGATGGATAAAATAATACTGTCAAATGATTGATAAAATAATACTGGAAAAATTATGGACAAAATAATACTGGCAAATTATGAATAAAATAATACTGACTAATAATGTATAAAATAATACTGCCATTTGATGGATGAAATAATACTGACAAATTATGTATAAAATAATAATAGCAAATAATGTATAAAATAATACTGGCATTTGATGGATAAAATAATACTGACAAATTTTGTATAAAATAATAATAGCAAATAATGTATAAAATAAAACTGACAAATGATGGATAAAATAATACTGGCAAATTATGTATTAAATAATACTGGCAAATAATGTATAAAACAATACAGGCAAATGATGGATAAAATAATACTGAAAAATGATGGATAAAATAATACTGTCAGATGATTGATAAAATAATACTGGAAAAATTATGGACAAAATAATACTGGCAAATTATGAATAAAATAATACTGACAAATTATGTATAAAATAATAATAGCAAATAATGTATAAAATAAAACTGACAAATGATGGATAAAATAATACTGGCAAATTATGTATTAAATAATACTGGCAAATAATGTATAAAACAATACAGGCAAATGATGGATAAAATAATACTGAAAAATGATGTATTGAATTATTCTGGCAATAATGTATAAAATCTTACTAGCAAATAATATTTAAAATAGTACTGGCAAATGATGGATAAAATAATACTGGCAAATGATGGGTAAAATAATACTGACATATTATGTATAAAATAATACTGGCAAATGATGTATAAAATAATACTGGAAAATAATGTATAAAACAATACAGGCAAATGATGGATAAAATAATACTGAAAAATGATGTATTGAATTATTCTGGCAATTATGTATAAAATCGTACTAGCAAATAATATTTAAAATAATACTGGCAAATGATGGGTAAAATAATACTGACTTATTATGTATAAAATAATACTAGCAAATAATGTATAAAATAATATTGGCAAATGATGGATAAAATAATACTGACAAATGATAGATAAAATAATACTGCAAATTGACGGAAAAGATAATATTGGGAAATGATGGATAAAATAATACTGTCAAATGATTGATAAAATAATACTGGAAAAATTATGGACAAAATAATACTGGCAAATTATGAATAAAATAATACTGACAAATAATGTATAAAATAATACTGCCATTTGATGGATAAAATAATACTGACAAATTATGTATAAAATAATAATAGCAAATAATGTATAAAATAATACTGGCATTTGATGGATAAAATAATACTGGCAAATTATGTATTAAATAATACTGGCAAATAATGTATAAAACAATACATGCAAATGATGGATAAAATAATACTGAAAAATGATGTATTGAATTATTCTGGCAATAATGTGTAAAATCTTACTAGCAAATAATATTTAAAATAATACTGGCAAATGATGGATAAAATAATACTGGCAAATGATGGGTAAAATAATACTGACATATTATGTATAAAATAATACTAGCAAATAATGTATAAAATAATACTGGCATTTGATGGATAAAATAATACTGACAAATTATCTATAAAATAATAATAGCAAATAATGTATAAAATAAAACTGACAAATGATGGATAAAATAATACTGGCAAATTATGTATAAAATAATACTGGCAAATAATGTATAAAGCAATACAGCCAAATGATGGATAAAATAATACTGAAAAATGATGTATTGAATTATTCTGGCAATAATGTATAAAATCTTACTAGCAAATAATATTTAAAATAATACTGGCAAATGATGGGTAAAATAATACTGACATATTATGTATAAAATAATACTAGCAAATAATGTATAAAATAATATTGGCATTTGATGGATAAAATAATACTGACAAATAATGTATAAAATAATAATAGCAAATAATGTATAAAATAATAATAGCAAATAATGTATAAAATAAAACTGCTAAATGATGGATAAAATAATACTGGCAAATTATGTATAAAATAATACTGGCATATTATGTATAAAATAATACAGGCAAATGATGGATAAAATGATGTATTGAATTATTCTGGCAATAATGTATAAAATCTTACTAGCAAATAATATTTAAAATAATACTGGCAAATGATTGATAAAATAATACTGGCAAATGATGGGTAAAATAATACTGACATATGATGTATAAAATAATACTAGCAAATAATGTATAAAATAATATTGGCAAATGATGGATAAAATAATATTGACAAATGATAGATAAAATAATACTGAAAATTGACGGAAAAGATAATATTGGGAAATGATGGATTAAATAATACTGAAAAATTATGTAAAAATAATACTGGCAAATGATGGATAAAATAATACTGGCAAATGATGTATAAAATAATACTGGAAAATAATATATAAAACAATACAGGCAAATGATGGATAAAATAATACTGAAAAATGATGTTTTGAATTATTCTGGCAATAATGTATAAAATCTTACTAGCAAATAATATTTAAAATAATACTGGCAAATCATTGATAAAATAATACTGGCAAATGAAGGGTAAAATAATACTGACATATTATGTATAAAATAATAATAGCAAATAATGTATAAAATAATACTGGCATTTGATGGATAAAATAATACTGACAAATTATGTATAAAATAAAACTGCCAAATGATGGATAAAATAATACTGGCAAATTATGTTTAAAATAATACTGGAAAATAATGTATAAAACAATACAGGCAAATGATGGATAAAATAATACTGAAAAATGATGTATTGAATTATTCTGGCATTAATGTATAAAATCTTACTAGCAAATAATATTTAAAATAATACAGGCAATTGATTGATAAAAAAAATACTGGAAAATGATGGATAAAATAATACTGTCAAATGATTGATAAAATAATACTGGAAAAATTATGGACAAAATAATACTGGCAAATTATGAATAAAATAATACTGACTAATAATGTATAAAATAATACTGCCATTTGATGGATAAAATAATACTGACAAATTATGTATAAAATAATAATAGCAAATAATGTATAAAATAATACTGGCATTTGATGGATAAAATAATACTGACAAATTATGTATAAAATAATAATAGCAAATAATGTATAAAATAAAACTGACAAATGATGGATAAAATAATACTGGCAAATTATGTATTAAATAATACTGGCAAATAATGTATAAAACAATACATGCAAATGATGGATAAAATAATACTGAAAAATGATGTATTGAATTATTCTGGCAATAATGTATAAAATCTTACTAGCAAATAATATTTAAAATAATACTGGCAAATGATGGATAAAATAATACTGGCAAATGATGGGTAAAATAATACTGACATATTATGTATAAAATAATACTAGCAAATAATGTATAAAATAATACTGGCATTTGATGGATAAAATAATACTGACAAATTATGTATAAAATAATAATAGCAAATAATGTATAAAATAAAACTGACAAATGATGGATAAAATAATACTGGCAAATTATGTATAAAATAATACTGGCAAATAATGTATAAAGCAATACAGGCAAATGATGGATAAAATAATACTGAAAAATGATGTATTGAATTATTCTGGCAATAATGTATAAAATCTTACTAGCAAATAATATTTAAAATAATACTGGCAAATGATGGATAAAATAATACTGGCAAATGATGGGTAAAATAATACTGACATATTATGTATAAAATAATACTAGCAAATAATGTATAAAATAATATTGGCATTTGATGGATAAAATAATACTGACAAATAATGTATAAAATAATAATAACAAATAATGTATAAAATAAAACTGCTAAATGATGGATAAAATAATACTGGCAAATTATGTATAAAATAATACTGGCAAATTATGTATAAAATAATACAGGCAAATGATGGATAAAATGATGTATTGAATTATTCTGGCAATAATGTATAAAATCTTACTAGCAAATAATATTTAAAATAATACTGGCAAATGATGGACAAAATAATACTGGCAAATTATGAATAAAATAATACTGGCAAATAATGTATAAAATAATACTGGCATTTGATGGATAAAATAATACTGACAAATTATGTATAAAATAATAATAGCAAATAATGTATAAAATAAAACTGCC
Organism: Pelodytes ibericus; assembly: GCA_036172795.1. Classification (NCBI taxonomy): domain Eukaryota; kingdom Metazoa; phylum Chordata; class Amphibia; order Anura; family Pelodytidae; genus Pelodytes; species Pelodytes ibericus. Next base: position 131,961,289 of record CM069857.1, on the reverse strand, counting down.
AAATGATGGATAAAATAATACTGGCAAATGATGTATTTAATTATTCTGGCAATAATGTATAAAATATTACTAGCAAATAATATTTAAAATAAAACTGACAAATGATGGATAAAATAATACTGGCAAATTATGTATAAAATAATACTGGCAAATAATGTATAAAACAATACAGGCAAATGATGGATAAAATAATACTGAAAAATGATGTATTGAATTATTCTGGCAATAATGTATAAAATCTTACTAGCAAATAATATTTAAAATAATACTGGCAAATGATTGATAAAATAATACTGGCAAATGATGGGTAAAATAATACTGACATATTATGTATAAAATAATACTAGCAAATAATGTATAAAATAATATTGGCAAATGATGGATAAAATAATATTGACAAATGATAGATAAAATAATACTGAAAATTGACGGAAAAGATAATATTGGGAAATGATGGATAAAATAATACTGAAAAATTATGTAAAAATAATACTGGCAAATGATGGATAAAATAATACTGGCAAATGATGTATAAAATAATACTGGAAAATAATATATAAAACAATACAGGCAAATGATGGATAAAATAACACTGAAAAATGATGTACTGAATTATTCTGGCAATAATGTATAAAATCTTACTAGCAAATAATATTTAAAATAATACTGGCAAATGATGGATAAAATAATACTGACAAATTATGTATAAAATAATAATAGCAAATAATGTATAAAATAATACTGGCATTTGATGTATAAAATAATACTGACAAATTATGTATAAAATAAAACTGCCAAATGATGGATAAAATAATACTGGCAAATTATGTATAAAATAATACTGGAAAATAATGTATAAAACAATACAGGCAAATGATGGATAAAATAATACTGAAAAATGATGTTTTGAATTATTCTGGCAATAATGTATAAAATCTTACTAGCAAATAATATTTAAAATAATACTGGCAAATGATTGATAAAATAATACTGGCAAATGAAGGGTAAAATAATACTGACATATTATGTATAAAATAATACTAGCAAATAATGTATAATATAATATTGGCAAATGATGGTTAAATACTGAAAAATGATGGATAAAATAATACTGGCAAATAATGTATAAAACAATACAGGCAAATGATGGATAAAATAATACTGAAAAATGATGTATTGAATTATTCTGGTAATAATGTATAAAATCTTACTAGCAAATAATATTTAAAATAATACAGGCAATTGATTGATAAAAAAAATACTGGAAAATGATGGAATAAATAATACTGTCAAATGATTGATAAAATAATACTGGAAAAATTATGGATAAAATAATACTGGCAAATGATGGACAAATTAATACTGGCAAATTATGAATAAAATAATACTGGCAAATAATGTATAAAATAATACTGGCATTTGATGGATAAAATAATACTGACAAATTATGTATAAAATAATAATAGCAAATAATGTATAAAATAAAACTGTAAAATGATGGATAAAATAATACTGGCAAATGATGTATAAAATAATACTGGAAAATAATGTATAAAACAATACAGGCAAATGATGGATAAAATAATACTGAAAAATGATGTATTGAATTATTCTGGCAATAATGTATAAAATCGTACTAGCAAATAATATTTAAAATAATACTGGCAAATGATGGGTAAAATAATACTGACTTATTATGTATAAAATAATACTAGCAAATAATGTATAAAATAATATTGGCAAATGATGGATAAAATAATACTGACAAATGATAGATAAAATAATACTGCAAATTGACGGAAAAGATAATATTGGGAAATGATGGATAAAATAATACTGAAAAATTATGTAAAAAATAATACTGTCAAATGATTGATAAACTAATACTGGCAAATGATGTATAAAAGAATACTGGCATTTGATGGATAAAATAATACTGACATATTATGTATAAAATAATACTAGCAAATAATGTATAATATAATATTAGCAAATGATGGTTACAATAATACTGAAAAATGATGGATAAAATAATACTGGCAAATAATGTATAAAACAATACAGGCAAATGATGGATAAAATAATACTGAAAAATGATGTATTGAATTATTCTGGCAATAATGTATAAAATCTTACTAGCAAATAATATTTAAAATAATACAGGCAATTGATTGATAAAAAAAATACTGGAAAATGATGGATAAAATAATACTGTCAAATGATTGATAAAATAATACTGGAAAAATTATGGACAAAATAATACTGGCAAATAATGTATAAAACAATACAGGCAAATGATGGATAAAATAATACTGAAAAATGATGTATTGAATTATTCTGGCAATAATGTATAAAATCTTACTAGCAAATAATATTTAAAATAATACTGGCAAATGATGGATAAAATAATACTGACAAATTATGTATAAAATAATACTGGCAAATGATGTATTTAATTATTCTGGCAATAATGTATAAAATATTACTAGCAAATAATATTTAAAATAAAACTGACAAATGATGGATAAAATAATACTGGCAAATTATGTATAAAATAATACTGGCAAATAATGTATAAAACAATACAGGCAAATGATGGATAAAATAATACTGAAAAATGATGTATTGAATTATTCTGGCAATAATGTATAAAATCTTACTAGCAAATAATATTTAAAATAATACTGGCAAATGATTGATAAAATAATACTGGCAAATGATGGGTAAAATAATACTGACATATTATGTATAAAATAATACTAGCAAATAATGTATAAAATAATATTGGCAAATGATGGATAAAATAATATTGACAAATGATAGATAAAATAATACTGAAAATTGACGGAAAAGATAATATTGGGAAATGATGGATAAAATAATACTGAAAAATTATGTAAAAATAATACTGGAAAATGATGGATAAAATAATACTGGCAAATTATGAATAAAATAATACTGACTAATAATGTATAAAATAATACTGCCATTTGATGGATAAAATAATACTGACAAATTATGTATAAAATAATAATAGCAAATAATGTATAAAATAATACTGGCATTTGATGGATAAAATAATACTGACAAATTATGTATAAAATAATAATAGCAAATAATGTATAAAATAAAACTGACAAATTATGGATAAAATAATACTGGCAAATTATGTATTAAATAATACTGGCAAATAATGTATAAAACAATACAGGCAAATGATGGATAAAATAATACTGAAAAATGATGTATTGAATTATTCTGGCAATAATGTATAAAATCTTACTAGCAAATAATATTTAAAATAATACTGGCAAATGATGGATAAAATAATACTGGCAAATGATGGGTAAAATAATACTGACATATTATGTATAAAATAATACTAGCAAATAATGTATAAAATAATACTGGCATTTGATGGATAAAATAATACTGACAAATTATGTATAAAATAATAATAGCAAATAATGTATAAAATAAAACTGACAAATGATGGATAAAATAATACTGGCAAATTATGTATAAAATAATACTGGCAAATAATGTATAAAGCAATACAGGCAAATGATGGATAAAATAATACTGAAAAATAATGTATTGAATTATTCTGGCAATAATGTATAAAATCTTACTAGCAAATAATATTTAAAATAATACTGGCAAATGATGGATAAAATAATACTGGCAAATGATGGGTAAAATAATACTGACATATTATGTATAAAATAATACTAGCAAATAATGTATAAAATAATATTGGCATTTGATGGATAAAATAATACTGACAAATAATGTATAAAATAATAATAGCAAATAATGTATAAAATAAAACTGCTAAATGATGGATAAAATAATACTGGCAAATTATGTATAAAATAATACTGGCAAATTATGTATAAAATAATACAGGCAAATGATGGATAAAATGATGTATTGAATTATTCTGGCAATAATGTATAAAATCTTACTAGCAAATAATATTTAAAATAATACTGGCAAATGATGGACAAAATAATACTGGCAAATTATGAATAAAATAATACTGGCAAATAATGTATAAAATAATACTGGCATTTGATGGATAAAATAATACTGACAAATTATGTATAAAATAATAATAGCAAATAATGTATAAAATAAAACTGCCAAATGATGGATAAAATAATACTGGCAAATGATGTATTTAATTATTCTGGCAATAATGTATAAAATATTACTAGCAAATAATATTTAAAATAAAACTGACAAATGATGGATAAAATAATACTGGCAAATTATGTATAAAATAATACTGGCAAATAATGTATAAAACAATACAGGCAAATGATGGATAAAATAATACTGAAAAATGATGTATTGAATTATTCTGGCAATAATGTATAAAATCTTACTAGCAAATAATATTTAAAATAATACTGGCAAATGATGGATAAAATAATACTGGCAAATGATGGGTAAAATAATACTGACATATTATGTATAAAATAATACTAGCAAATAATGTATAAAATAATAATGGCATTTGATGGATAAAATAATACTGACAAATTATGTATAAAATAATAATAGCAAATAATGTAGAAAATAAAACTGCCAAATGATGGATAAAATAAAACTGGCAAATTATGTATAAAATAATACTGGCAAATAATGTATAAAACAATACAGGCAAATGATGGATAAAATAATACTGAAAAATGATGTATTTAATTATTCTGGCAATAATGTATAAAATATTACTAGCAAATAATATTTAAAATAATACTGGCAAATGATGGATAAAATAATAATGGCAAATGATGGGTAAAATAATACTGACATATTATGTATAAAATAATACTAGCAAATAATGTATAAAATAATATTGGCAAATGATTGATAAAATAATACTGAAAAATGATGTATAAAATAATACTGTCAAATGATGGATAAAATAATACTGACAAATGATGTATAAAATAATACTGAAAATTGACGGAAAAGATAATATTGGGAAATGATTGATAAAATAATACTGACAAATTATGTAAAAAATAATACTGGCAAATGATGGATAAAATAATACTGGCAAATGATGTATAAAATAATACAGGCAAATGATGGATAAAATAATACTGAAAAATGATGTATTGAATTATTCTGGCAATAATGTATAAAATCTTACTAGCAAATAATATTTAAAATAATACTGGCAAATGATTGATAAAATAATACTGGCAAATAATGTATAAAATAATACAGGCAATTGATTGATTAAAAAAATACTGGAAAATGATCGATAAAATAATACTGACAAATGATAAATAAAATAATACTGGAAAAATTATGAATAAAATAATACTGGCAAATAATGTATAAAATAATACTGGCATTTGATGGATAAAATAATACTGACAAATTATGTATAAAATAATAATAGCAAATAATGAATAAACTAATACTGGCATTTGATGGATAAAATAATACTGACAAATTATGTATAAAATAAAACTGCCAAATGATGGATAAAATAATACTGGCAAATTATGTATAAAATAATACTGGAAAGGTAGGATTACTGACCGGCGTGATGACGTAGACGTGGTTGGGAGGAGCGTCTGAGGTCGATGTATTCTGTGTAGGAGCAGCATGTGAAATTGTCCGGACCCCAGGAAGAATTACAGCGAAAAGAAAGAAGGTGAAGAGAGAGAAGCAGGGGCTGAGAGTTAAATCGAAAAGGTAGTGGAAAGAGAAAAGGAAACCAGCGGAGACCCAACCCGAAGCCTGAGTCGGAAGCAGTGGGCTGAGACAGGGGAAGAAATACTATCCATCCGGGGGGGGCGGCTTCAGCCCAGCGGATAAGTGATCCATCGGAAGTTCCTGAGCGTGACGCGGAGTGGCGGAGGCTGGTGGGCCATCGAGGCTTCAGCGTTGGCGGGAAGTTAGGAGAAGGAACCCCTGGAGAAAAATAACTGTGCAGCAGGAGCAAAGAGGAAAAAATCCGGTTGGAGACACACTCAAAACAGGCATAGTATACATCTCTGGTTTGATTGGAGGGGAATGTGTACGTCCTGTAAGTGCTGCATGAACAATATACTTAACGCTTCTGTACACTTTTAACTGTATAGAAAGATAAGCCCAAAAGAGAGATAATACCCTGTAAGACTCAGGCTGAGGGAAGGGGAAGGAAATACAACACTGGTCTTTATATTCTGGGAGCGAAATTATATTGTCACAGAATACTATTGAGTAGAGCATGGCCACTAAAAGGGGGTCCGAAAATGCTACTACCTCCAAAAAAATAAAATCCAAAGAGAAGCGTATCCCTGATATTGGGAAAAAAAGGGAGAGTGGAATTGAAGCCCATTTCCTACCCCAGAATATAAAGTTACAGGCCACCCCTGAAGCTATAAATGTCCAAAATACCAGTATGGAAACTACAGGATTAGAGGCACCTAAACACTTGTTGGATAGTTCCGGGGAAGCAGAGACTAAGAGCATTACTCCGGAATATCTACAAAAGTCCTTGGATATGCAATTTTCACTGATTAAAAAGGAATTTTCCAGCCAGTTTGGGGAATTTAAGGAAGATATGATGAGTTTGGGTGACAGAATAAAAACTAATGAAGATAAAATTGATCATTTGGAGTATAACAGAGAAATGGCAGACGATAAAATAGATAAGCTGTCCCATAAAGTCCAGGACTTGGAATTGAGGATATCCGATATGGAAGATAGGGGCAGGAGAAAAAATATAAGAATTCGGGGGATACCTGAGTCTATCACTCAAGAGAAATTAGTGGAGTACCTTCTGGATTTATTTGTGAACATGGGCTTAAAAGAATTGGAAGAAAAAGACATTGAAAGGGCCCACCGATGCAGAAAACCAGTAGAGATAACAGACGTTAACCCCAGAGACACTATTGTTAGACTGGCATTCTTTGGTACTAAAAGGAAAATTATTTCTGCTGCTAAAACTTTAAATGTAAAGGAGGGGAAGTTCGAGAATCTGTCTTTTTTTCAGGATCTATCATTTTTCACACGTCAAGCCAGGAAATCCTTTAGACCGGCAGTGGAGTTCCTGAAACAGAGACAGATTAAATATTGGTGGGGTTTCCCAGTGAAGCTCTGTTTTGCCTTTCAAGGGAGAGACATGTCCTTTAATAAAAATAAAGGGGCTCAGGATTGGCTAGAGCAACATGTGGAGAAGGAGTAGAGGAGTTGAGAATAAAGGCCTTAACGCTGGATACAAGGGGGCGAAGTTAGGGTATAGGGGCGGAGGTTCGTAAGGTGGGGTTTTTTTTTTTTTGGAAGTTATATGTAAGGAGAAGTGAGTTGCTGGCAAGGAGTCTATTAGAATTACAATTTAGGTGGTATTGTAATAAGAAGAATGGATAAATATAACAAGCACGGAGAGATATATAAGGAAGCTAGGATTAAATCTTTTTTTTTTCCCCTCACATATGAGTTAACTCACAATCACGTTATATCAGACTAGTAGATGAGAAAGGAGCAACGAGAAGATAATTGGGTTTTTCATTTAGGTGGAATGGTAGTAAGAAGGATTTAAATTGCACGATCACATAAATTTACACAATTAGGTCAGGAGTTTCACGAGGAGTATTTAATTGGAAAGCTCTGTTACATTTTTAAAGGATATGTTCTCACATGTGTTTTTTTTTTTTTTCTTCTCACATATGAGTTAACTCACAATCACGTTATATTAGATTATTAGATGAGAAAGGAGCAACGAGGAAGATAATCGGGTTTTTCATTTGTAACATAAACAAGGTGGAATGGTAGTAACAAGGATTTCAATTGCACGATCACGGAAATTTACGCAATTAGGTTAGGAGTTTCATAAGGAGTATTTAATTGGAAAGTTCTGTCACATTTTAAAAGGATATGTTCTCACATGTGTTTTTTTTTTTCCTTTCCCTCATGGGCTTGGGGGCCCGCTCCTCTTTTTTACTATGAGCCCTAGTGGTATGGGGAAGGGACAGTAGAGATTAAAATAAAGCATGAATTCACAGATCCATCGACCTCGATTTATGGTTTACCTAGGGATATTTGAAAGGTGAACCAGGGAAATGAGGAGGTGTAAGAAGTCAAAGTATGTTGTGTTTATATGTCAGGATATGTATGTTGTTATATGTGATGTAATTTTTGTTGACTTCGTGGAGACGACTGGAGCGGGGGGGGATGGGAAGAGGGGGAGGGAGATTAGGTTGATAGAGGGAAAGCGGATAAAAACAAATTATGAGTAACCATGTTTGATAAATTTCTGTCTTTAAATGTACAAGGGATGAATTTACCTCAAAAAAGGATAACCCTTATAGAATTCCTGTCCAAACAAAAGATTGATGTAGCCATGTTACAGGAAACCCACTGGAATAGAGATTTCGCGAGAAAGCTGTCATTTGGTAAATATCCCCATATAGAATTTGCGTCCTTGCCCTCTCAGAAGAAAAGAGGAGTGGCTATGTTGTTCTCAGGAAAGCTCAAATATGAGTTGATACATAAAATACAAGATTCAGAGGGCCGGTTTTTATTTGTAACCTGCAAACTAAATAATAAAATGTACACATTCATAAATGTATATGCCCCTAACAAAAGACAGGTAGGTTTCCTGAATGGGCTCATGCAGAAGGTGCATGACCTCATTCAGGGAACATTGATTATGGCTGGGGATTTTAACTGCATTCCGAATGTGGAGTGGGATAAAAAAGTAATTAAGGGAGTACAGATTGATAAATCAATTATTAGTATGGCTGACGCTCTTGATAAATTTATGGGTAGATATAAACTATATGACCTCTGGAGATCCTTACATCCCGAGGAGAGGGACTATACGTTTTACTCTAATAGGTATAAATCCTATTCTAGAATAGATCTCTGCTTGGTCCAGCCTCAAATGATAAGTTTATGTAAAAAAATAGACATCCTAGAAATAGCCTGGTCAGACCATGCTGCACTAATAGGCGAATTAAGTGTGGAAGGAAAATATATTAGACCTAGCTGGAGAATAAATGAACATCTTTTGAGCGATGATATATATATAAAGGATCTCGCAAATATTTCAGAATTATACTTTAAAGAGAATAAATTAGACGACATCTCAATGGCCAATGTCTGGGGCGCATATAAATGTGTAGCAAGAGGGAACCTGATCAGTAGACAAGCATATATAAATAAAGAACGAAAAGCCAACCTACCTGAACTTTATGTTAAACTTCAAAATATAACTAGGAAAAATAAACAGTTGGCCCATCCTAATCTTGAAAACGAGATTAAACTGATTCAGAAGGAAATAAATGACAAACTGATGGAAAGAGCAAATAGGACTCTAACCCGTATGAAACAGAAATGGTACTATATGGGTAATAAACCAGAGAAGCTACTATCTAAACAACTCCAGGGTCTAAACCTTAAATCTAGAGTTTCCAAGATTATAAATGGGACTAAACTGGCAGTCTCTCCTAAACAAATTGGAGCCGCGTTTGAATCATTTTATTCAGCCCTATACACTATACCTGACAGGGGGATATCTAGAGGACAGATAAAGGAATACATTAAGAGCTCAAACTTGCAAAAACTTACTACCCTCCAGAGCTCCTCCCTGGATACACCGATAAAAGAATCTGAAGTCAGGAACGTAATTAAACATCTGAAAAACAATAAAGCTCCAGGGCCAGATGGGTTCTCCTGAACTTTTTATAAAAAACTAGCAGGTGTATTGACCCCCCAATTGACAAATTTTTTTAATGAGATTATGGTAAATAGAAGGTTCCCAGAAGAGTCCATGCAGGCAGCAATACTACCTATTCCTAAACCAGGGAAAGACCATGCCAATATTATAAATTATCGCCCAATATCCTTAATCAATGCAGACACTAAAATTTATGCTGCCATATTGGCATATAGACTAAAAAGTTGCATTGGAGAGTTAATTCATAAAGACCAAGTGGGCTTTATACAAGATAGATTGCCTGGGGATAATACCAGGAAAATCCTAGACCTAGTTGAATGGGCTAATTCCTCTAGGGAACCTATGCTGGCCCTGTCACTAGACGCGGAGAAAGCATTTGACAGGGTCAGCTGGGTTTTTCTAGAGGAAACCCTTATGGCAATGGGCATTGGGTCAGGCATGTTGGATGCAATTATGGCCCTATACATAAACCCTACGGCTAAGGTGATTGGCCAGAATATCGAGTCCAATTGGTTCCGGATTCAGAATGGAACAAGGCAAGGATGCCCACTGGCCCCACTGCTTTATATAATCTCTTTAGAACCTTTAGCAAATATTATTAGGCAAAGCAGTGAGATAAAAGGTATTATGGTTGGATCAGTGGAGTATAAAACCTCAATGTATGCAGACGACGTTCTGCTCACTCTGAGGGATCTAGAAAACTCCATCCCGGGGCTGCTTAGAGTGATTGATAAATATGGGTTAATGTCAAATTATAAGCTGAACTTAGAAAAATCACAGGCTATGTGCATTGCGATGCAGGAGGACTTACAACAAAAGCTCAAAAAAAAGTACTCATTTAACTGGTCGGTAGAAGGGATAGAGTATTTAGGCCTGTTGATTCCACCCGATGGTAAAAACTCCTTAGAACTGAATTGTAATAGAGTTTGTAGAGAGATGGAAATTAATTTTAATAAGTGGAGGCCTCTCACAATCTCGTGGATGGGACGAATAAATACAATTAGGGCATATGTCATCCCTAAATGGCTATATGTCTTCAGGATGATACCAGGCACGCTAAAATTGGAACAAATCAAAAAAATACAAAAAAAGCTAATGGAGTTCGTTTGGATGGGGAAAAGACCAAGGGTTAGTAACAACTTATTATATATGGACACAAACAAGGGAGGACTAGGAATGCCGGCAATGAGAGAGCTTTGGGAGGCCAGTATGTTAATGCATGTCAACCAAATACAAGTGATCACTAATAGGGGAAAGGATTGGTGGCAAATTGAGACAAAGATATCAGATTTGAATAATTTGGAATGCATACTATGGCTGAACGGCCTCAGAAAACGAGAAATGGGTGGGAAACTCGCAGGCAAGACTCTTGCGTCTTTGATGGACTTTTGGGGAAAGTTTAAAAAAAGATGTGGGCTGGATAACAAGCTTCTTCCTTCTGCACCTATTGAATCCTTGGGATTCAACATAGTAGATCTTGATATAACAAATTGGAGGCAAGCAGGAATAAATAGAATTGCGGATTTAGAAGCAGTAAATAGAATAGTAGATTTTAACATCCTAAGAAATAAATATAATCTCCCGTCAGGGGATCTGTTTAAATTCCTGAGAATTAAGCATTTCGCTCAGGATGGGATTTATAGAGACAAGGGACATGAGGATGAACCGCTTATAATAGATTTATTTGACAACAATTCCAAGAAAAAGATACTGAGGGAATGCATTAGGGCTATAAGACAGTTATACTTAAAACCAACACCCGCGGTGTGGGGAAGTTGGGAAAAGGACCTAAACCCTAACAAGAGACCAGTAAGAATATACGAGGATAGTTGGTATAAAGCCTGGAACCAAGTAAGGAAACACATACATTGTCTAAACCTACAAGAAACCTACTTCAAAGTTGCCAACAGATGGTACTTGACCCCGGTTAGGCTCAAAAAGATAAATTTAAATCAAGAAGATATATGCTGGAGATGTGGGAAGGACAGAGGGACTCTGTTGCATATGTTCTGGGAATGTGAAAACCTACGGGATTGTTGGAGGGAAGCCTTCTCAGCGATCTCGGCGGTATGTAGCAGAAGGGTGGAGGCTACCCCTCGGAGAGCACTACTTCACCAGAATTTGGGGAAAATTGATAAGGTTTATGTTCCTTTGGTTACTCAAATCCTTATAGCAGTAAAAATTGTCATAGCAAGAAGATGGAATAAAGGCGGAAATATCCACTGGGCCGTGATAAAGAACCAAATAAATTTACAATGTACTATGGAAAAGGGGTATTTTCTGAATAGGGGGGAATTGGAGAGGTATAAAAAAACTTGGGAAAAATGGTCAAATTGATAAGCATCCTGAAGTAATTGCTTGGAACTGCCCGCCGCCATCCCCTCCCCCTGCTCCAGTCCCGATGACGCAGTGATAAGTTTGAGTGATAAGTTGTCAGACGTCTCCACAAATTTATGTCCATAAATGTTTGTCCCGAATTTGTGACTGATTGTAGTAGGCTGAATGTCCTATTTATATGTTTATATATCTAGAAGTATTATCATGCACACTATGAGATACCGAATGATATGTTCTGTATACTTACCTATAGATTTTTTAATACTCTGTATTTGAAAATTTGAAAAATACAATTAAAAAAAAAAAAAAAAAAAAAAATAATACTGGAAAATAATGTATAAAACAATACAGGCAAATGATGGATAAAATAATACTGAAAAATGATGTTTTGAATTATTCTGGCAATAATGTATAAAGTCTTACTAGCAAATAATATTTAAAATAATACTGGCAAATGATTGATAATATAATACTGGCAAATGATGTGTAAAATAATACTGACATATTATGTATAAAATAATACTAGCAAATAATGTATAATATAATATTGGCAAATGATGGTTAAAATAATACTGAAAAATGATGGATAAAATAATACTGGCAAATAATGTATAAAACAATACAGGCAAATGATGGATAAAATAATACTGAAAAATTATGTATTGAATTATTCTGGCAATAATGTATAAAATCTTACTAGCAAATAATATTTAAAATAATACAGGCAATTGATTGATAAAAAAAATACTGGAAAATGATGGATAAAATAATACTGTCAAATGATTGATAAAATAATACTGTCAAATGATTGATAAAATAATACTGGAAAAATTATGGATAAAATAATACTGGCAAATGATGGACAAAATAATACTGGCAAATTATGAATAAAACAATACAGGCAAATGATGGATAAAATAATACTGAAAAATGATGTTTTGAATTATTCTGGCAATAATGTATAAAGTCTTACTAGCAAATAATATTTAAAATAATACTGGCAAATGATTGATAATATAATACTGGCAAATGATGTGTAAAATAATACTGACATATTATGTATAAAATAATACTAGCAAATAATGTATAATATAATATTGGCAAATGATGGTTAAAATAATACTGAAAAATGATGGATAAAATAATACTGGCAAATAATGTATAAAACAATATAGGCAAATGATGGATAAAATAATACTGAAAAATGATGTATTGAATTATTCTGGCAATAATGTATAAAATCTTACTAGCAAATAATATTTAAAATAATACAGGCAATTGATTGATAAAAAAAATACTGGAAAATGATGGATAAAATAATACTGTCAAATGATTGATAAAATAATACTGGAAAAATTATGGATAAAATAATACTGGCAAATGATGGACAAAATAATAATGGCAAATTATGAATAAAACAATACTGGCAAATAATGTATAAAATAATACTGGCATTTGACGGATAAAATAATACTGACAAATTATGTATAAAATAATAATAGCAAATAATGTATAAAATAATACTGGCATTTGATGGATAAAATAATACTGACAAATTATGTATAAAATAAAACTGCCAAATGATGGATAAAATAATACTGGCAAATTATGTATAAAATAATACTGGAAAATAATGTATAAAACAATACAGGCAAATGATGGATAAAATAATACTGAAAAATGATGTTTTGAATTATTCTGGCAATAATGTATAAAATCTTACTAGCAAATAATATTTAAAATAATACTGGCAAATGATTGATAAAATAATACTGGCAATTGATGGGTAAAATAATACTGACATATTATGTATAAAATAATACTAGCAAATAATGTATAATATAATATTGGCAAATGATGGTTAAAATAATACTGAAAAATGATGGATAAAATAATACTGGCAAATAATGTATAAAACAATACAGGCAAATGATGGATAAAATAATACTGAAAAATGATGTATTGAATTATTCTGGCAATAATGTATAAAATCTTTCTGGCAAATAATATTTAAAATAATACAGGCAATTGATTGATAAAAAAAATACTGGAAAATGATGGATAAAATAATACTGTCAAATGATTGATAAAATAATACTGGAAAAATTATGGAAAAAATAATACTGGCAAATGATGGACAAAATAATACTGGCAAATTATGAATAAAACAATACTGGCAAATAATGTATAAAATAATACTGGCATTTGATGGATAAAATAATACTGACAAATTATGTATAAAATAATAATAGCAAATAATGTATAAAATAATACTGGCATTTGATGGATAAAATAATACTGACAAATTATGTATAAAATAATAATAGCAAATAATGTATAAAATAATACTGGCATTTGATGGATAAAATAATACTGACAAATTATGTATAAAATAAAACTGCCAAATGATGGATAAAATAATACTGGCAAATTATGTATAAAATAATACTGGAAAATAATGTATAAAACAATACAGGCAAATGATGGATAAAATAATACTGAAAAATGATGTATTGAATTATTCAGGCAATAAGGTATAAAATCGTACTAGCAAATAATATTTAAAATAATTCAGGCAATTGATTGATAAAAAAAATACTGGAAAATGATGGATAAAATAATACTGTCAAATGATTGATAAAATAATACTGGAAAAATTATGGATAAAATAATACTGGCAAATGATGGACAAAATAATACTGGCAAATAATGTATAAAATAATACTGCCATTTGATGGATAAAATAATACTGACAAATTATGTATAAAATAATAATAGCAAATAATGTATGAAATAATACTGGCATTTAATGGATAAAATAATACTGACAAATTATGTATAAAATAATAATAGCAAATAATGTATAAAATAAAACTGACAAATGATGGATAAAATAATACTGGCAAATTATGTATAAAATAATACTGGCAAATAATGTATAAAACAATACAGGCAAATGATGGATAAAATAATACTGAAAAATGATGTATTGAATTATTCTGGCAATAATGTATAAAATCTTACTAGCAAATAATATTTAAAATAATACTGGCAAATGATGGATAAAATAATACTGGCAAATGATGGACAAAATAATACTGGCAAATTATGAATAAAATAATACTGGCAAATAATGTATACAATAATACTGGCATTTGATGGATAAAATAATACTGACAAATTATGGATAAAATAATAATAGCAAATTATGTATAAAATAATACTGGCAAATAATGTATAAAACAATACAGGCAAATGATGGATAAAATAATACTGAAAAATTATGTTATTTAATTATTCTGGCAATAATGTATAAAATATTACTAGCAAATAATATTTAAAATAATACTGGCAAATGATGGATAAAATAATACTGTCAAATGATGGGTAAAATAATACTGACATGTTATGTATAAAATAATACTGCTAAATGATGGATAAAATAATACTGGCAAATTATGTATAAAATAATACTGGCAAATTATGAATAAAATAATACTGGCAAATAATTTATAAAATAATACTGGCATTTGATGGATAAAATAATACTGACAAATTATGTATAAAAAAATAATAGCAAATAATGTATAAAAAAATACTGGCATTTGATGGATAAAATAATACTGACAAATTATGTATAAAATAATAATAGCAAATAATGTATAAAATAAAACTGCCAAATGATGGATAAAATAAAACTGGCAAATTATGTATAAAATAATACTGGCAAATAATGTATAAAACAATACAGGCAAATGATGGATAAAATGATACTGAAAAATGATGTATTTAATTATTCTGGCAATAATGTATAAAATATTACTAGCAAATAATATTTAAAATAATACTGGCAAATGATGGATAAAATAATAATGGCAAATGATGGGTAAAATAATACTGACATATTATGTATAAAATAATACTGCTAAATGATGGATAAAATAATACTGGCAAATTATGTATAAAATAATACTGGCAAATTATGAATAAAATAATA
Source organism: Pelodytes ibericus (assembly GCA_036172795.1). NCBI lineage: Eukaryota > Metazoa > Chordata > Amphibia > Anura > Pelodytidae > Pelodytes > Pelodytes ibericus. The sequence goes on along the minus strand of CM069857.1, from coordinate 131,945,267 downwards.
CTGGCAAATAATTTATAAAATAATACTGGCATTTGATGGATAAAATAATACTGACAAATTATGTATAAAAAAATAATAGCAAATAATGTATAAAAAAATACTGGCATTTGATGGATAAAATAATACTGACAAATTATGTATAAAATAATAATAGCAAATAATGTATAAAATAAAACTGCCAAATGATGGATAAAATAAAACTGGCAAATTATGTATAAAATAATACTGGCAAATAATGTATAAAACAATACAGGCAAATGATGGATAAAATAATACTGAAAAATGATGTATTTAATTATTCTGGCAATAATGTATAAAATATTACTAGCAAATAATATTTAAAATAATACTGGCAAATGATGGATAAAATAATAATGGCAAATGATGGGTTAAATAATACTGACAAATTATGAATAAAATAATACTGGCAAATAATTTATAAAATAATACTGGCATTTGATGAATAAAATAATACTGACAAATTATGTATAAAAAAATAATAGCAAATAATGTATAAAAAAATACTGGCATTTGATGGATAAAATAATACTGACAAATTATGTATAAAATAATAATAGCAAATAATGTAGAAAATAAAACTGCCAAATGATGGATAAAATAAAACTGGCAAATTATGTATAAAAGAATACTGGCAAATAATGTATAAAACAATACAGGCAAATGATGGATAAAATAATACTGAAAAATGATGTATTTAATTATTCTGGCAATAATGTATAAAATATTACTAGCAAATAATATTTAAAATAATACTGGCAAATGATGGATAAAATAATACTGGCAAATGATGGGTAAAATAATACTGACATATTATGTATAAAATAATACTAGCAAATAATATTTAAAATAATACTGGCAAATGATGGATAAAATAATACTGACAAATTATGTATAAAATAATAATAGCAAATAATGTATAAAATAATACTGGCATTTGATGGATAAAATAATACTGACAAATTATGTATAAAATAAAACTGCCAAATGATGGATAAAATAATACTGGCAAATTATGTATAAAATAATACTGGAAAATAATGTATAAAACAATACAGGCAAATGATGGATAAAATAATACTGAAAAATGATGGAATAAATAATACTGTCAAATGATTGATAAAATAATACTGGAAAAATTATGGATAAAATAATACTGGCAAATGATGGACAAATTAATACTGGCAAATTATGAATAAAATAATACTGGCAAATAATGTATAAAATAATACTGGCATTTGATGGATAAAATAATACTGACAAATTATGTATAAAATAATAATAGCAAATAATGTATAAAATAAAACTGTAAAATGATGGATAAAATAATACTGGCAAATGATGTATAAAATAATACTGGAAAATAATGTATAAAACAATACAGGCAAATGATGGATAAAATAATACTGAAAAATGATGTATTGAATTATTCTGGCAATAATGTATAAAATCGTACTAGCAAATAATATTTAAAATAATACTGGCAAATGATGGGTAAAATAATACTGACTTATTATGTATAAAATAATACTAGCAAATAATGTATAAAATAATATTGGCAAATGATGGATAAAATAATACTGACAAATGATAGATAAAATAATACTGCAAATTGACGGAAAAGATAATATTGGGAAATAATGGATAAAATAATACTGAAAAATTATGTAAAAAATAATACTGGCAAATGATTGATAAACTAATACTGGCAAATGATGTATAAAATAATACTGGCATTTGATGGATAAAATAATACTGACATATTATGTATAAAATAATACTAGCAAATAATGTATAATATAATATTAGCAAATGATGGTTACAATAATACTGAAAAATGATGGATAAAATAATACTGGCAAATAATGTATAAAACAATACAGGCAAATGATGGATAAAATAATACTGAAAAATGATGTATTGAATTATTCTGGCAATAATGTATAAAATCTTACTAGCAAATAATATTTAAAATAATACAGGCAATTGATTGATAAAAAAAATACTGGAAAATGATGGATAAAATAATACTGTCAAATGATTGATAAAATAATACTGGAAAAATTATGGACAAAATAATACTGGCAAATTATGAATAAAATAATACTGACTAATAATGTATAAAATAATACTGCCATTTGATGGATGAAATAATACTGACAAATTATGTATAAAATAATAATAGCAAATAATGTATAAAATAATACTGGCATTTGATGGATAAAATAATACTGACAAATTTTGTATAAAATAATAATAGCAAATAATGTATAAAATAAAACTGACAAATGATGGATAAAATAATACTGGCAAATTATGTATTAAATAATACTGGCAAATAATGTATAAAACAATACAGGCAAATGATGGATAAAATAATACTGAAAAATGATGGATAAAATAATACTGTCAGATGATTGATAAAATAATACTGGAAAAATTATGGACAAAATAATACTGGCAAATTATGAATAAAATAATACTGACAAATTATGTATAAAATAATAATAGCAAATAATGTATAAAATAAAACTGACAAATGATGGATAAAATAATACTGGCAAATTATGTATTAAATAATACTGGCAAATAATGTATAAAACAATACAGGCAAATGATGGATAAAATAATACTGAAAAATGATGTATTGAATTATTCTGGCAATAATGTATAAAATCTTACTAGCAAATAATATTTAAAATAGTACTGGCAAATGATGGATAAAATAATACTGGCAAATGATGGGTAAAATAATACTGACATATTATGTATAAAATAATACTGGCAAATGATGTATAAAATAATACTGGAAAATAATGTATAAAACAATACAGGCAAATGATGGATAAAATAATACTGAAAAATGATGTATTGAATTATTCTGGCAATTATGTATAAAATCGTACTAGCAAATAATATTTAAAATAATACTGGCAAATGATGGGTAAAATAATACTGACTTATTATGTATAAAATAATACTAGCAAATAATGTATAAAATAATATTGGCAAATGATGGATAAAATAATACTGACAAATGATAGATAAAATAATACTGCAAATTGACGGAAAAGATAATATTGGGAAATGATGGATAAAATAATACTGAAAAATTATGTAAAAAATAATACTGGCAAATGATTGATAAACTAATACTGGCAAATGATGTATAAAATAATACTGGCATTTGATGGATAAAATAATACTGACATATTATGTATAAAATAATACTAGCAAATAATGTATAATATAATATTAGCAAATGATGGTTACAATAATACTGAAAAATTATGTATAAAATAATACTGGCAAATAATGTATAAAACAATACAGGCAAATGATGGATAAAATAATACTGAAAAATGATGTATTGAATTATTCTGGCATTAATGTATAAAATCTTACTAGCAAATAATATTTAAAATAATACAGGCAATTGATTGATAAAAAAAATACTGGAAAATGATGGATAAAATAATACTGTCAAATGATTGATAAAATAATACTGGAAAAATTATGGACAAAATAATACTGGCAAATTATGAATAAAATAATACTGACAAATAATGTATAAAATAATACTGCCATTTGATGGATAAAATAATACTGACAAATTATGTATAAAATAATAATAGCAAATAATGTATAAAATAATACTGGCATTTGATGGATAAAATAATACTGGCAAATTATGTATTAAATAATACTGGCAAATAATGTATAAAACAATACATGCAAATGATGGATAAAATAATACTGAAAAATGATGTATTGAATTATTCTGGCAATAATGTGTAAAATCTTACTAGCAAATAATATTTAAAATAATACTGGCAAATGATGGATAAAATAATACTGGCAAATGATGGGTAAAATAATACTGACATATTATGTATAAAATAATACTAGCAAATAATGTATAAAATAATACTGGCATTTGATGGATAAAATAATACTGACAAATTATGTATAAAATAATAATAGCAAATAATGTATAAAATAAAACTGACAAATGATGGATAAAATAATACTGGCAAATTATGTATAAAATAATACTGGCAAATAATGTATAAAGCAATACAGCCAAATGATGGATAAAATAATACTGAAAAATGATGTATTGAATTATTCTGGCAATAATGTATAAAATCTTACTAGCAAATAATATTTAAAATAATACTGGCAAATGATGGGTAAAATAATACTGACATATTATGTATAAAATAATACTAGCAAATAATGTATAAAATAATATTGGCATTTGATGGATAAAATAATACTGACAAATAATGTATAAAATAATAATAGCAAATAATGTATAAAATAATAATAGCAAATAATGTATAAAATAAAACTGCTAAATGATGGATAAAATAATACTGGCAAATTATGTATAAAATAATACTGGCATATTATGTATAAAATAATACAGGCAAATGATGGATAAAATGATGTATTGAATTATTCTGGCAATAATGTATAAAATCTTACTAGCAAATAATATTTAAAATAATACTGGCAAATGATGGACAAAATAATACTGGCAAATTATGAATAAAATAATACTGGCAAAAAATGTATAAAATAATACTGGCATTTGATGGATAAAATAATACTGACAAATTATGTATAAAATAATAATAGCAAATAATGTATAAAATAAAACTGCCAAATGATGGATAAAATAATACTGGCAAATGATGTATTTATTTATTCTGGCAATAATGTATAAAATATTACTAGCAAATAATATTTAAAATAAAACTGACAAATGATGGATAAAATAATACTGGCAAATTATGTATAAAATAATACTGGCAAATAATGTATAAAACAATACAGGCAAATGATGGATATAATAATACTGAAAAATGATGTATTGAATTATTCTGGCAATAATGTATAAAATCTTACTAGCAAATAATATTTAAAATAATACTGGCAAATGATTGATAAAATAATACTGGCAAATGATGGGTAAAATAATACTGACATATGATGTATAAAATAATACTAGCAAATAATGTATAAAATAATATTGGCAAATGATGGATAAAATAATATTGACAAATGATAGATAAAATAATACTGAAAATTGACGGAAAAGATAATATTGGGAAATGATGGATTAAATAATACTGAAAAATTATGTAAAAATAATACTGGCAAATGATGGATAAAATAATACTGGCAAATGATGTATAAAATAATATTGGCAAATGATGGTTAAAATAATACTGAAAAATGATGGATAAAATAATATTGGCAAATAATGTATAAAACAATACAGGCAAATGATGGATTAAATAATACTGAAAAATGATGTATTGAATTATTCTGGCAATAATCTATAAAATCTTACTAGCAAATAATATTTAAAATAATACAGGCAATTGATTGATAAAAAAAATACTGGAAAATGATGGATAAAATAATACTGTCAAATGATTGATAAAATAATACTGGAAAAATTATGGATAAAATAATACTGGCAAATGATGGACAAAATAATACTGGCAAATTATGAATAAAACAATACTGGCAAATAATGTATAAAATAATACTGGCATTTGATGGATAAAATAATACTGACAAATTATGTATAAAATAATAATAGCAAATAATGTATAAAATAATACTGGCATTTGATGGATAAAATAATACTGACAAATTATGTATAAAATAAAACTGCCAAATGATGGATAAAATAATACTGGCAAATTATGTATAAAATAATACTGGAAAATAATGTATAAAACAATACAGGCAAATGATGGATAAAATAATACTGAAAAATGATGTTATTTAATTATTCTGGCAATAATGTATAAAATATTACTAGCAAATAATATTTAAAATAATACTGGCAAATGATGGATAAAATAATACTGGCAAATGATGGGTAAAATAATACTGACATATTATGTATAAAATAATACTGCTAAATGATGGATAAAATAATACTGGCAAATTATGTATAAAATAATACTGGCAAATTATGAATAAAATAATACTGGCAAATAATTTATAAAATAATACTGGCATTTGATGGATAAAATAATACTGACAAATTATGTATAAAAAAATAATAGCAAATAATGTATAAAAAAATACTGGCATTTGATGGATAAAATAATACTGACAAATTATGTATAAAATAATAATAGCAAATAATGTATAAAATAAAACTGCCAAATGATGGATAAAATAAAACTGGCAAATTATGTATAAAATAATACTGGCAAATAATGTATAAAACAATACAGGCAAATGATGGATAAAATAATACTGAAAAATGATGTATTTAATTATTCTGGCAATAATGTATAAAATATTACTAGCAAATAATATTTAAAATAATACTGGCAAATGATGGATAAAATAATAATGGCAAATGATGGGTAAAATAATACTGACATATTATGTATAAAATAATACTGCTAAATGATGGATAAAATAATACTGGCAAATTATGTATAAAATAATACTGGCAAATAATTTATAAAATAATACTGGCATTTGATGGATAAAATAATACTGACAAATTATGTATAAAAAAATAATAGCAAATAATGTATAAAAAAATACTGGCATTTGAGGTATAAAATAATACTGACAAATTATGTATAAAATAATAATAGCAAATAATGTATAAAATAAAACTGCCAAATGATGGATAAAATAAAACTGGCAAATTATGTATAAAATAATACTGGCAAATAATGTATAAAACAATACAGGCAAATGATGGATAAAATAATACTGAAAAATGATGTATTTAATTATTCTGGCAATAATGTATAAAATATTACTAGCAAATAATATTTAAAATAATACTGGCAAATGATGGATAAAATAATACTGGCAAATGATGGGTAAAATAATACTGACAAATGATGTATAAAATAATATTGGCAAATGATGGATAAAATAATACTGAAAAATGATGTATAAAATAATACTGTCAAATGATGGATAAAATAATACTGACAAATGATGTATAAAATAATACTGAAAATTGACGGAAAAGATAATATTGGGAAATGATTGATAAAATAATACTGACAAATTATGTAAAAAATAATACTGGCAAATGATGGATGAAATAATACTGTCAAATGATTGATAAAATAATACTGGAAAAATTATGGATAAAATAATACTGGCAAATGATGGACAAAATAATACTGGCAAATAATGTATAAAATAATACTGCCATTTGATGGATAAAATAATACTGACAAATTATGTATAAAATAATAATAGCAAATAATGTATGAAATAATACTGGCATTTGATGGATAAAATAATACTGACAAATTATGTATAAAATAATAATAGCAAATAATGTATAAAATAAAACTGACAAATGATGGATAAAATAATACTGGCACATTATGTATAAAATAATACTGGCAAATAATGTATAAAACAATACAGGCAAATGATGGATAAAATAATACTGAAAAATGATGTATTGAATTATTCTGGCAATAATGTATAAAATCTTACTAGCAAATAATATTTAAAATAATACTGGCAAATGATGGATAAAATAATACTGGCAAATGATGGACAAAATAATACTGGCAAATTATGAATAAAATAATACTGGCAAATAATGTATACAATAATACTGGCATTTGATGGATAAAATAATACTGACAAATTATGGATAAAATAATAATAGCAAATTATGTATAAAATAATACTGGCAAATAATGTATAAAACAATACAGGCAAATGATGGATAAAATAATACTGAAAAATGATGTTATTTAATTATTCTGGCAATAATGTATAAAAGATTACTAGCAAATAATATTTAAAATAATACTGGCAAATGATGGATAAAATAATACTGGCAAATGATGTGTAAAATAATACTGAAAAATGATGGATAAAATAATACTGACAAGTGATGGATAAAATAATACTGAAAATTGACGGAAAAGATAATTTTGGGAAATGATTGATAAAATAATACTGACAAATTATGTAAAAAATAATACTGGCAAATGATGGATAAAATAACAATGGCAAATGATGTATAAAATAATACTGGAAAATAATATTTAAAACAATACAGGCAAATGATGGATAAAATAATACTAAAAAATGATGTATTGAATTATTCTGGCAATATTGTATAAAATCTTACTAGCAAATAATATTTCAAATAATACTGGCAAATGATGGATAAAATAATACTGACAAATGATGGATAAAATAATACTGAAAATTTACGGAAAAGATAATATTGGGAAATGATTGATAAAATAATACTGGCAAATAATGTATAAAATAATACAGGCAATTGATTGATAAAAAAAATACTGGAAAATGATCGATAAAATAATACTGTCAAATGATAAATAAAATAATACTGGAAAAATTATGGATAAAATAATACTGGCAAATGATGGACAAAATAATACTGGCAAATTATGAATAAAATAATACTGGCAAATAATGTATAAAATAATACTGGCATTTGATGGATAAAATAATACTGACAAATTATGTATAAAATAATAATAGCAAATAATGTATAAAATAAAACTGCCAAATGATGGATAAAATAATACTGGCAAATGATGTATTTAATTATTCTGGCAATAATGTATAAAATATTACTAGAAAAAATTATTTAAAATAAAACTGACAAATGATGGATAAAATAATACTGGCAAATTATGTATAAAATAATACTGGCAAATAATGTATAAAACAATACAGGCAAATGATGGATAAAATAATACTGAAAAATGATGTATTGAATTATTCTGGCAATAATGTATAAAATCTTACTAGCAAATAATATTTAAAATAATACTGGCAAATGATGGATACAATAATATGTCAAATTATGAATAAAATAATACTGGCAAATAATGTATAAAATAATACTGGCATTTGATGGATAAAATAATACTGACAAATTATGTATAAAATAATAATAGCAAATAATGTATAAAATAAAACTGCCAAATGATGGATAAAATAATACTGGCAAATGATGTATAAAATAATACTGGCAAATAATGTATAAAACAATACAGGCAAATGATGGGTAAAATAATACTGAAAAATGAAGTATTGAATTATTCTGGCAATAATGTATAAAATCTTACTAGCAAATAATATTTAAAATAATACTGGCAAATGATTGATAAAATAATACTGGCAAATGATGGGTAAAATAATGCTGACATATTATGTATAAAATAATACTAGCAAATAATGTATAAAATAATACTGGCATTTGATGGATAAAATAATACTGACAAATTATGTATAAAATAATAATAGCAAATAATGTATAAAATAAAACTGCCAAATGATGGATAAAATAATACTGAAAAATGATGTATTTAATTATTCTGGCAATAATGTATAAAATATTACTAGCAAATAATATTTAAAATAATACTGGCAAATGATGGATAAAATAATACTGGCAAATGATGGGTAAAATAATACTGACATATTATGTATAAAATAATACTAGCAAATAATGTATAATATAATATTGGCAAATGATGGTTAAAATAATACTGAAAAATGATTGATAAAATAATACTGGCAAATAATGTATAAAACAATACAGGCAAATGATGGATAAAATAATACTGAAAAATGTTGTATTGAATTATACTGTCAATAATGTATAAAATCTTACTAGCAAATAATATTTAAAATAATACAGGCAATTGATTGATAAAAAAAATACTGGAAAATGATGGATAAAATAATACTGTCAAATGATTGATAAAATAATACTGGAAAAATTATCGATAAAATAATACTGGCAAATGATGGACAAAATAATACTGGCAAATTATGAATATAATAATACTGGCAAATAATGTATAAAATAATACTGGCATTTGATGGATAAAATAATACTGACAAATTATGTATAAAATAATAATAGCAAATAATGTATAAAATAATACTGGCATTTGATGGATAAAATAATACTGAAAATTGACGGAAAAGATAATATTGGGAAATGATTGATAAAATAATACTGACAAATCATGTAAAAAATAATACTGGCAAATGATGGATAAAATAATACTGGCAAATGATGTATAAAATAATACTGGAAAATAATATATAAAACAATACAGGCAAATGATGGATAAAATAATACTGACATATTATGTATAAAATAATACTAGCAAATAATGTATAAAATAATATTGGCATTTGATGGATAAAATAATACTGACAAATAATGTATAAAATAATAATAGCAAATAATGTATAAAATAAAACTGCTAAATGATGGATAAAATAATACTGGCAAATTATGTATAAAATAATACAGGCAAATGATGGATAAAATGATGTATTGAATTATTCTGGCAATAATGTATAAAATCTTACTAGCAAATAATATTTAAAATAATACTGGCAAATGATGGACAAAATAATACTGGCAAATTATGAATAAAATAATACTGGCAAATAATGTATAAAATAATACTGGCATTTGATGGATAAAATAATACTGACAAATTATGTATAAAATAATAATAGCAAATAATGTATAAAATAAAACTGCCAAATGATGGATAAAATAATACTGGCAAATGATGTATTTAATTATTCTGGCAATAATGTATAAAATATTACTAGCAAATAATATTTAAAATAAAACTGACAAATGATGGATAAAATAATACTGGCAAATTATGTATAAAATAATACTGGCAAATAATGTATAAAACAATACAGGCAAATGATGGATAAAATAATACTGAAAAATGATGTATTGAATTATTCTGGCAATAATGTATAAAATCTTACTAGCAAATAATATTTAAAATAATACTGGCAAATGATTGATAAAATAATACTGGCAAATGATGTGTAAAATAATACTGACATATTATGTATAAAATAATACTAGCAAATAATGTATAAAATAATATTGGCAAATGATGGATAAAATAATATTGACAAATGATAGATAAAATAATACTGAAAATTGACGGAAAAGATAATATTGGGAAATGATGGATAAAATAATACTGAAAAATTATGTAAAAATAATACTGGCAAATGATGGATAAAATAATACTGGCAAATGATGTATAAAATAATACTGGAAAATAATATATAAAACAATACAGGCAAATGATGGATAAAATAATACTGAAAAATGATGTACTGAATTATTCTGGCAATAATGTATAAAATCTTACTAGCAAATAATATTTAAAATAATACAGGCAATTGATTGATAAAAAAAATACTGGAAAATGATGGAATAAATAATACTGTCAAATGATTGATAAAATAATACTGGAAAAATTATGGATAAAATAATACTGGCAAATGATGGACAAATTAATACTGGCAAATTATGAATAAAATAATACTGGCAAATAATGTATGAAATAATACTGGCATTTGATGGATAAAATAATACTGACAAATTATGTATAAAATAATAATAGCAAATAATGTATAAAATAAAACTGTAAAATGATGGATAAAATAATACTGGCAAATGATGTATAAAATAATACTGGAAAATAATGTATAAAACAATACAGGCAAATGATGGATAAAATAATACTGAAAAATGATGTATTGAATTATTCTGGCAATAATGTATAAAATCGTACTAGCAAATAATATTTAAAATAATACTGGCAAATGATGGGTAAAATAATACTGACTTATTATGTATAAAATAATACTAGCAAATAATGTATAAAATAATATTGGCAAATGATGGATAAAATAATACTGACAAATGATAGATAAAATAATACTGCAAATTGACGGAAAAGATAATATTGTGAAATGATGGATAAAATAATACTGAAAAATTATGTAAAAAATAATACTGGCAAATGATTGATAAACTAATACTGGCAAATGATGTATAAAATAATACTGGCATTTGATGGATAAAATAATACTGACATATTATGTATAAAATAATACTAGCAAATAATGTATAATATAATATTAGCAAATGATGGTTACAATAATACTGAAAAATGATGGATAAAATAATACTGGCAAATAATGTATAAAACAATACAGGCAAATGATGGATAAAATAATACTGAAAAATGATGTATTGAATTATTCTGGCAATAATGTATAAAACCTTACTAGCAAATAATATTTAAAATAACACAGGCAATTGATTGATAAAAAAAATACTGGAAAATGATGGATAAAATAATACTGTCAAATGATTGATAAAATAATACTGGAAAAATTATGGACAAAATAATACTGGCAAATTATGAATAAAATAATACTGACTAATAATGTATAAAATAATACTGCCATTTGATGGATAAAATAATACTGACAAATTATGTATAAAATAATAATAGCAAATAATGTATAAAATAATACTGGCATTTGATGGATAAAATAATACTGACAAATTATGTATAAAATAATTATAGCAAATAATGTATAAAATAAAACTGACAAATGATGGATAAAATAATACTGGCAAATTATGTATTAAATAATACTGGCAAATAATGTATAAAACAATACAGGCAAATGATGGATAAAATAATACTGAAAAATGATGTATTGAATTATTCTGGCAATAATGTATAAAATCTTACTAGCAAATAATATTTAAAATAATACAGGCAATTGATTGATAAAAAAAATACGGGAAAATGATGGATAAAATAATACTGTCAAATGATTGATAAAATAATACTGGAAAAATTATGGACAAAATAATACTGGCAAATTATGAATAAAATAATACTGACTAATAATGTATAAAATAATACTGCCATTTGATGGATAAAATAATACTGACAAATTATGTATAAAATAATAATAGCAAATAATGTATAAAATAATACTGGCATTTGATGGATAAAATAATACTGACAAATTATGTATAAAATAATAATAGCAAATAATGTATAAAATAAAACTGACAAATGATGGATAAAATAATACTGGCAAATTATGTATAAAATAATACTGGCAAATAATGTATAAAGCAATACAGGCAAATGATGGATAAAATAATACTGAAAAATGATGTATTGAATTATTCTGGCAATAATGTATAAAATCTTACTAGCAAATAATATTTAAAATAATACTGGCAAATGATGGATAAAATAATACTGGCAAATGATGGGTAAAATAATACTGACATATTATGTATAAAATAATACTAGCAAATAATGTATAAAATAATACTGGCATTTGATGGATAAAATAATACTGACAAATTATGTATAAAATAATAATAGCAAATAATGTATAAAATAAAACTGACAAATGATGGATAAAATAATACTGGCAAATTATGTATAAAATAATACTGGCAAATAATGTATAAAGCAATACAGGCAAATGATGGATAAAATAATACTGAAAAATGATGTATTGAATTATTCTGGCAATAATGTATAAAATCTTACTAGCAAATAATATTTAAAATGATACTGGCAAATGATGGATAAAATAATACTGGCAAATGATGGGTAAAATAATACTGACATATTATGTATAAAATAATACTAGCAAATAATGTATAAAATAATATTGGCATTTGATGAATAAAATAATACTGACAAATAATGTATAAAATAATAATAGCAAATAATGTATAAAATAAAACTGCTAAATGATGGATAAAATAATACTGGCAAATTATGTATAAAATAATACTGGCAAATTATGTATAAAATAATACAGGCAAATGATGGATAAAATGATGTATTGAATTATTCTGGCAATAATGTATAAAATCTTACTAGCAAATAATATTTAAAATAATACTGGCAAATGATGGACAAAATAATACTGGCAAATTATGAATAAAATAATACTGGCAAATAATGTATAAAATAATACTGGCATTTGATGGATAAAATAATACTGACAAATTATGTATAAAATAATAATAGCAAATAATGTATAAAATAAAACTGCCAAATGATGGATAAAATAATACTGGCAAATGATGTATTTAATTATTCTGGCAATAATGTATAAAATATTACTAGCAAATAATGTTTAAAATAAAACTGACAAATGATGGATAAAATAATACTGGCAAATTATGTATAAAATAATACTGGCAAATAATGTATAAAACAATACAGGCAAATGATGGATAAAATAATACTGAAAAATGATGTATTGAATTATTCTGGCAATAATGTATAAAATCTTACTAGCAAATAATATTTAAAATAATACTGGCAAATGATGGATAAAATAATACTGGCAAATGATGGGTAAAATAATACTGACATATTATGTATAAAATAATACTAGCAAATAATGTATAAAATAATAATGGCATTTGATGGATAAAATAATACTGACAAATAATGTATAAAATAATAATAGCAAATAATGTATAAAATAAAACTGCTAATTGATGGATAAAATAATACTGTCAAATGATGGATAAAATAATACTGGCAAATTATGAATAAAATAATACTGGCAAATAATGTATAAAATAATACTGGCATTTGATGGATAAAATAATACTGACAAATTATGTATAAAATAATAATAGCAAATAATGTATAAAATAAAACTGCCAAATGATGGATAAAATAATACTGGCAAATGATGTATAAAATAATACTGGCAAATAATGTATAAAACAATACAGGCAAATGATGGATTAAATAATACTGAAAAATGATGTATTTAATTATTCTGGCAATAATGTATAAAATATTACTAGCAAATAATATTTAAAATAATACTGGCAAATGATGGATAAAATAATACTGGCAAATGATGGGTAAAATAATACTGACATATTATGTATAAAATAATACTAGCAAATAATGTATAAAATAATATTGGCAAATGATGGATAAAATAATACTGAAAAATGATGTATAAAATAATACTGTCAAATGATGGATAAAATAATACTGACAAGTGATGGATAAAATAATATTGAAAATTGACGGAAAAGATAATATTGGGAAATGATTGATAAAATAATACTGACAAATTATGTAAAAAATAATACTGGCAAATGATGGATAAAATAACACTGGCAAATGATGTATAAAATAATACTGGAAAATAATATATAAAACAATAAAGGCAAATGATGGATAAAATAATACTAAAAAATGATGTATTGAATTATTCTGGCAATATTGTATAAAATCTTACTAGCAAATAATATTTCAAATAATACTGGCAAATTATGGATAAAATAATACTGACAAATGATGGATAAAATAATACTGAAAATTTACGGAAAAGATAATATTGGGAAATGATTGATAAAATAATACTGACAAATTATTTAAAAAATAATACTGGCAAATGATGGATAAAATAATACTGGCAAATGATGTATAAAATAATACTGGAAAATAATATATAAAACAATACAGGCAAATGATGGATAAAATAATACTGAAAAATGATGTATTGAATTATTCTGGCAATAATGTATAAAATCTTACTAGCAAATAATATTTAAAATAATAATGGCAAATGATTGATAAAATAATACTGGCAAATAATGTATAAAATAATACAGGCAATTGATTGATAAAAAAAATACTGGAAAATGATCGATAAAATAATACTGTCAAATGATAAATAAAATAATACTGGAAAAATTATGGATAAAATAATACTGGCAAATGATGGACAAAATAATACTGGCAAATTATGAATAAAATAATACTGGCAAATAATGTATAAAATAATACTGGCATTTGATGGATAAAATAATACTGACAAATTATGTATAAAATAATAATAGCAAATAATGTATAAAATAAAACTGCCAAATGATGGATAAAATAATACTGGCAAATGATGTATTTAATTATTCTGGCAATAATGTATAAAATATTACTAGAAAAAATTATTTAAAATAAAACTGACAAATGATGGATAAAATAATACTGGCAAATTATGTATAAAATAATACTGGCAAATAATGTATAAAACAATACAGGCAAATGATGGATAAAATAATACTGACAAATTATGTATAAAATAAAAATAGCAAATAATGTATAAAATAAAACTGCCAAATGATGGATAAAATAATACTGGCAAATGATGTATAAAATAATACTGGCAAATAATGTATAAAACAATACAGGCAAATGATGGGTAAAATAATACTGAAAAATGAAGTATTGAATTATTCTGGCAATAATGTATAAAATCTTACTAGCAAATAATATTTAAAATAATACTGGCAAATGATTGATAAAATAATACTGGCAAATGATGGGTAAAATAATGCTGACATATTATGTATAAAATAATACTAGCAAATAATGTATAAAATAATACTGGCATTTGATGGATAAAATAATACTGACAAATTATGTATAAAATAATAATAGCAAATAATGTATAAAATAAAACTGCCAAATGATGGATAAAATAATACTGAAAAATGATGTATTTAATTATTCTGGCAATAATGTATAAAATATTACTAGCAAATAATATTTAAAATAATACTGGCAAATGATTGATAAAATAATACTGGCAAATGATGGGTAAAATAATACTGACATATTATGTATAAAATAATACTAGCAAATAATGTATAATATAATATTGGCAAATGATGGTTAAAATAATACTGAAAAATGATGGATAAAATAATACTGGCAAATAATGTATAAAACAATACAGGCAAATGATGGATAAAATAATACTGAAAAATGTTGTATTGAATTATACTGTCAATAATGTATAAAATCTTACTAGCAAATAATATTTAAAATAATACAGGCAATTGATTGATAAAAAAAAAATACTGGAAAATGATGGATAAAATAATACTGTCAAATGATTGATAAAATAATACTGGAAAAATTATCGATAAAATAATACTGGCAAATGATGGACAAAATAATACTGGCAAATTATGAATAAAATAATACTGGCAAATAATGTATAAAATAATACTGGCATTTGATGGATAAAATAATACTGACAAATTATGTATAAAATAATAATAGCAAATAATGTATAAAATAATACTGGCATTTGATGGATAAAATAATACTGAAAATTGACGGAAAAGATAATATTGGGAAATGATTGATAAAATAATACTGACAAATTATGTAAAAAATAATACTGGCAAATGATGGATAAAATAATACTGGCAAATGATGTATAAAATAATACTGGAAAATAATATATAAAACAATACAGGCAAATGATGGATAAAATAATACTGACATATTATGTATAAAATAATACTAGCAAATAATGTATAAAATAATATTGGCATTTGATGGATAAAATAATACTGACAAATAATGTATAAAATAATAATAGCAAATAATGTATAAAATAAAACTGCTAAATGATGGATAAAATAATACTGGCAAATTATGTATAAAATAATACTGGCAAATTATGTATAAAATAATACAGGCAAATGATGGATAAAATGATGTATTGAATTATTCTGGCAATAATGTATAAAATCTTACTAGCAAATAATATTTAAAATAATACTGGCAAATGATGGACAAAATAATACTGGCAAATTATGAATAAAATAATACTGGCAAATAATGTATAAAATAATACTGGCATTTGATGGATAAAATAATACTGACAAATTATGTATAAAATAATAATAGCAAATAATGTATAAAATAAAACTGCCAAATGATGGATAAAATAGTACTGGCAAATGATGTATTTAATTATTCTGGCAATAATGTATAAAATATTACTAGCAAATAATATTTAAAATAAAACTGACAAATGATGTATAAAATAATACTGGCAAATAATGTATAAAACAATACAGGCAAATGATGGATAAAATAATACTGAAAAATGATGTATTGAATTATTCTGGCAATAATGTATAAAATCTTACTAGCAAATAATATTTAAAATAATACTGGCAAATGATTGATAAAATAATACTGGCAAATGATGTGTAAAATAATACTGACATATTATGTATAAAATAATACTAGCAAATAATGTATAAAATAATATTGGCAAATGATGGATAAAATAATATTGACAAATGATAGATAAAATAATACTGAAAATTGACGGAAAAGATAATATTGGGAAATGATGGATAAAATAATACTGAAAAATTATGTAAAAATAATACTGGCAAATGATGGATAAAATAATACTGGCAAATGATGTATAAAATAATACTGGAAAATAATATATAAAACAATACAGGCAAATGATGGATAAAATAATACTGAAAAATGATGTACTGAATTATTCTGGCAATAATGTATAAAATCTTACTAGCAAATAATATTTAAAATAATACTGGCAAATGATGGATAAAATAATACTGACAAATTATGTATAAAATAATAATAGCAAATAATGTATAAAATAATATTGGCATTTGATGGATAAAATAATACTGACAAATTATGTATAAAATAAAACTGCCAAATGATGGATAAAATAATACTGGCAAATTATGTATAAAATAATACTGGAAAATAATGTATAAAACAATACAGGCAAATGATGGATAAAATAATACTGAAAAATGATGTTTTGAATTATTCTGGCAATAATGTATAAATCTTACTAGCAAATAATATTTAAAATAATACTGGCAAATGATTGATAAAATAATACTGGCAAATGAAGGGTAAAATAATACTGACATATTATGTATAAAATAATACTAGCAAATAATGTATAATATAATATTGGCAAATGATGGTTAAAATAATACTGAAAAATGATGGATAAAATAATACTGGCAAATAATGTATAAAACAATACAGGCAAATGATGGATAAAATAATACTGAAAAATGATGTATTGAATTATTCTGGCAATAATGTATAAAATCTTACTAGCAAATAATATTTAAAATAATACAGGCAATTGATTGATAAAAAAAATACTGGAAAATGATGGAATAAATAATACTGTCAAATGATTGATAAAATAATACTGTCAAATGATTGATAAAATAATACTGGAAAAATTATGGATAAAATAATACTGGCAAATGATGGACAAATTAATACTGGCAAATTATGAATAAAATAATACTGGCAAATTATGTATAAAATAATACTGGCATTTGATGGATAAAATAATAATAGCAAATAATGTATAAAAAAAACTGTAAAATGATGGATAAAACAATACTGGCAAATGATGTATAAAATAATACTGGAAAATAATGTATAAAACAATACAGGCAAATGATGGATAAAATAATACTGAAAAATGATGTATTGAATTATTCTGGCAATAATGTATAAAATCGTACTAGCAAATAATATTTAAAATAATACTGGCAAATGATGGGTAAAATAATACTGACTTATTATGTATAAAATAATACTAGCAAATACTGTATAAAATAATATTGGCAAATGATGGATAAAATAATACTGACAAATGATAGATAAAATAATACTGCAAATTGACGGAAAAGATAATATTGGGAAATGATGGATAAAATAATACTGAAAAATTATGTAAAAAATAATACTGGCAAATGATTGATAAACTAATACTGGCAAATGATGTATAAAATAATACTGGCATTTGATGGATAAAATAATACTGACATATTATGTATAAAATAATACTAGCAAATAATGTATAATATAATATTAGCAAATGATGGTTACAATAATACTGAAAAATGATGGATAAAATAATACTGGCAAATAATGTATAAAACAATACAGGCAAATGATGGATAAAATAATACTGAAAAATGATGTATTGAATTATTCTGGCAATAATGTATAAAATCTTACTAGCAAATAATATTTAAAATAACACAGGCAATTGATTGATAAAAAAAATACTGGAAAATGATGGATAAAATAATACTGTCAAATGATTGATAAAATAATACTGGAAAAATTATGGACAAAATAATACTGGCAAATTATGAATAAAATAATACTGACTAATAATGTATAAAATAATACTGCCATTTGATGGATAAAATAATACTGACAAATTATGTATAAAATAATAATAGCAAATAATGTATAAAATAATACTGGCATTTGATGGATAAAATAATACTGACAAATTATGTATAAAATAATTATAGCAAATAATGTATAAAATAAAACTGACAAATGATGGATAAAATAATACTGGCAAATTATGTATTAAATAATACTGGCAAATAATGTATAAAACAATACAGGCAAATGATGGATAAAATAATACTGAAAAATGATGTATTGAATTATTCTGGCAATAATGTATAAAATCTTACTAGCAAATAATATTTAAAATAATACTGGCAAATGATGGATAAAATAATACTGGCAAATGATGGGTAAAATAATACTGACATATTATGTATAAAATAATACTGGCAAATGATGTATAAAATAATACTGGAAAATAATGTATAAAACAATACAGGCAAATGATGGATAAAATAATACTGAAAAATGATGTATTGAATTATTCTGGCAATAATGTATAAAATAATACTAGCAAATAATGTATAAAATAATATTGGCAAATGATGGATAAAATAATACTGACAAATGATAGATAAAATAATACTGCAAATTGACGGAAAAGATAATATTGTGAAATGATGGATAAAATAATACTGAAAAATTATGTAAAAAATAATACTGGCAAATGATTGATAAACTAATACTGGCAAATGATGTATAAAATAATACTGGCATTTGATGGATAAAATAATACTGACATATTATGTATAAAATAATACTAGCAAATAATGTATAATATAATATTAGCAAATGATGGTTACAATAATACTGAAAAATGATGGATAAAATAAAACTGGCAAATAATGTATAAAACAATACAGGCAAATGATGGATAAAATAATACTGAAAAATGATGTATTGAATTATTCTGGCAATAATGTATAAAATCTTACTAGCAAATAATATTTAAAATAATACAGGCAATTGATTGATAAAAAAAATACTGGAAAATGATCCATAAAATAATACTGTCAAATGATTGATAAAATAATACTGGAAAAATTATGGACAAAATAATACTGGCAAATTATGAATAAAATAATACTGACTAATAATGTATAAAATAATACTGCCATTTGATGGATAAAATAATACTGACAAATTATGTATAAAATAATAATAGCAAATAATGTATAAAATAATACTGGCATTTGATGGATAAAATAATACTGACAAATTATGTATAAAATAATAATAGCAAATAATGTATAAAATAAAACTGACAAATGATGGATAAAATAATACTGGCAAATTATGTATTAAATAATACTGGCAAATAATGTATAAAACAATACATGCAAATGATGGATAAAATAATACTGAAAAATGATGTATTGAATTATTCTGGCAATAATGTATAAAATCTTACTAGCAAATAATATTTAAAATAATACTGGCAAATGATGGATAAAATAATACTGGCAAATGATGGGTAAAATAATACTGACATATTATGTATAAAATAATACTAGCAAATAATGTATAAAATAATACTGGCATTTGATGAATAAAATAATACTGACAAATTATGTATAAAATAATAATAGCAAATAATGTATAAAATAAAACTGACAAATGATGGATAAAATAATACTGGCAAATTATGTATAAAATAATACTGGCAAATAATGTATAAAGCAATACAGGCAAATGATGGATAAAATAATACTGAAAAATGATGTATTGAATTATTCTGGCAATAATGTATAAAATCTTACTAGCAAATAATATTTAAAATAATACTGGCAAATGATGGATAAAATAATACTGGCAAATGATGGGTAAAATAATACTGACATATTATGTATAAAATAATACTAGCAAATAATGTATAATATAATATTGGCAAATGATGGTTAAAATAATACTGAAAAATGATGGATAAAATTATAATGGCAAATAATGTATAAAACAATAGAGGCAAATGATGGATAAAATAATACTGAAAAATGTTGTATTGAATTATACTGTCAATAATGTATAAAATCTTACTAGCAAATAATATTTAAAATAATACAGGCAATTGATTGATAAAAAAAATACTGGAAAATGATGGATAAAATAATACTGTCAAATGATTGATAAAATAATACTGGAAAAATTATCGATAAAATAATACTGGCAAATGATGGACAAAATAATACTGGCAAATTATGAATAAAATAATACTGGCATATAATGTATAAAATAATACTGGCATTTGATGGATAAAATAATACTGACAAATTATGTATAAAATAATAATAGCAAATAATGTATAAAATAATACTGGCATTTGATGGATAAAATAATACTGAAAATTGACGGAAAAGATAATATTGGGAAATGATTGATAAAATAATACTGACAAATTATGTAAAAAATAATACTGGCAAATGATGGATAAAATAATACTGGCAAATGATGTATAAAATAATACTGGAAAATAATATATAAAACAATACAGGCAAATGATGGATAAAATAATACTAAAAAATGATGTATTGAATTATTCTGGCAATAATGTATAAAATCTTACTAGCAAATAATATTTCAAATAATACTGGCAAATGATGGATAAAATAATACTGACAAATGATGAATAAAATAATAATGAAAATTTACGGAAAAGATAATATTATGAAATGATTGATAAAATAATACTGACAAATTATTTAAAAAATAATACTGGCAAATGATGGATAAAATAATACTGGCAAATGATGTATAAAATAATACTGGAAAATAATATATAAAACAATACAGGCAAATGATGGATAAAATAATACTGAAAAATGATGTATTGAATTATTCTGGCAATAATGTATAAAATCTTACTAGCAAATAATATTTAAAATAATAATGGCAAATGATTGATAAAATAATACTGGCAAATAATGTATAAAATAATACAGGCAATTGATTGATAAAAAAAATACTGGAAAATGATCGATAAAATAATACTGTCAAATGATAAATAAAATAATACTGGAAAAATTATGGATAAAATAATACTGGCAAATGATGGACAAAATAATACTGGCAAATTATGAATAAAATAATACTGGCAAATAATGTATAAAATAATACTGGCATTTGATGGATAAAATAATACTGACAAATTATGTATAAAATAATAATAGCAAATAATGTATAAAATAAAACTGCCAAATGATGGATAAAATAATACTGGCAAATGATGTATTTAATTAGTCTGGCAATAATGTATAAAATATTACTAGAAAAAATTATTTAAAATAAAACTGACAAATGATGGATAAAATAATACTGGCAAATTATGTATAAAATAATACTGGCAAATAATGTATAAAACAATACAGACAAATGATGGATAAAATAATACTGAAAAATGATGTATTGAATTATTCTGGCAATAATGTATAAAATCTTACTAGCAAATAATATTTAAAATAATACTGGCAAATGATGGATACAATAATATGTCAAATGATGGATAAAATAATACTGGCAAATTATGAATAAAATAATACTGGCAAATAATGTATAAAATAATACTGGCATTTGATGGATAAAATAATACTGACAAATTATGTATAAAATAATAATAGCAAATAATGTATAAAATAAAACTGCCAAATGATGGATAAAATAATACTGGCAAATGATGTATAAAATAATACTGGCAAATAATGTATAAAACAATACAGGCAAATGATGGGTAAAATAATACTGAAAAATGAAGTATTGAATTATTCTGGCAATAATGTATAAAATCTTACTAGCAAATAATATTTAAAATAATACTGGCAAATGATTGATAAAATAATACTGGCAAATGATGGGTAAAATAATGCTGACATATTATGTATAAAATAATACTAGCAAATAATGTATAAAATAATACTGGCATTTGATGGATAAAATAATACTGACAAATTATGTATAAAATAATAATAGCAAATAATGTATAAAATAAATATGCCAAATGATGGATAAAATAATACTGAAAAATGATGTATTTAATTATTCTGGCAATAATGTATAAAATATTACTAGCAAATAATATTTAAAATAATACTGGCAAATGATTGATAAAATAATACTGGCAAATGATGGGTAAAATAATACTGACATATTATGTATAAAATAATACTAGCAAATAATGTATAATATAATATTGGCAAATGATGGTTAAAATAATACTGAAAAATGATGGATAAAATTATAATGGCAAATAATGTATAAAACAATACAGGCAAATGATGGATAAAATAATACTGGCATTTGATGGATAAAATAATACTGACAAATTATGTATAAAATAATAATAGCAAATAATGTATAAAATAAAACTGCCAAATGATGGATAAAATAATACTGACAAATAATGTATAAAACAATACAGGCAAATGATGGATAAAATAATACTGAAAAATGATGTATTGAATTATTCTGGCAATAATGTATAAAATCTTACTAGCAAATAATATTTAAAATAATACTGGCAAATGATTGATAAAATAATACTGGCAAATAATGTATAAAATAATACAGGCAATTGATTGATAAAAAAAATACTGGAAAATGATCGATAAAATAATACTGACAAATGATAAATAAAATAATACTGGAAAAATTATGAATAAAATAATACTGGCAAATAATGTATAAAATAATACTGGCATTTGATGGATAAAATAATACTGACAAATTATGTATAAAATAATAATAGCAAATAATGAATAAACTAATACTGGCATTTGATGGATAAAATAATACTGACAAATTATGTATAAAATAAAACTGCCAAATGATGGATAAAATAATACTGGCAAATTATGTATAAAATAATACTGGAAAGGTAGGATTACTGACCGGCGTGATGACGTAGACGTGGTTGGGAGGAGCGTCTGAGGTCGATGTATTCTGTGTAGGAGCAGCATGTGAAATTGTCCGGACCCCAGGAAGAATTACAGCGAAAAGAAAGAAGGTGAAGAGAGAGAAGCAGGGGCTGAGAGTTAAATCGAAAAGGTAGTGGAAAGAGAAAAGGAAACCAGCGGAGACCCAACCCGAAGCCTGAGTCGGAAGCAGTGGGCTGAGACAGGGGAAGAAATACTATCCATCCGGGGGGGGCGGCTTCAGCCCAGCGGATAAGTGATCCATCGGAAGTTCCTGAGCGTGACGCGGAGTGGCGGAGGCTGGTGGGCCATCGAGGCTTCAGCGTTGGCGGGAAGTTAGGAGAAGGAACCCCTGGAGATAAATAACTGTGCAGCAGGAGCAAAGAGGAAAAAATCCGGTTGGAGACACACTCAAAACAGGCATAGTATACATCTCTGGTTTGATTGGAGGGGAATGTGTACGTCCTGTAAGTGCTGCATGAACAATATACTTAACGCTTCTGTACACTTTTAACTGTATAGAAAGATAAGCCCAGAAGAGAGATAATACCCTGTAAGACTCAGGCTGAGGGAAGGGGAAGGAAATACAACACTGGTCTTTATATTCTGGGAGCGAAATTATATTGTCACAGAATACTATTGAGTAGAGCATGGCCACTAAAAGGGGGTCCGAAAATGCTACTACCTCCAAAAAAATAAAATCCAAAGAGAAGCGTATCCCTGATATTGGGAAAAAAAGGGAGAGTGGAATTGAAGCCCATTTCCTACCCCAGAATATAAAGTTACAGGCCACCCCTGAAGCTATAAATGTCCAAAATACCAGTATGGAAACTACAGGATTAGAGGCACCTAAACACTTGTTGGATAGTTCCGGGGAAGCAGAGACTAAGAGCATTACTCCGGAATATCTACAAAAGTCCTTGGATATGCAATTTTCACTGATTAAAAAGGAATTTTCCAGCCAGTTTGGGGAATTTAAGGAAGATATGATGAGTTTGGGTGACAGAATAAAAACTAATGAAGATAAAATTGATCATTTGGAGTATAACAGAGAAATGGCAGACGATAAAATAGATAAGCTGTCCCATAAAGTCCAGGACTTGGAATTGAGGATATCCGATATGGAAGATAGGGGCAGGAGAAAAAATATAAGAATTCGGGGGATACCTGAGTCTATCACTCAAGAGAAATTAGTGGAGTACCTTCTGGATTTATTTGTGAACATGGGCTTAAAAGAATTGGAAGAAAAAGACATTGAAAGGGCCCACCGATGCAGAAAACCAGTAGAGATAACAGACGTTAACCCCAGAGACACTATTGTTAGACTGGCATTCTTTGGTACTAAAAGGAAAATTATTTCTGCTGCTAAAACTTTAAATGTAAAGGAGGGGAAGTTCGAGAATCTGTCTTTTTTTCAGGATCTATCATTTTTCACACGTCAAGCCAGGAAATCCTTTAGACCGGCAGTGGAGTTCCTGAAACAGAGACAGATTAAATATTGGTGGGGTTTCCCAGTGAAGCTCTGTTTTGCCTTTCAAGGGAGAGACATGTCCTTTAATAAAAATAAAGGGGCTCAGGATTGGCTAGAGCAACATGTGGAGAAGGAGTAGAGGAGTTGAGAATAAAGGCCTTAACGCTGGATACAAGGGGGCGAAGTTAGGGTATAGGGGCGGAGGTTCGTAAGGTGGGGTTTTTTTTTTTTTGGAAGTTATATGTAAGGAGAAGTGAGTTGCTGGCAAGGAGTCTATTAGAATTACAATTTAGGTGGTATTGTAATAAGAAGAATGGATAAATATAACAAGCACGGAGAGATATATAAGGAAGCTAGGATTAAATCTTTTTTTTTTCCCCTCACATATGAGTTAACTCACAATCACGTTATATCAGACTAGTAGATGAGAAAGGAGCAACGAGAAGATAATTGGGTTTTTCATTTAGGTGGAATGGTAGTAAGAAGGATTTAAATTGCACGATCACATAAATTTACACAATTAGGTCAGGAGTTTCACGAGGAGTATTTAATTGGAAAGCTCTGTTACATTTTTAAAGGATATGTTCTCACATGTGTTTTTTTTTTTTTTCTTCTCACATATGAGTTAACTCACAATCACGTTATATTAGATTATTAGATGAGAAAGGAGCAACGAGGAAGATAATCGGGTTTTTCATTTGTAACATAAACAAGGTGGAATGGTAGTAACAAGGATTTCAATTGCACGATCACGGAAATTTACGCAATTAGGTTAGGAGTTTCATAAGGAGTATTTAATTGGAAAGTTCTGTCACATTTTAAAAGGATATGTTCTCACATGTGTTTTTTTTTTTTCCTTTCCCTCATGGGCTTGGGGGCCCGCTCCTCTTTTTTACTATGAGCCCTAGTGGTATGGGGAAGGGACAGTAGAGATTAAAATAAAGCATGAATTCACAGATCCATCGACCTCGATTTATGGTTTACCTAGGGATATTTGAAAGGTGAACCAGGGAAATGAGGAGGTGTAAGAAGACAAAGTATGTTGTGTTTATATGTCAGGATATGTATGTTGTTATATGTGATGTAATTTTTGTTGACTTCGTGGAGACGACTGGAGCGGGGGGGGATGGGAAGAGGGGGAGGGAGATTAGGTTGGTAGAGGGAAAGCGGATAAAAACAAATTATGAGTAACCATGTTTGATAAATTTCTGTCTTTAAATGTACAAGGGATGAATTTACCTCAAAAAAGGATAACCCTTATAGAATTCCTGTCCAAACAAAAGATTGATGTAGCCATGTTACAGGAAACCCACTGGAATAGAGATTTCGCGAGAAAGCTGTCATTTGGTAAATATCCCCATATAGAATTTGCGTCCTTGCCCTCTCAGAAGAAAAGAGGAGTGGCTATGTTGTTCTCAGGAAAGCTCAAATATGAGTTGATACATAAAATACAAGATTCAGAGGGCCGGTTTTTATTTGTAACCTGCAAACTAAATAATAAAATGTACACATTCATAAATGTATATGCCCCTAACAAAAGACAGGTAGGTTTCCTGAATGGGCTCATGCAGAAGGTGCATGACCTCATTCAGGGAACATTGATTATGGCTGGGGATTTTAACTGCATTCCGAATGTGGAGTGGGATAAAAAAGTAATTAAGGGAGTACAGATTGATAAATCAATTATTAGTATGGCTGACGCTCTTGATAAATTTATGGGTAGATATAAACTATATGACCTCTGGAGATCCTTACATCCCGAGGAGAGGGACTATACGTTTTACTCTAATAGGTATAAATCCTATTCTAGAATAGATCTCTGCTTGGTCCAGCCTCAAATGATAAGTTTATGTAAAAAAATAGACATCCTAGAAATAGCCTGGTCAGACCATGCTGCACTAATAGGCGAATTAAGTGTGGAAGGAAAATATATTAGACCTAGCTGGAGAATAAATGAACATCTTTTGAGCGATGATATATATATAAAGGATCTCGCAAATATTTCAGAATTATACTTTAAAGAGAATAAATTAGACGACATCTCAATGGCCAATGTCTGGGGCGCATATAAATGTGTAGCAAGAGGGAACCTGATCAGTAGACAAGCATATATAAATAAAGAACGAAAAGCCAACCTACCTGAACTTTATGTTAAACTTCAAAATATAACTAGGAAAAATAAACAGTTGGCCCATCCTAATCTTGAAAACGAGATTAAACTGATTCAGAAGGAAATAAATGACAAACTGATGGAAAGAGCAAATAGGACTCTAACCCGTATGAAACAGAAATGGTACTATATGGGTAATAAACCAGAGAAGCTACTATCTAAACAACTCCAGGGTCTAAACCTTAAATCTAGAGTTTCCAAGATTATAAATGGGACTAAACTGGCAGTCTCTCCTAAACAAATTGGAGCCGCGTTTGAATCATTTTATTCAGCCCTATACACTATACCTGACAGGGGGATATCTAGAGGACAGATAAAGGAATACATTAAGAGCTCAAACTTGCAAAAACTTACTACCCTCCAGAGCTCCTCCCTGGATACACCGATAAAAGAATCTGAAGTCAGGAACGTAATTAAACATCTGAAAAACAATAAAGCTCCAGGGCCAGATGGGTTCTCCTGAACTTTTTATAAAAAACTAGCAGGTGTATTGACCCCCCAATTGACAAATTTTTTTAATGAGATTATGGTAAATAGAAGGTTCCCAGAAGAGTCCATGCAGGCAGCAATACTACCTATTCCTAAACCAGGGAAAGACCATGCCAATATTATAAATTATCGCCCAATATCCTTAATCAATGCAGACACTAAAATTTATGCTGCCATATTGGCATATAGACTAAAAAGTTGCATTGGAGAGTTAATTCATAAAGACCAAGTGGGCTTTATACAAGATAGATTGCCTGGGGATAATACCAGGAAAATCCTAGACCTAGTTGAATGGGCTAATTCCTCTAGGGAACCTATGCTGGCCCTGTCACTAGACGCGGAGAAAGCATTTGACAGGGTCAGCTGGGTTTTTCTAGAGGAAACCCTTATGGCAATGGGCATTGGGTCAGGCATGTTGGATGCAATTATGGCCCTATACATAAACCCTACGGCTAAGGTGATTGGCCAGAATATCGAGTCCAATTGGTTCCGGATTCAGAATGGAACAAGGCAAGGATGCCCACTGGCCCCACTGCTTTATATAATCTCTTTAGAGCCTTTAGCAAATATTATTAGGCAAAGCAGTGAGATAAAAGGTATTATGGTTGGATCAGTGGAGTATAAAACCTCAATGTATGCAGACGACGTTCTGCTCACTCTGAGGGATCTAGAAAACTCCATCCCGGGGCTGCTTAGAGTGATTGATAAATATGGGTTAATGTCAAATTATAAGCTGAACTTAGAAAAATCACAGGCTATGTGCATTGCGATGCAGGAGGACTTACAACAAAAGCTCAAAAAAAAGTACTCATTTAACTGGTCGGTAGAAGGGATAGAGTATTTAGGCCTGTTGATTCCACCCGATGGTAAAAACTCCTTAGAACTGAATTGTAATAGAGTTTGTAGAGAGATGGAAATTAATTTTAATAAGTGGAGGCCTCTCACAATCTCGTGGATGGGACGAATAAATACAATTAGGGCATATGTCATCCCTAAATGGCTATATGTCTTCAGGATGATACCAGGCACGCTAAAATTGGAACAAATCAAAAAAATACAAAAAAAGCTAATGGAGTTCGTTTGGATGGGGAAAAGACCAAGGGTTAGTAACAACTTATTATATATGGACACAAACAAGGGAGGACTAGGAATGCCGGCAATGAGAGAGCTTTGGGAGGCCAGTATGTTAATGCATGTCAACCAAATACAAGTGATCACTAATAGGGGAAAGGATTGGTGGCAAATTGAGACAAAGATATCAGATTTGAATAATTTGGAATGCATACTATGGCTGAACGGCCTCAGAAAACGAGAAATGGGTGGGAAACTCGCAGGCAAGACTCTTGCGTCTTTGATGGACTTTTGGGGAAAGTTTAAAAAAAGATGTGGGCTGGATAACAAGCTTCTTCCTTCTGCACCTATTGAATCCTTGGGATTCAACATAGTAGATCTTGATATAACAAATTGGAGGCAAGCAGGAATAAATAGAATTGCGGATTTAGAAGCAGTAAATAGAATAGTAGATTTTAACATCCTAAGAAATAAATATAATCTCCCGTCAGGGGATCTGTTTAAATTCCTGAGAATTAAGCATTTCGCTCAGGATGGGATTTATAGAGACAAGGGACATGAGGATGAACCGCTTATAATAGATTTATTTGACAACAATTCCAAGAAAAAGATACTGAGGGAATGCATTAGGGCTATAAGACAGTTATACTTAAAACCAACACCCGCGGTGTGGGGAAGTTGGGAAAAGGACCTAAACCCTAACAAGAGACCAGTAAGAATATACGAGGATAGTTGGTATAAAGCCTGGAACCAAGTAAGGAAACACATACATTGTCTAAACCTACAAGAAACCTACTTCAAAGTTGCCAACAGATGGTACTTGACCCCGGTTAGGCTCAAAAAGATAAATTTAAATCAAGAAGATATATGCTGGAGATGTGGGAAGGACAGAGGGACTCTGTTGCATATGTTCTGGGAATGTGAAAACCTACGGGATTGTTGGAGGGAAGCCTTCTCAGCGATCTCGGCGGTATGTAGCAGAAGGGTGGAGGCTACCCCTCGGAGAGCACTACTTCACCAGAATTTGGGGAAAATTGATAAGGTTTATGTTCCTTTGGTTACTCAAATCCTTATAGCAGTAAAAATTGTCATAGCAAGAAGATGGAATAAAGGCGGAAATATCCACTGGGCCGTGATAAAGAACCAAATAAATTTACAATGTACTATGGAAAAGGGGTATTTTCTGAATAGGGGGGAATTGGAGAGGTATAAAAAAACTTGGGAAAAATGGTCAAATTGATAAGCATCCTGAAGTAATTGCTTGGAACTGCCCCCCGCCATCCCCTCCCCCTGCTCCAGTCCCGATGACGCAGTGATAAGTTTGAGTGATAAGTTGTCAGACGTCTCCACAAATTTATGTCCATAAATGTTTGTCCCGAATTTGTGACTGATTGTAGTAGGCTGAATGTCCTATTTATATGTTTATATATCTAGAAGTATTATCATGCACACTATGAGATACCGAATGATATGTTCTGTATACTTACCTATAGATTTTTTAATACTCTGTATTTGAAAATTTGAAAAATAAAATTAAAAAAATAAAAAAAAAAAAAATAATACTGGAAAATAATGTATAAAACAATACAGGCAAATGATGGATAAAATAATACTGAAAAATGATGTTTTGAATTATTCTGGCAATAATGTATAAAGTCTTACTAGCAAATAATATTTAAAATAATACTGGCAAATGATTGATAATATAATACTGGCAAATGATGTGTAAAATAATACTGACATATTATGTATAAAATAATACTAGCAAATAATGTATAATATAATATTGGCAAATGATGGTTAAAATAATACTGAAAAATGATGGATAAAATAATACTGGCAAATAATGTATAAAACAATACAGGCAAATGATGGATAAAATAATACTGAAAAATGATGTTTTGAATTATTCTGGCAATAATGTATAAAGTCTTACTAGCAAATAATATTTAAAATAATACTGGCAAATGATTGATAATATAATACTGGCAAATGATGTGTAAAATAATACTGACATATTATGTATAAAATAATACTAGCAAATAATGTATAATATAATATTGGCAAATGATGGTTAAAATAATACTGAAAAATGATGGATAAAATAATATTG
This sequence comes from Pelodytes ibericus, assembly GCA_036172795.1. Taxonomy (NCBI): domain Eukaryota; kingdom Metazoa; phylum Chordata; class Amphibia; order Anura; family Pelodytidae; genus Pelodytes; species Pelodytes ibericus. The sequence continues at coordinate 131,913,067 of CM069857.1, read as the reverse complement.
GCAAATAATGTATAAAACAATACAGGCAAATGATGGATAAAATAATACTGAAAAATGATGTATTGAATTATTCTGGCAATAATCTATAAAATCTTACTAGCAAATAATATTTAAAATAATACAGGCAATTGATTGATAAAAAAAATACTGGAAAATGATGGATAAAATAATACTGTCAAATGATTGATAAAATAATACTGGAAAAATTATGGATAAAATAATACTGGCAAATGATGGACAAAATAATACTGGCAAATTATGAATAAAACAATACTGGCAAATAATGTATAAAATAATACTGGCATTTGATGGATAAAATAATACTGACAAATTATGTATAAAATAATAATAGCAAATAATGTATAAAATAATACTGGCATTTGATGGATAAAATAATACTGACAAATTATGTATAAAATAAAACTGCCAAATGATGGATAAAATAATACTGGCAAATTATGTATAAAATAATACTGGAAAATAATGTATAAAACAATACAGGCAAATGATGGATAAAATAATACTGAAAAATGATGTTATTTAATTATTCTGGCAATAATGTATAAAATATTACTAGCAAATAATATTTAAAATAATACTGGCAAATGATGGATAAAATAATACTGGCAAATGATGGGTAAAATAATACTGACATATTATGTATAAAATAATACTGCTAAATGATGGATAAAATAATACTGGCAAATTATGTATAAAATAATACTGGCAAATTATGAATAAAATAATACTGGCAAATAATTTATAAAATAATACTGGCATTTGATGGATAAAATAATACTGACAAATTATGTATAAAAAAATAATAGCAAATAATGTATAAAAAAATACTGGCATTTGATGGATAAAATAATACTGACAAATTATGTATAAAATAATAATAGCAAATAATGTATAAAATAAAACTGCCAAATGATGGATAAAATAAAACTGGCAAATTATGTATAAAATAATACTGGCAAATAATGTATAAAACAATACAGGCAAATGATGGATAAAATAATACTGAAAAATGATGTATTTAATTATTCTGGCAATAATGTATAAAATATTACTAGCAAATAATATTTAAAATAATACTGGCAAATGATGGATAAAATAATAATGGCAAATGATGGGTAAAATAATACTGACATATTATGTATAAAATAATACTGCTAAATGATGGATAAAATAATACTGGCAAATTATGTATAAAATAATACTGGCAAATAATTTATAAAATAATACTGGCATTTGATGGATAAAATAATACTGACAAATTATGTATAAAAAAATAATAGCAAATAATGTATAAAAAAATACTGGCATTTGAGGTATAAAATAATACTGACAAATTATGTATAAAATAATAATAGCAAATAATGTATAAAATAAAACTGCCAAATGATGGATAAAATAAAACTGGCAAATTATGTATAAAATAATACTGGCAAATAATGTATAAAACAATACAGGCAAATGATGGATAAAATAATACTGAAAAATGATGTATTTAATTATTCTGGCAATAATGTATAAAATATTACTAGCAAATAATATTTAAAATAATACTGGCAAATGATGGATAAAATAATACTGGCAAATGATGGGTAAAATAATACTGACAAATGATGTATAAAATAATATTGGCAAATGATGGATAAAATAATACTGAAAAATGATGTATAAAATAATACTGTCAAATGATGGATAAAATAATACTGACAAATGATGTATAAAATAATACTGAAAATTGACGGAAAAGATAATATTGGGAAATGATTGATAAAATAATACTGACAAATTATGTAAAAAATAATACTGGCAAATGATGGATGAAATAATACTGTCAAATGATTGATAAAATAATACTGGAAAAATTATGGATAAAATAATACTGGCAAATGATGGACAAAATAATACTGGCAAATAATGTATAAAATAATACTGCCATTTGATGGATAAAATAATACTGACAAATTATGTATAAAATAATAATAGCAAATAATGTATGAAATAATACTGGCATTTGATGGATAAAATAATACTGACAAATTATGTATAAAATAATAATAGCAAATAATGTATAAAATAAAACTGACAAATGATGGATAAAATAATACTGGCACATTATGTATAAAATAATACTGGCAAATAATGTATAAAACAATACAGGCAAATGATGGATAAAATAATACTGAAAAATGATGTATTGAATTATTCTGGCAATAATGTATAAAATCTTACTAGCAAATAATATTTAAAATAATACTGGCAAATGATGGATAAAATAATACTGGCAAATGATGGACAAAATAATACTGGCAAATTATGAATAAAATAATACTGGCAAATAATGTATACAATAATACTGGCATTTGATGGATAAAATAATACTGACAAATTATGGATAAAATAATAATAGCAAATTATGTATAAAATAATACTGGCAAATAATGTATAAAACAATACAGGCAAATGATGGATAAAATAATACTGAAAAATGATGTTATTTAATTATTCTGGCAATAATGTATAAAAGATTACTAGCAAATAATATTTAAAATAATACTGGCAAATGATGGATAAAATAATACTGGCAAATGATGTGTAAAATAATACTGAAAAATGATGGATAAAATAATACTGACAAGTGATGGATAAAATAATACTGAAAATTGACGGAAAAGATAATTTTGGGAAATGATTGATAAAATAATACTGACAAATTATGTAAAAAATAATACTGGCAAATGATGGATAAAATAACAATGGCAAATGATGTATAAAATAATACTGGAAAATAATATTTAAAACAATACAGGCAAATGATGGATAAAATAATACTAAAAAATGATGTATTGAATTATTCTGGCAATATTGTATAAAATCTTACTAGCAAATAATATTTCAAATAATACTGGCAAATGATGGATAAAATAATACTGACAAATGATGGATAAAATAATACTGAAAATTTACGGAAAAGATAATATTGGGAAATGATTGATAAAATAATACTGGCAAATAATGTATAAAATAATACAGGCAATTGATTGATAAAAAAAATACTGGAAAATGATCGATAAAATAATACTGTCAAATGATAAATAAAATAATACTGGAAAAATTATGGATAAAATAATACTGGCAAATGATGGACAAAATAATACTGGCAAATTATGAATAAAATAATACTGGCAAATAATGTATAAAATAATACTGGCATTTGATGGATAAAATAATACTGACAAATTATGTATAAAATAATAATAGCAAATAATGTATAAAATAAAACTGCCAAATGATGGATAAAATAATACTGGCAAATGATGTATTTAATTATTCTGGCAATAATGTATAAAATATTACTAGAAAAAATTATTTAAAATAAAACTGACAAATGATGGATAAAATAATACTGGCAAATTATGTATAAAATAATACTGGCAAATAATGTATAAAACAATACAGGCAAATGATGGATAAAATAATACTGAAAAATGATGTATTGAATTATTCTGGCAATAATGTATAAAATCTTACTAGCAAATAATATTTAAAATAATACTGGCAAATGATGGATACAATAATATGTCAAATGATGGATAAAATAATACTGGCAAATTATGAATAAAATAATACTGGCAAATAATGTATAAAATAATACTGGCATTTGATGGATAAAATAATACTGACAAATTATGTATAAAATAATAATAGCAAATAATGTATAAAATAAAACTGCCAAATGATGGATAAAATAATACTGGCAAATGATGTATAAAATAATACTGGCAAATAATGTATAAAACAATACAGGCAAATGATGGGTAAAATAATACTGAAAAATGAAGTATTGAATTATTCTGGCAATAATGTATAAAATCTTACTAGCAAATAATATTTAAAATAATACTGGCAAATGATTGATAAAATAATACTGGCAAATGATGGGTAAAATAATGCTGACATATTATGTATAAAATAATACTAGCAAATAATGTATAAAATAATACTGGCATTTGATGGATAAAATAATACTGACAAATTATGTATAAAATAATAATAGCAAATAATGTATAAAATAAAACTGCCAAATGATGGATAAAATAATACTGAAAAATGATGTATTTAATTATTCTGGCAATAATGTATAAAATATTACTAGCAAATAATATTTAAAATAATACTGGCAAATGATGGATAAAATAATACTGGCAAATGATGGGTAAAATAATACTGACATATTATGTATAAAATAATACTAGCAAATAATGTATAATATAATATTGGCAAATGATGGTTAAAATAATACTGAAAAATGATTGATAAAATAATACTGGCAAATAATGTATAAAACAATACAGGCAAATGATGGATAAAATAATACTGAAAAATGTTGTATTGAATTATACTGTCAATAATGTATAAAATCTTACTAGCAAATAATATTTAAAATAATACAGGCAATTGATTGATAAAAAAAATACTGGAAAATGATGGATAAAATAATACTGTCAAATGATTGATAAAATAATACTGGAAAAATTATCGATAAAATAATACTGGCAAATGATGGACAAAATAATACTGGCAAATTATGAATATAATAATCCTGGCAAATAATGTATAAAATAATACTGGCATTTGATGGATAAAATAATACTGACAAATTATGTATAAAATAATAATAGCAAATAATGTATAAAATAATACTGGCATTTGATGGATAAAATAATACTGAAAATTGACGGAAAAGATAATATTGGGAAATGATTGATAAAATAATACTGACAAATCATGTAAAAAATAATACTGGCAAATGATGGATAAAATAATACTGGCAAATGATGTATAAAATAATACTGGAAAATAATATATAAAACAATACAGGCAAATGATGGATAAAATAATACTGACATATTATGTATAAAATAATACTAGCAAATAATGTATAAAATAATATTGGCATTTGATGGATAAAATAATACTGACAAATAATGTATAAAATAATAATAGCAAATAATGTATAAAATAAAACTGCTAAATGATGGATAAAATAATACTGGCAAATTATGTATAAAATAATACTGGCAAATTATGTATAAAATAATACAGGCAAATGATGGATAAAATGATGTATTGAATTATTCTGGCAATAATGTATAAAATCTTACTAGCAAATAATATTTAAAATAATACTGGCAAATGATGGACAAAATAATACTGGCAAATTATGAATAAAATAATACTGGCAAATAATGTATAAAATAATACTGGCATTTGATGGATAAAATAATACTGACAAATTATGTATAAAATAATAATAGCAAATAATGTATAAAATAAAACTGCCAAATGATGGATAAAATAATACTGGCAAATGATGTATTTAATTATTCTGGCAATAATGTATAAAATATTACTAGCAAATAATATTTAAAATAAAACTGACAAATGATGGATAAAATAATACTGGCAAATTATGTATAAAATAATACTGGCAAATAATGTATAAAACAATACAGGCAAATGATGGATAAAATAATACTGAAAAATGATGTATTGAATTATTCTGGCAATAATGTATAAAATCTTACTAGCAAATAATATTTAAAATAATACTGGCAAATGATTGATAAAATAATACTGGCAAATGATGTGTAAAATAATACTGACATATTATGTATAAAATAATACTAGCAAATAATGTATAAAATAATATTGGCAAATGATGGATAAAATAATATTGACAAATGATAGATAAAATAATACTGAAAATTGACGGAAAAGATAATATTGGGAAATGATGGATAAAATAATACTGAAAAATTATGTAAAAATAATACTGGCAAATGATGGATAAAATAATACTGGCAAATGATGTATAAAATAATACTGGAAAATAATATATAAAACAATACAGGCAAATGATGGATAAAATAATACTGAAAAATGATGTACTGAATTATTCTGGCAATAATGTATAAAATCTTACTAGCAAATAATATTTAAAATAATACAGGCAATTGATTGATAAAAAAAATACTGGAAAATGATGGAATAAATAATACTGTCAAATGATTGATAAAATAATACTGGAAAAATTATGGATAAAATAATACTGGCAAATGATGGACAAATTAATACTGGCAAATTATGAATAAAATAATACTGGCAAATAATGTATGAAATAATACTGGCATTTGATGGATAAAATAATACTGACAAATTATGTATAAAATAATAATAGCAAATAATGTATAAAATAAAACTGTAAAATGATGGATAAAATAATACTGGCAAATGATGTATAAAATAATACTGGAAAATAATGTATAAAACAATACAGGCAAATGATGGATAAAATAATACTGAAAAATGATGTATTGAATTATTCTGGCAATAATGTATAAAATCGTACTAGCAAATAATATTTAAAATAATACTGGCAAATGATGGGTAAAATAATACTGACTTATTATGTATAAAATAATACTAGCAAATAATGTATAAAATAATATTGGCAAATGATGGATAAAATAATACTGACAAATGATAGATAAAATAATACTGCAAATTGACGGAAAAGATAATATTGTGAAATGATGGATAAAATAATACTGAAAAATTATGTAAAAAATAATACTGGCAAATGATTGATAAACTAATACTGGCAAATGATGTATAAAATAATACTGGCATTTGATGGATAAAATAATACTGACATATTATGTATAAAATAATACTAGCAAATAATGTATAATATAATATTAGCAAATGATGGTTACAATAATACTGAAAAATGATGGATAAAATAATACTGGCAAATAATGTATAAAACAATACAGGCAAATGATGGATAAAATAATACTGAAAAATGATGTATTGAATTATTCTGGCAATAATGTATAAAACCTTACTAGCAAATAATATTTAAAATAACACAGGCAATTGATTGATAAAAAAAATACTGGAAAATGATGGATAAAATAATACTGTCAAATGATTGATAAAATAATACTGGAAAAATTATGGACAAAATAATACTGGCAAATTATGAATAAAATAATACTGACTAATAATGTATAAAATAATACTGCCATTTGATGGATAAAATAATACTGACAAATTATGTATAAAATAATAATAGCAAATAATGTATAAAATAATACTGGCATTTGATGGATAAAATAATACTGACAAATTATGTATAAAATAATTATAGCAAATAATGTATAAAATAAAACTGACAAATGATGGATAAAATAATACTGGCAAATTATGTATTAAATAATACTGGCAAATAATGTATAAAACAATACAGGCAAATGATGGATAAAATAATACTGAAAAATGATGTATTGAATTATTCTGGCAATAATGTATAAAATCTTACTAGCAAATAATATTTAAAATAATACTGGCAAATGATGGATAAAATAATACTGGCAAATGATGGGTAAAATAATACTGACATATTATGTATAAAATAATACTGGCAAATGATGTATAAAATAATACTGGAAAATAATGTATAAAACAATACAGGCAAATGATGGATAAAATAATACTGAAAAATGATGTATTGAATTATTCTGGCAATAATGTATAAAATCGTTCTAGCAAATAATATTTAAAATAATACTGGCAAATGATGGGTAAAATAATACTGACTTATTATGTATAAAATAATACTAGCAAATAATGTATAAAATAATATTGGCAAATGATGGATAAAATAATACTGACAAATGATAGATAAAATAATACTGCAAATTGACGGAAAAGATAATATTGTGAAATGATGGATAAAATAATACTGAAAAATTATGTAAAAAATAATACTGGCAAATGATTGATAAACTAATACTGGCAAATGATGTATAAAATAATACTGGCATTTGATGGATAAAATAATACTGACATATTATGTATAAAATAATACTAGCAAATAATGTATAATATAATATTAGCAAATGATGGTTACAATAATACTGAAAAATGATGGATAAAATAATACTGGCAAATAATGTATAAAACAATACAGGCAAATGATGGATAAAATAATACTGAAAAATGATGTATTGAATTATTCTGGCAATAATGTATAAAATCTTACTAGCAAATAATATTTAAAATAATACAGGCAATTGATTGATAAAAAAAATACTGGAAAATGATGGATAAAATAATACTGTCAAATGATTGATAAAATAATACTGGAAAAATTATGGACAAAATAATACTGGCAAATTATGAATAAAATAATACTGACTAATAATGTATAAAATAATACTGCCATTTGATGGATAAAATAATACTGACAAATTATGTATAAAATAATAATAGCAAATAATGTGTAAAATAATACTGGCATTTGATGGATAAAATAATACTGACAAATTATGTATAAAATAATAATAGCAAATAATGTATAAAATAAAACTGACAAATGATGGATAAAATAATACTGGCAAATTATGTATAAAATAATACTGGCAAATAATGTATAAAGCAATACAGGCAAATGATGGATAAAATAATACTGAAAAATGATGTATTGAATTATTCTGGCAATAATGTATAAAATCTTACTAGCAAATAATATTTAAAATAATACTGGCAAATGATGGATAAAATAATACTGGCAAATGATGGGTAAAATAATACTGACATATTATGTATAAAATAATACTAGCAAATAATGTATAAAATAATACTGGCATTTGATGGATAAAATAATACTGACAAATTATGTATAAAATAATAATAGCAAATAATGTATAAAATAAAACTGACAAATGATGGATAAAATAATACTGGCAAATTATGTATAAAATAATACTGGCAAATAATGTATAAAGCAATACAGGCAAATGATGGATAAAATAATACTGAAAAATGATGTATTGAATTATTCTGGCAATAATGTATAAAATCTTACTAGCAAATAATATTTAAAATAATACTGGCAAATGATGGATAAAATAATACTGGCAAATGATGGGTAAAATAATACTGACATATTATGTATAAAATAATACTAGCAAATAATGTATAAAATAATATTGGCATTTGATGAATAAAATAATACTGACAAATAATGTATAAAATAATAATAGCAAATAATGTATAAAATAAAACTGCTAAATGATGGATAAAATAATACTGGCAAATTATGTATAAAATAATACTGGCAAATTATGTATAAAATAATACAGGCAAATGATGGATAAAATGATGTATTGAATTATTCTGGCAATAATGTATAAAATCTTACTAGCAAATAATATTTAAAATAATACTGGCAAATGATGGACAAAATAATACTGGCAAATTATGAATAAAATAATACTGGCAAATAATGTATAAAATAATACTGGCATTTGATGGATAAAATAATACTGACAAATTATGTATAAAATAATAATAGCAAATAATGTATAAAATAAAACTGCCAAATGATGGATAAAATAATACTGACAAATTATGTATAAAATAATAATAGCAAATAATGTATAAAATAAAACTGCCAAATGATGGATAAAATAATACTGGCAAATGATGTATTTAATTATTCTGGCAATAATGTATAAAATATTACTAGAAAAAATTATTTAAAATAAAACTGACAAATGATGGATAAAATAATACTGGCAAATTATGTATAAAATAATACTGGCAAATAATGTATAAAACAATACAGGCAAATGATGGATAAAATAATACTGACAAATTATGTATAAAATAAAAATAGCAAATAATGTATAAAATAAAACTGCCAAATGATGGATAAAATAATACTGGCAAATGATGTATAAAATAATACTGGCAAATAATGTATAAAACAATACAGGCAAATGATGGGTAAAATAATACTGAAAAATGAAGTATTGAATTATTCTGACAATAATGTATAAAATCTTACTAGCAAATAATATTTAAAATAATACTGGCAAATGATTGATAAAATAATACTGGCAAATGATGGGTAAAATAATGCTGACATATTATGTATAAAATAATACTAGCAAATAATGTATAAAATAATACTGGCATTTGATGGATAAAATAATACTGACAAATTATGTATAAAATAATAATAGCAAATAATGTATAAAATAAAACTGCCAAATGATGGATAAAATAATACTGAAAAATGATGTATTTAATTATTCTGGCAATAATGTATAAAATATTACTAGCAAATAATATTTAAAATAATACTGGCAAATGATTGATAAAATAATACTGGCAAATGATGGGTAAAATAATACTGACATATTATGTATAAAATAATACTAGCAAATAATGTATAATATAATATTGGCAAATGATGGTTAAAATAATACTGAAAAATGATGGATAAAATAATACTGGCAAATAATGTATAAAACAATACAGGCAAATGATGGATAAAATAATACTGAAAAATGTTGTATTGAATTATACTGTCAATAATGTATAAAATCTTACTAGCAAATAATATTTAAAATAATACAGGCAATTGATTGATAAAAAAAAATACTGGAAAATGATGGATAAAATAATACTGTCAAATGATTGATAAAATAATACTGGAAAAATTATCGATAAAATAATACTGGCAAATGATGGACAAAATAATACTGGCAAATTATGAATAAAATAATACTGGCAAATAATGTATAAAATAATACTGGCATTTGATGGATAAAATAATACTGACAAATTATGTATAAAATAATAATAGCAAATAATGTATAAAATAATACTGGCATTTGATGGATAAAATAATACTGAAAATTGACGGAAAAGATAATATTGGGAAATGATTGATAAAATAATACTGACAAATTATGTAAAAAATAATACTGGCAAATGATGGATAAAATAATACTGGCAAATGATGTATAAAATAATACTGGAAAATAATATATAAAACAATACAGGCAAATGATGGATAAAATAATACTGACATATTATGTATAAAATAATACTAGCAAATAATGTATAAAATAATATTGGCATTTGATGGATAAAATAATACTGACAAATAATGTATAAAATAATAATAGCAAATAATGTATAAAATAAAACTGCTAAATGATGGATAAAATAATACTGGCAAATTATGTATAAAATAATACTGGCAAATTATGTATAAAATAATACAGGCAAATGATGGATAAAATGATGTATTGAATTATTCTGGCAATAATGTATAAAATCTTACTAGCAAATAATATTTAAAATAATACTGGCAAATGATGGACAAAATAATACTGGCAAATTATGAATAAAATAATACTGGCAAATAATGTATAAAATAATACTGGCATTTGATGGATAAAATAATACTGACAAATTATGTATAAAATAATAATAGCAAATAATGTATAAAATAAAACTGCCAAATGATGGATAAAATAATACTGGCAAATGATGTATTTAATTATTCTGGCAATAATGTATAAAATATTACTAGCAAATAATATTTAAAATAAAACTGACAAATGATGTATAAAATAATACTGGCAAATAATGTATAAAACAATACAGGCAAATGATGGATAAAATAATACTGGAAAATGATGTATTGAATTATTCTGGCAATAATGTATAAAATCTTACTAGCAAATAATATTTAAAATAATACTGGCAAATGATTGATAAAATAATACTGGCAAATGATGTGTAAAATAATACTGACATATTATGTATAAAATAATACTAGCAAATAATGTATAAAATAATATTGGCAAATGATGGATAAAATAATATTGACAAATGATAGATAAAATAATACTGAAAATTGACGGAAAAGATAATATTGGGAAATGATGGATAAAATAATACTGAAAAATTATGTAAAAATAATACTGGCAAATGATGGATAAAATAATACTGGCAAATGATGTATAAAATAATACTGGAAAATAATATATAAAACAATACAGGCAAATGATGGATAAAATAATACTGAAAAATGATGTACTGAATTATTCTGGCAATAATGTATAAAATCTTACTAGCAAATAATATTTAAAATAATACTGGCAAATGATGGATAAAATAATACTGACAAATTATGTATAAAATAATAATAGCAAATAATGTATAAAATAATATTGGCATTTGATGGATAAAATAATACTGACAAATTATGTATAAAATAAAACTGCCAAATGATGGATAAAATAATACTGGCAAATTATGTATAAAATAATACTGGAAAATAATGTATAAAACAATACAGGCAAATGATGGATAAAATAATACTGAAAAATGATGTTTTGAATTATTCTGGCAATAATGTATAAATCTTACTAGCAAATAATATTTAAAATAATACTGGCAAATGATTGATAAAATAATACTGGCAAATGAAGGGTAAAATAATACTGACATATTATGTATAAAATAATACTAGCAAATAATGTATAATATAATATTGGCAAATGATGGTTAAAATAATACTGAAAAATGATGGATAAAATAATACTGGCAAATAATGTATAAAACAATACAGGCAAATGATGGATAAAATAATACTGAAAAATGATGTATTGAATTATTCTGGCAATAATGTATAAAATCTTACTAGCAAATAATATTTAAAATAATACAGGCAATTGATTGATAAAAAAAATACTGGAAAATGATGGAATAAATAATACTGTCAAATGATTGATAAAATAATACTGGAAAAATTATGGATAAAATAATACTGGCAAATGATGGACAAATTAATACTGGCAAATTATGAATAAAATAATACTGGCAAATTATGTATAAAATAATACTGGCATTTGATGGATAAAATAATACTGACAAATTATGTATAAAATAATAATAGCAAATAATGTATAAAAAAAACTGTAAAATGATGAATAAAACAATACTGGCAAATGATGTATAAAATAATACTGGCATTTGATGGATAAAATAATACTGACATATTATGTATAAAATAATACTAGCAAATAATGTATAATATAATATTAGCAAATGATGGTTACAATAATACTGAAAAATGATGGATAAAATAATACTGGCAAATAATGTATAAAACAATACAGGCAAATGATGGATAAAATAATACTGAAAAATGATGTATTGAATTATTCTGGCAATAATGTATAAAATCTTACTAGCAAATAATATTTAAAATAACACAGGCAATTGATTGATAAAAAAAATACTGGAAAATGATGGATAAAATAATACTGTCAAATGATTGATAAAATAATACTGGAAAAATTATGGACAAAATAATACTGGCAAATTATGAATAAAATAATACTGACTAATAATGTATAAAATAATACTGCCATTTGATGGATAAAATAATACTGACAAATTATGTATAAAATAATAATAGCAAATAATGTATAAAATAATACTGGCATTTGATGGATAAAATAATACTGACAAATTATGTATAAAATAATTATAGCAAATAATGTATAAAATAAAACTGACAAATGATGGATAAAATAATACTGGCAAATTATGTATTAAATAATACTGGCAAATAATGTATAAAACAATACAGGCAAATGATGGATAAAATAATACTGAAAAATGATGTATTGAATTATTCTGGCAATAATGTATAAAATCTTACTAGCAAATAATATTTAAAATAATACTGGCAAATGATGGATAAAATAATACTGGCAAATGATGGGTAAAATAATACTGACATATTATGTATAAAATAATACTGGCAAATGATGTATAAAATAATACTGGAAAATAATGTATAAAACAATACAGGCAAATGATGGATAAAATAATACTGAAAAATGATGTATTGAATTATTCTGGCAATAATGTATAAAATCGTACTAGCAAATAATATTTAAAATAATACTGGCAAATGATGGGTAAAATAATACTGACTTATTATGTATAAAATAATACTAGCAAATAATGTATAAAATAATATTGGCAAATGATGGATAAAATAATACTGACAAATGATAGATAAAATAATACTGCAAATTGACGGAAAAGATAATATTGTGAAATGATGGATAAAATAATACTGAAAAATTATGTAAAAAATAATACTGGCAAATGATTGATAAACTAATACTGGCAAATGATGTATAAAATAATACTGGCATTTGATGGATAAAATAATACTGACATATTATGTATAAAATAATACTAGCAAATAATGTATAATATAATATTAGCAAATGATGGTTACAATAATACTGAAAAATGATGGATAAAATAAAACTGGCAAATAATGTATAAAACAATACAGGCAAATGATGGATAAAATAATACTGAAAAATGATGTATTGAATTATTCTGGCAATAATGTATAAAATCTTACTAGCAAATAATATTTAAAATAATACAGGCAATTGATTGATAAAAAAAAATACTGGAAAATGATGGATAAAATAATACTGTCAAATGATTGATAAAATAATACTGGAAAAATTATGGACAAAATAATACTGGCAAATTATGTATAAAATAATACTGACTAATAATGTATAAAATAATACTGCCATTTGATGGATAAAATAATACTGACAAATTATGTATAAAATAATAATAGCAAATAATGTATAAAATAATACTGGCATTTGATGGATAAAATAATACTGACAAATTATGTATAAAATAATAATAGCAAATAATGTATAAAATAAAACTGACAAATGATGGATAAAATAATACTGGCAAATTATGTATTAAATAATACTGGCAAATAATGTATAAAACAATACATGCAAATGATGGATAAAATAATACTGAAAAATGATGTATTGAATTATTCTGGCAATAATGTATAAAATCTTACTAGCAAATAATATTTAAAATAATACTGGCAAATGATGGATAAAATAATACTGGCAAATGATGGGTAAAATAATACTGACATATTATGTATAAAATAATACTAGCAAATAATGTATAAAATAATACTGGCATTTGATGAATAAAATAATACTGACAAATTATGTATAAAATAATAATAGCAAATAATGTATAAAATAAAACTGACAAATGATGGATAAAATAATACTGGCAAATTATGTATAAAATAATACTGGCAAATAATGTATAAAGCAATACAGGCAAATGATGGATAAAATAATACTGAAAAATGATGTATTGAATTATTCTGGCAATAATGTATAAAATCTTACTAGCAAATAATATTTAAAATAATACTGGCAAATGATGGATAAAATAATACTGGCAAATGATGGGTAAAATAATACTGACATATTATGTATAAAATAATACTAGCAAATAATGTATAATATAATATTGGCAAATGATGGTTAAAATAATACTGAAAAATGATGGATAAAATTATAATGGCAAATAATGTATAAAACAATAGAGGCAAATGATGGATAAAATAATACTGAAAAATGTTGTATTGAATTATACTGTCAATAATGTATAAAATCTTACTAGCAAATAATATTTAAAATAATACAGGCAATTGATTGATAAAAAAAATACTGGAAAATGATGGATAAAATAATACTGTCAAATGATTGATAAAATAATACTGGAAAAATTATCGATAAAATAATACTGGCAAATGATGGACAAAATAATACTGGCAAATTATGAATAAAATAATACTGGCATATAATGTATAAAATAATACTGGCATTTGATGGATAAAATAATACTGACAAATTATGTATAAAATAATAATAGCAAATAATGTATAAAATAATACTGGCATTTGATGGATAAAATAATATTGGCAAATGATGGATAAAATAATACTGACAAATGATAGATAAAATAATACTGCAAATTGACGGAAAAGATAATATTGTGAAATGATGGATAAAATAATACTGAAAAATTATGTAAAAAATAATACTGGCAAATGATTGATAAACTAATACTGGCAAATGATGTATAAAATAATACTGGCATTTGATGGATAAAATAATACTGACATATTATGTATAAAATAATACTAGCAAATAATGTATAATATAATATTAGCAAATGATGGTTACAATAATACTGAAAAATGATGGATAAAATAAAACTGGCAAATAATGTATAAAACAATACAGGCAAATGATGGATAAAATAATACTGAAAAATGATGTATTGAATTATTCTGGCAATAATGTATAAAATCTTACTAGCAAATAATATTTAAAATAATACAGGCAATTGATTGATAAAAAAAAATACTGGAAAATGATGGATAAAATAATACTGTCAAATGATTGATAAAATAATACTGGAAAAATTATGGACAAAATAATACTGGCAAATTATGTATAAAATAATACTGACTAATAATGTATAAAATAATACTGCCATTTGATGGATAAAATAATACTGACAAATTATGTATAAAATAATAATAGCAAATAATGTATAAAATAATACTGGCATTTGATGGATAAAATAATACTGACAAATTATGTATAAAATAATAATAGCAAATAATGTATAAAATAAAACTGACAAATGATGGATAAAATAATACTGGCAAATTATGTATTAAATAATACTGGCAAATAATGTATAAAACAATACATGCAAATGATGGATAAAATAATACTGAAAAATGATGTATTGAATTATTCTGGCAATAATGTATAAAATCTTACTAGCAAATAATATTTAAAATAATACTGGCAAATGATGGATAAAATAATACTGGCAAATGATGGGTAAAATAATACTGACATATTATGTATAAAATAATACTAGCAAATAATGTATAAAATAATACTGGCATTTGATGAATAAAATAATACTGACAAATTATGTATAAAATAATAATAGCAAATAATGTATAAAATAAAACTGACAAATGATGGATAAAATAATACTGGCAAATTATGTATAAAATAATACTGGCAAATAATGTATAAAGCAATACAGGCAAATGATGGATAAAATAATACTGAAAAATGATGTATTGAATTATTCTGGCAATAATGTATAAAATCTTACTAGCAAATAATATTTAAAATAATACTGGCAAATGATGGATAAAATAATACTGGCAAATGATGGGTAAAATAATACTGACATATTATGTATAAAATAATACTAGCAAATAATGTATAATATAATATTGGCAAATGATGGTTAAAATAATACTGAAAAATGATGGATAAAATTATAATGGCAAATAATGTATAAAACAATAGAGGCAAATGATGGATAAAATAATACTGAAAAATGTTGTATTGAATTATACTGTCAATAATGTATAAAATCTTACTAGCAAATAATATTTAAAATAATACAGGCAATTGATTGATAAAAAAAATACTGGAAAATGATGGATAAAATAATACTGTCAAATGATTGATAAAATAATACTGGAAAAATTATCGATAAAATAATACTGGCAAATGATGGACAAAATAATACTGGCAAATTATGAATAAAATAATACTGGCATATAATGTATAAAATAATACTGGCATTTGATGGATAAAATAATACTGACAAATTATGTATAAAATAATAATAGCAAATAATGTATAAAATAATACTGGCATTTGATGGATAAAATAATACTGAAAATTGACGGAAAAGATAATATTGGGAAATGATTGATAAAATAATACTGACAAATTATGTAAAAAATAATACTGGCAAATGATGGATAAAATAATACTGGCAAATGATGTATAAAATAATACTGGAAAATAATATATAAAACAATACAGGCAAATGATGGATAAAATAATACTAAAAAATGATGTATTGAATTATTCTGGCAATAATGTATAAAATCTTACTAGCAAATAATATTTCAAATAATACTGGCAAATGATGGATAAAATAATACTGACAAATGATGAATAAAATAATAATGAAAATTTACGGAAAAGATAATATTATGAAATGATTGATAAAATAATACTGACAAATTATTTAAAAAATAATACTGGCAAATGATGGATAAAATAATACTGAAAAATGATGTATTTAATTATTCTGGCAATAATGTATAAAATCTTACTAGCAAATAATATTTAAAATAATAATGGCAAATGATTGATAAAATAATACTGGCAAATAATGTATAAAATAATACAGGCAATTGATTGATAAAAAAAATACTGGAAAATGATCGATAAAATAATACTGTCAAATGATAAATAAAATAATACTGGAAAAATTATGGATAAAATAATACTGGCAAATGATGGACAAAATAATACTGGCAAATTATGAATAAAATAATACTGGCAAATAATGTATAAAATAATACTGGCATTTGATGGATAAAATAATACTGACAAATTATGTATAAAATAATAATAGCAAATAATGTATAAAATAAAACTGCCAAATGATGGATAAAATAATACTGGCAAATGATGTATTTAATTAGTCTGGCAATAATGTATAAAATATTACTAGAAAAAATTATTTAAAATAAAACTGACAAATGATGGATAAAATAATACTGGCAAATTATGTATAAAATAATACTGGCAAATAATGTATAAAACAATACAGACAAATGATGGATAAAATAATACTGAAAAATGATGTATTGAATTATTCTGGCAATAATGTATAAAATCTTACTAGCAAATAATATTTAAAATAATACTGGCAAATGATGGATACAATAATATGTCAAATGATGGATAAAATAATACTGGCAAATTATGAATAAAATAATACTGGCAAATAATGTATAAAATAATACTGGCATTTGATGGATAAAATAATACTGACAAATTATGTATAAAATAATAATAGCAAATAATGTATAAAATAAAACTGCCAAATGATGGATAAAATAATACTGGCAAATGATGTATAAAATAATACTGGCAAATAATGTATAAAACAATACAGGCAAATGATGGGTAAAATAATACTGAAAAATGAAGTATTGAATTATTCTGGCAATAATGTATAAAATCTTACTAGCAAATAATATTTAAAATAATACTGGCAAATGATTGATAAAATAATACTGGCAAATGATGGGTAAAATAATGCTGACATATTATGTATAAAATAATACTAGCAAATAATGTATAAAATAATACTGGCATTTGATGGATAAAATAATACTGACAAATTATGTATAAAATAATAATAGCAAATAATGTATAAAATAAATATGCCAAATGATGGATAAAATAATACTGAAAAATGATGTATTTAATTATTCTGGCAATAATGTATAAAATATTACTAGCAAATAATATTTAAAATAATACTGGCAAATGATTGATAAAATAATACTGGCAAATGATGGGTAAAATAATACTGACATATTATGTATAAAATAATACTAGCAAATAATGTATAATATAATATTGGCAAATGATGGTTAAAATAATACTGAAAAATGATGGATAAAATTATAATGGCAAATAATGTATAAAACAATACAGGCAAATGATGGATAAAATAATACTGGCATTTGATGGATAAAATAATACTGACAAATTATGTATAAAATAATAATAGCAAATAATGTATAAAATAAAACTGCCAAATGATGGATAAAATAATACTGACAAATAATGTATAAAACAATACAGGCAAATGATGGATAAAATAATACTGAAAAATAATGGGTAAAATAATACTGACATATTATGTATAAAATAATACTAGCAAATAATGTATAAAATAATATTGGCAAATGATGGATAAAATAATACTGAAAAATGATGTATAAAATAATACTCTCAAATGATGGATAAAATAATACTGACAAATGATGGATAAAATAATACTGAAAATTGATGGAAAAGATAATATTGGGAAATGATTGATAAAATAATACTGACAAATTATGTAAAAAATAATACTGGCAAATGATGGATAAAATAATACTGGCAAATGATGTATAAAATAATACTGAAAAATAATATATAAAACAATACAGGCAAATGATGGATAAAATAATACTGAAAAATGATGTATTGAATTATTCTGGCAATAATGTATAAAATCTTACTAGCAAATAATATTTAAAATAATACTGGCAAATGATTGATAAAATAATACTGGCATATAATGTATAAAATAATACTGACATATTATGTATAAAATAATACTAGCAAATAATGTATAATATAATATTGGCAAATGATGGTTAAAATAATACTGAAAAATGATGGATAAAATAATACTGGCAAATAATGTATAAAACAATACAGGCAAATGATGGATAAAATAATACTGAAAAATGATGTACTGAATTATTCTGGCAATAATGTATCAAATCTTACTAGCAAATAATATTTAAAATAATACTTGCAAATGATTGATAAAATAATACTGGCAAATAATGTATAAAACAATACAGGCAAATGATGGATAAAATAATACTGAAAAATGATGTATTTAATTATTCTGGCAATAATGTATAAAATATTACTAGCAAATAATATTTAAAATAATACTGGCAAATGATGGATAAAATAATACTGGCAAATGATGGGTAAAATAATACTGACATATTATGTATAAAATAATACTAGCAAATAATGTATAAAATAATATTGGCAAATGATGGATAAAATAATACTGAAAAATGATGTATAAAATAAAACTGTCAAATGATGGATAAAATAAAACTGACAAATGATGGATAAAATAATACTGGCAAATGATGTATAAAATAATACTGGAAAATAATATATAAAACAATACAGGCAAATGATGGACAAAATAATACTGAAAAATGATGTATTGAATTATTCTGGCAATAATGTATAAAATCTTACTAGCAAATAATATTTAAAATAATACTGGCAAATGATTGATAAAATAATACTGGTAAATAATGTATAAAATAATACAGGCAATTGATTGATTAAAAAAATACTGGAAAATGATCGATAAAATAACACTGTCAAATGATAAATAAAATAATACTGGAAAAATTATGGATAAAATAATACTGGCAAATGATGGACAAAATAATACTGGCAAATTATGAATAAAATAATACTGGAAAATAATGTATAAAATAATACTGGCATTTGATGGATAAAATAATACTGACAAATTATGTATAAAATAATAATAGCAAATAATGTATAAAATAATACTGGCATTTGATGGATAAAATAATACTGACAAATTATGTATAAAATAATAATAGCAAATAATGTATAAAATAATACTGGCATTTGATGGATAAAATAATACTGACAAATAATGTAAAAAATAATAATAGCAAATAATGTATAAAATAAAACTGCTAAATGATGGATAAAATAATACTGTCAAATGATGGATAAAATAATACTGGCAAATTATGAATAAAATAATACTGGCAAATAATGTATAAAATAATACTGGCATTTGATGGATAAAATAATACTGACAAATTATGTATAAAATAATAACAGCAAATAATGTATAAAATAAAACTGCCAAATGATGGATAAAATAATACTGGCAAATGATGTATAAAATAATACTGGCAAATAATGTATAAAACAATACAGGCAAATGATGGGTAAAATAATACTGAAAAATGAAGTATTGAATTATTCTGGCAATAATGTATAAAATCTTACTAGCAAATAATATTTATAATAATACTGGCAAATGATTGATAAAATAATACTGGCAAATGATGGGTAAAATAATGCTGACATATTATGTATAAAATAATACTAGCAAATAATGTATAAAATAATACTGCCATTTGATGGATAAAATAATACTGACAAATTATCTATAAAATAATAATAGCAAATAATGTATAAAATAAAACTGCCAAATGATGGATAAAATAATACTGAAAAATGATGTATTTAATTATTCTGGCAATAATGTATAAAATATTACTAGCAAATAATATTTAAAATAATACTGGCAAATGATTGATAAAATAATACTGGCAAATGATGGGTAAAATAATACTGACATATTATGTATAAAATAATACTAGCAAATAATGTATAATATAATATTGGCAAATGATGGTTAAAATAATACTGAAAAATGATGGATAAAATAATACTGGCAAATAATGTATAAAACAATACAGGAAATGATGGATAAAATAATACTGAAAAATGTTGTATTGAATTATACTGGCAATAATGTATAAAATCTTACTAGCAAATAATATTTAAAATAATACAGGCAATTGATTGATAAAAAAAATACT
This sequence comes from Pelodytes ibericus, assembly GCA_036172795.1. Lineage (NCBI taxonomy): Eukaryota > Metazoa > Chordata > Amphibia > Anura > Pelodytidae > Pelodytes > Pelodytes ibericus. The sequence continues at coordinate 131,890,935 of CM069857.1, read as the reverse complement.
GGAAAATGATGGATAAAATAATACTGTCAAATGATTGATAAAATAATACTGGAAAAATTATGGATAAAATAATACTGGAAACATTATGGATAAAATAAGACTGGCAAATGATGGACAAAATAATACTAGCAAATTATGAATAAAATAATACTGGCAAATAATGTATAAAATAATACTGGCATTTGATGGATAAAATAATACTGACAAATTATGTATAAAATAATAATAGCAAATAATGTATAAAATAAAACTGCCAAATGATGGATAAAATAATACTGGCAAATAATGTATAAAACAATACAGGCAAATGATGGATAAAATAATACTGAAAAATAATGGATAAAATTATACTGACATATTATGTATAAAATAATACTAGCACATAATGTATAAAATAATATTGGCAAATGATGGATAAAATAATACTGAAAAATGATGTATAAAATAATACTGTCAAATGATGGATAAAATAATACTGACAAATGATGGATAAAATAATACTGAAAATTGATGGAAAAGATAATATTGGGAAATGATTGATAAAATAATACTGACAAATTATGTAAAAAATAATACTGGCAAATGATGGATAAAATAATACTGGCAAATGATGTATAAAATAATACTGAAAAATAATTTATAAAACAATACAGGCAAATGATGGATAAAATAATACTGAAAAATGATGTATTGAATTATTCTGGCAATAATGTATAAAATCTAACTAGCAAATAATATTTAAAATAATACTGGCAAATGATTGATAAAATAATACTGGCAAATAATGTATAAAATAATACAGGCAATTGATTGATAAAAAAAATACTGGAAAATGATCGATAAAATAATACTGTCAAATGATTGATAAAATAATACTGGAAAAATGATGGATAAAATAATACTGGCAAATGATGGACAAAATAATACTGGCAAATTATGAATAAAATAATACTGGCAAATAATGTATAAATTAATACTGATGGATAAAATAATACTGACAAATTATGTATTAAAAAATAATAGCAAATAATGTATAAAATAATACTGGCATGTGATGGATAAAATAATACTGACAAATTATGTATAAAATATTAATAGCAAATAATGTATAAATTAAAACTGGCAAATGATGGATAAAATAAAACTGGCAAATTATGTATAAAATAATAGTGGCAAATAATGTATAAAACAATACAGGCAAATGATGGATTAAATAATACTGAAAAATGATGTATTTAATTATTCTGGTAATAATGTATAAAAGATTACTAGCAAATAATATTTAAAATAATACTGGCAAATGATGGATAAAATAATACTGGCAAATGATGGGTAAAATAATACTGACATATTATGTATAAAATAATACTAGCAAATAATGTATAAAATAATATTCGCAAATGATGGATAAAATAATACTGAAAAATGATGTATAAAATAATACTGTCAAATGATGGATAAAATAATACTGGCAAATGATGGGTAAAATAATACTGACATATTATGTATAAAATAATACTAGCAAATAATGTATAAAATAATATTGGCAAATGATGGATAAAATAATACTGACAAATGATAGATAAAATAATACTGAAAATTGACGGAAAAGATAATATTGGGAAATTATGTATAAAATAATACTGGAAAATAATATATAAAACAATACATGCAAATGATGGATAAAATAATACTGAAAAATGATGTACTGAATTATTCTGGCAATAATGTATAAAATCTTACTAGCAAATAATATTTAAAATAATACTGGCAAATGATTGATAAAATAATACTGGCAAATAATGTATAAAATAATACAGGCAATTGATTGATAAAAAAAATACTGGAAAATGATCGATAAAATAATACTGTCAAATGATTGATAAAATAATACTGGAAAAATTATGGATAAAATAATACTGGCAAATTATGAATAAAATAATACTGGCAAATAATGTATAAAATAATATTGGCATTTGATGGATAAAATAATACTGACAAATTATGTATAAAATAATAATAGCAAATAATGTATAAAATAAAACTGCCAAATGATGGATAAAATAATACTGGCAAATTATGTATAAAATAATACTGGCAAATTATGTATAAAATAATACTGCCAAATAATGTATAAAATAAAACTGCCAAATGATGGATAAAATAATACTGGCAATTGATGTATAAAATAATACTGGCAAATAATGTATAAAACAATACAGGCAAACGATGGGTAAAATAATACTGAAAAATGAAGTATTGAATTATTCTGGCAATAATGTATAAAATCTTACTAGCAAATAATATTTAAAATAATACTGGCAAATGATGGATAAAATAATACTGGCAAATGATGGGTAAAATAATACTGACATATTATGTATAAAATAATACTAGCAAATAATGTATAAAATAATACTGGCATTTGATGGATAAAATAATACTGACAAATAATGTATAAAATAAAACTGCTAAATGATGGATAAAATAATACTGTCAAATTATGTATAAAATAATACTGGCAAATTATGAATAAAATAATACTGGCAAATAATTTATAAAATAATACTGGCATTTGATGGATAAAATAATACTGACAAATTATGTATAAAATAATAATTACTAATGATGTATAAAATAATACAGACAAATTATGTCTAAAATAATACTGTCAAATAATGTATAACATTTTACTGGCAAATGATGGATAAAATAATACTGAAAAATGATGAATAATATAATACTGGCAAATGATGGATAAAATAATTCTGACAAATTATGTAAAAAATAATACTGGCAAATGTTGGATAAAATAATACTGAAAATTGACGGAAAAGATAATATTGGGAAATGATGGATAAAATAATACTGAAAAATTACAGGTAAAATAATAATGGAAAATGATGTGAAAAAAACTACCTAAAAATGATTGATACAATATACTGAAAAATGATGGATAAAATAATACTGTCAAATGATGGATAAAATAATATTGGAAAAATTATGGATAAAATAATACTGGCAAATGATGGACAAAATAATACTGGCAAATTATGAATAAAATAATACTGGCAAATAATTTATAAAATAATACTGGCATTTGATGGATAAAATAATACTGACAAATTATGTATAAAATAAAACTGCCAAATGATGGATAAAATAATACTGGCAAATTATGTATAAAATAATACTGGAAAATAATGTATAAAACAATACAGGCAAATGATGGATAAAATAATACTGAAAAATGATGGGTAAAATAATACTGACATATTATGTATAAAATAATACTAGCAAATAATGTATAATATAATATTGGCAAATGATGGTTAAAATAATACTGAAAAATGATGGATAAAATAATACTGGCAAATAATGTATAAAACAATACAGGCAAATGATGGATAAAATAATACTGAAAAATGATGTATTGAATTATTCTGGCAATAATGTATAAAATCTTACTAGCAAATAATATTTAAAATAATACAGGCAATTGATTGATAAAAAAAATACTGGAAAATGATGGATAAAATAATACTGTCAAATGATTGATAAAATAATACTAGCAAATAATGTATAATATAATATTGGCAAATGATGGTTAAAATAATACTGACATATTATGTATAAAATAATACTAGCAAATAATGTATAATATAATATTGGCAAATGATGGTTAAAATAATACTGAAAAATGATGGATAAAATAATACTGGCAAATAATGTATAAAACAATACAGGCAAATGATGGATAAAATAATACTGAAAAATGATGTATTGAATTATTGTGGCAATAATGTATAAAATCTTACTAGCAAATAATATTTAAAATAATACTGGCAAATGATGGATAAAATAATACTGGCAAATGAAGGGTAAGTTAATACTGACATATTATGTATAAAATAATACTAGCAAATAATGTATAAAATAATACTGGCATTTGATGGATAAAATAATACTGACAAATAATGTATAAAATAATAATAGCAAATAATGTATAAAATAAAACTGCTAAATTATGTATAAAATAATACTGGCAAATAATGTGTAAAACAATACAGGCAAATGATGGATAAAATAATACTGAAAAATGATGTATTGAATTATTTTGGCAATAATGTATAAAATCTTACTAGTAAATAATATTTAAAATAATACTGGCAAATGATGGATAAAATAATACTGGCAAATGGAGGGTAAAATAATACTGACATATTATGTATAAAATAATACTAGCAAATAATGTATAAAATAATACTGGCATTTGATGGATAAAATAATACTGACAAATAATGTATAAAATAATAATAGCAAATAATGTATACAATAAAACTGCTAAATGATGGATAAAATAATACTGGCAAATTATGTATAAAATAATACTGGCAAATTATGAATAAAATAATACTGGCAAATGATGGATAAAATAATACTGACAAATTATGTATAAAATAATACTTACTAATGATGTATAAAATATTACAGACAAATTATGTCTAAAATAATGCTGTCAAATAATGTATAACATTTTACTGGCAAATGATGGATAAAATAATACTGAAAAATGATGAATAATATAATACTGGCAAATGATGGATAAAATAATACTGAAAATTGACGGAAAAGATAATATTGGGAAATGATGGATAAAATAATACTGAAAAATTACAGATAAAATAATAATGGAAAATGATGTGAAAACTACCTAAAAATGATTGATACAATATACTGAAAAATGATGGATAAAATAATACTGTCAAATGATGGATAAAATAATATTGGAAAAATTATGGATAAAATAATACTGGCAAATGATGGACAAAATAATACTGGCAAATTATGAATAAAATAATAATGGCAAATAATGTATAAAATAATACTGGCATTTGATGGATAAAATAATACTGACAAATTATGTATAAAACAATAATAGCAAATAATGTATAAAATAAAACTGTAAAATGATGTGATGTAGAATTATTAAAAATCTTTATTGAAACCTGTATTGAATTATTGTACTAACTCCATTTTGTTCACATTACATGACAGAATTTCCTGACAGTATTTAGTATAATGAATAGAGACTGTATTCTCTCTCTAAGGACATAACTAGCCCCGGAATTACTGAATCTCCTGTAATTTGCAACATAGTATAATATGAAGGCCATGAGAACACCGGCCAAATGAAATGTTCTATTCATAAAAGAACCTTGCACCCGACCACGAGACTGACATCACTAACTACGCAAAATGATGCCCAAGCCCCCCCTTCCACCGAGTAAGTTTCGTGCTGGGAAAGATGGTGCTTGAGCCATCCGTCCACACCCGTGTTCAGAACAATACCACCGCTCGGTGGGAGGACACCTAGCTAACCACTTAGTTTTTGGGCCAATTAATCATATTGATGGGTGGACATTGACACAGCCACTTAACATTTAACCCAATTAATGATGTTTATTTGTTATTATCTGATATTCAATGATGATGTCATTCTGTCTTTATAAGGGCTTGTAAGCCTGAATTTGCCAGATGCTAATAAATTTCCTCGAAGTTATTTTAACCTGAACTGCATGTGTCAGTGTGAACTTACTTCTGCGTATACGCAATTTATTCATCTCAGATTTGGACAGGAACAGATAGACTTTTAAACATTTTTGTTTATTTCTAAATTAATCTACATCAATTTGGCGCCCAACGTGGGGCACCGGGCTATGGCCTCTGGCCGGTAAGCCGTCCTAAGGAAGACGCTGTTGGACGGAGGAATCGGGGGGGAGGAAGGGAGACTGATCACCTCTGATTACACGGTAGAGACTTCTGCAGGAGCCACCGGTATGTTCCAGCCCCTTTGATTGACCCGTCCACGTGTCTGTGACTGCTTCCCGGGAGGGCATCAAAGACAGGTAATATCTTGCCCGGTGTCTTGTTACTCATTTGTTTACCTGCATTTAGTCTATCTGTTGCCTGGGTATGTTAGTGGTTTATGTTTAGTTAGTTTTGTTCTTTCCCTCTTTTTGGAAAAAGGGGGGTGGACCCGTGGGAGGTTGCCTGGGGGTCTTCTGTTGCCTGTTTTACCCCTTTTAGGAGTCACGTGGCCCAGACTGTATGGAAAAAGGGGGGTGGACCTGTGGAAGTTGTCCTGGGGGGTCCTCGTTGCCTGTTTTCTCTCTTTTAGGTGCTGTCTAGCTAACAGTAGTAAGGAAAAAGAGATGGTGGGGAATCTGTGGAGGGGTGTAGACTCATTGCTTCCTGGGGATTCCCCCGTGGTGTCACTTTGATAGCCTAGCTAGCCGCTTCATTGTGCACCTTGCTCTGCTTGCAGAGGGTGGTACCCTCCAGTTTCGAAGCGCTGAAGCTGGTGGCATTCCCGAATTTTATTTTTGTGGTGGTGGATTCGAGCAGGCATTGCTGTCTTCCTGCACCACGGGTAGTGAGACTTATGGGTGGGTCCATAGGGGCACTACGGGAGTGAGGATAGAGGTGGCCACACTTAGTGGACTGCTGTAACGAGGGAGGCTGGCGGATCTCGGGCCGGTGTTAGTTGTTTTCCGCGGCCGCTGGTAGTGAGATTTACGAAAATCGTTCTCCGAGCGGGGACACTACGAGGTTGAGGGAGGTGGCTTTGGCCACAAGAGTAAAGGAAAGGGATTACTGTTGAATTTATTTGAACTGTGTTGCATGCACTGTATTTCAATTGAAATGTTGTCTTAAATGTTGTCTTAATTGGGAGTCATTCAAACTCCTGGGTCTGTCTCTACTTTCACTTTTTATCTTTATTCTATTTTCTGTATTATTTATTTCTATTTCTCTTTGTGAGAGAAGTGATTGGTCACACACTTCTCACCCCGCTCCAATCCGTGGCTACCACCTAGGGTACACGGATTCAGTGACTGGTCTACGTTTTGGGAAGACGCACTTAGGAGGGACCCACCCTTCCTAGTGGCAGTCGAGCACTGTAGACGTTCTGTTTCATTTTCCTTTACCTTTACTTGGGACGCTTTGTATAGGGGGATATGGGACAGGAAGCGAGTAAGCACAGTAGGGGCTGGCTCGCGTGTGACTTAGTTGAAGATAGAGAGGGTAAAGAGATGGTTAAACATGTTGAAAAGATTGCTAAAGTGTGTAAAATTGCTGTGCCTTCATGTGGTAGATTACAACCGGAAAGCTGGCGTAGATTACTGACAGAGAAGAAAGGCAAGCTTACAGATAATGATTTATTGCGTACTGCTGAAGCATGGTACAGAGTAGCGAAGGCTATTCAGCAGGAAGGTTGGGTTGAAGAAGAGATAAATCATAAAGGTGTAAAACTGTATGTATATTACAAGAATTGTGTTACTGGGGAATCCCCTCAGCCAACGCCCCAAGATGGTGCCCAGGGGATGTCCATTCTCAAGGTTCAGTCAGCAACAAGCGATAGCCAGCTGACCATGTTCCCCACTCCTGACCCTCCCAATACCTATCCCGTCACTTCCCCTGTTTGCCCGGTCCTGAATTCTGATGGATCTTTATTCTCCCCTTCATTATCCCTAACATTCCCATCATCCTCATCCATCCCTGCACTACCTTCTGTGTCTAATCTAAATGTTACATCCACCATTCCTTCTCTACGCTCTCTCTCTGTTGATAATTCTACCATCCCATCTGCATCCACCCAGTTTACTAACCCCTCCTCCCTTGCTATTGCCAATCCTACTACACCCGCTCCGGCTACTCCTCCTACACCCATATCTACTAATCCTTCTCTGTCTTCTCCGTTACTCACCCCTCCCACAGTCCAGGTTCCCACCTCCTCCCCTAATCCTTACCCAGCTGTCCTGCCCTCCCCTGTTTCCGCCCTAGCACCCACCCAGATGGCCTGGCCATACCCCTTACCATACCCCATGTCCTTGCCCTATCCAAATTACCCCTACCCCTTTTTCCAAGCCACTCCTCAGACCCCGGTCATGCCCAGTCCGGCCCAGTCTGCCCCGGATGTGCCCACATCCAACATGGCCGCCACTTCCTCCCTTAACCCTAATGCAGCTCCTTTCCACGCTTCCAATATGGCGGCCCCCAGTCATCCAGCGCCCCTGATGCCGGTACTTCCCGGTGACTATTCACCCCGAGCTCATAACCCACTCGCCACCCCAGCATCTGGGAATCCCACATTTCCCCCGGTTCTGACACCTCAGGTGATCCTGTTGCGTAGAAGGGCCCAGACCACAGATGAGGATGAGAATGATGAGGGATCCCAGGACTCACTAGTGGATGCGGAGTCACAGCCCCACCGTTCCCTCGATGATCCTTTTGGACATGCAGGTCGGGGGAATCGGGGGGATCAGGCCCCTCCTAAATATGTTGCTTTTAATCCTACTCAAGCTAGTGCTCTAATGAAATCACTCCCTGACCCAGAAAAGCAGCCTATGCCTTTTTACCGAGGGATAGTTCAGATTCAAAAGACTTATTCCGCAGCATGGCGTGATTTACTAAGCATTTGTGCTATTAAAGCCGGGGATGCATATTGGCCCAGCATGTCCCGCCACCTCAGTACAGATCTGCTAATAAGTGACACTGATTACCCCTCCGGAGTAACTTTTTGCAGTCAGCTAAAAGAGTGGGCTAAAGACAAACTTGCAGATCAGGCTGCTGGCCTTACTGATATTATACAGGAAAAAGGAGAATCAGTGGAAAGGTTTCATGCAAGACTGTTTCAAATGTTTACAGATTTGGGTTTTGACCTTACTGACAAGATTCATTCACAAATGCTGTCAGGTGCATTTGTCCAAGGTGTAAAAGACTCTATACGCAAGGGAATCATTGCTGCACGCCCTGAATATAAGGTAGTCTCTCTAGATACCTTACTCTTGGTTGCTAGGGGTCTGGAATCTGCCCAGACTCCTAGGAGACCAACCTCAGTTCCCTCCTCAGCTCCTCTCATGGTGTCCCGCTCCACCCCTATCCCAAAAGGCACCAAACCTGAGGATGTAACGTGTTATAATTGTAAGGCCAAAGGACACTACAGAAGTAGTTGCCCAGAACCCAAGAGAGTGCACAAACCAGCATCTGACTCCAAGGCCACAGAAACGGTTCCAATTGTTGGGGAACCAGATGATTAGGAAACTGGCAAGCCTGTGTCATTAACCCCTGTCATGGCAGTGTCTTCAGGGGATAAGGGGGGGCCACTCGCCACTGTGACTCTACCCATTGAAGGACGACCTACCACATTTCTTGTTGACACAGGTGCAGCCCGAAGTGTTTTGAGAGAACAAGACCTGCCAGATACATCATTTTTGTCAGATATTGATGTCTCTTGTGTTGGGGTGGATGGCCAACCAAGACACAGTCCTTTAACAACTGCATTACGAGTTGGCAACTACCCTAGCTTGCTTGCTCGTTTTGTAGTATCTTCCACATGCCCAATTAACCTGTTAGGCGCTGATGTCCTCTCACGCCTGCAGGCATCTATCACCTTCACCCCAGATGGACAAGTGGAATTGTCTACTCCTCTATCCGAATCAGACACCTCAGCCTTGTGCTCCCTACCTCTAATGCTGCATTTAGAAGAACCCCGTGGGGAAGCAAAGGAACAGAGGTCCAATTTTCCTGATATACTAAAAACAAAGGTACCTGCCAAATTATGGTCCTCAGGCCCAGAGGACATAGGTCACCTAAGAGTACCGCCTGTGGTGGTAAAGCTCATTCCAGGAGCAAAATTACCAAGGAAACCACAATATCCTTTAAAACCAGCTCAAGCTGCAGCTATTTCAATTCAAATCAAAGCACTCTTGGAGAAGGGTGCTCTTGTAAAATGTGTATCAAAGTGCAACACTCCATTATTTCCTGTGAAGAAGAAAACTCCAAAAGGTGAACCAGAGAAGTACAGAATGGTTCAGGATCTCCGTGCTGTCAATGAAGCAACTGTCCTGGACACCCCTATTGTGCCAAACCCTCACACTCTGCTCTCTGGCGTCCCACCATCTGCAAAATACTTCACAGTCATTGACCTGGCTAATGCCTTCTTCAGTGTTCCACTGGATCCTATTTGCCAATATCTGTTTGCCTTCACTCATGAAATGCAACAGTATACATGGACTGTCATGCCTCAAGGGGCACAAAACTCTCCAAGTCAATTTGCAAAAGCCATGTGCTCCATCCTTGACCCATGGCAAACAGACCATCCAGAGGTTGTACTCCTCCAGTATGTGGATGATTTATTACTCTGTGGAGATGACATACCTACAACTGAAGACTGTTCAATTAGTCTCCTCTGCTATCTGGCAGAACAAGGATGCAAAGCTTCACGTTTCAAGCTGCAATTCTGTCAATCCACAGTACTCTTCCTTGGTCATTGCCTATCTCAAGGTACCAGACATCTCACTCGGGACCGAGTAAGAGCCGTACTGGATATTCCACCTCCAAAGACCTCAAAATCTCTACATGCCTTCTTAGGCCTCATTTCCTATTGCAGAGCATGGATCCCAGAAGCCTCTCTGCTTATGCAACCAGTCTATGATTCACTCAAGTCAGACCCATTTTGCCTGACCAATAAAGCACTGGACAATTTTCATACTCTAAAACGTGTTATTGCATCTGCTCCTGCTCTGGGCCTGCCAGACTATACCAAGCCTTTCAAATTATTTGTCTCTGAAAGACAAGGCCATGCTACAGGAGTACTTACCCAAACAAATGATTTAAGAGGCCGCCAGAGACCTATTGGATTTTTCTCCTGCCAGCTGGATATCGTGGCCAGAGGGACCCCTTCATGTCTTAGAGCTGTTTTTGCTGCAAGGGAACTTATTGAAAGAACTGCAGACCTGGTCCTTGGCCACCCCTTGGTTGTATTGGCCCCTCATGACATCTCTGCCATCATCAACCAAGTTCAGCTCAAGCATGTGTCTCCCGCTAGACACCTACGTTTACAGTGTCATCTCCTGCTGCCTGACAACATTACCATACACAGATGTCAAGTTCTTAATCCATCCACTCTTCTTCCACTCCCTGAGGGGGGTATCCACTATGGGTTTATCATGGATGAAACCTATGTTTTTCTTCTCACTGGGACCATCAAGAGAATGCATCCTGATTTAACCTTTTATAAAGAACAAACACCTCTCTGTGAGGGTCCAGGATATGCCTTCTGTACCACATGGTACAAGCCAAACATCACTCCTGAACCTTGCTATGAAGATGAACTCTACCACTGGGTGGAGGTGAAACTCACTGCCCAAGACTTCTATTGTGATTCTGAAGGCAATAGCATGGTCCTGATCCAACTACCCCCAGAACTCAATTACTTGTACCGTCATTGGGATACTGCTATTCCACATGTCCCTGTTACCAAGTTGAAAACAAAATCATGGAATGATCTTGGGCCCATGGCAAAATTATGGGCCACCATGGATGAATCAAAGCTACAGGAAAATGGCATTGTCAAGTACCCAACAACTGACCTTCTTGAAGCATGGCCACGCCATTTCCTGGAAAATGAATTCCAAGACCTGGTCATAGTGAATAACTATGACCCAGAGACACCTCATGACTGTTTTGAACAAATGAAAATGGAAACAATACATCTGCCAACTGTACATGAGAATCCATTAACAAATCCTGACTTCACTCTGTTTGTGGATGGTTCAAGGTATACTGATGAAGAAGGAAAATACCACACAGGATATGCCGTGACCACAACAGATGAAGTTATCAAATCATCATCTCTACCGCCAGCAATGTCTGCACAAGAAGCTGAATTACAAGCCCTGTCTTCAGCATGCAAAATCTCCGAAGGAAAACGTGCCAACATCTATACAGATTCAAGATATGCCCTGGGTGTGGCACATGACTTCGGCCTCATTTGGAAGACGAGAGGATTTCTTACCACTGCCGGTACACCAGTCAAACACAGCTCTGCAATCAAGGAACTAATGGATGCCCTCCTACTCCCTGAAGAAGTGGCCGTCTTGAAAGTCAAGGCACATGGGAAGTTGGATACAGATGAAGCAAAGGGCAACCATTTGGCTGATCAGGCTGCTAAGCAAGCAGCAAGAAATTTGCAGGAAGTGGATGAAGAAGTGTCCGGTCAAGAAGAAGTTCCTATTTTTACCCTACAGACCCTTCCTACTGATCTAAGAATTTTGCGGGAACAGCAAGCCGCAATTACCCCCGAAGAAATCCAGAAATGGAAGAAGAGAGGGGCTGTCCTAAAGGACGGAATATACTACAACAACTTTAAATTCTGCCTTCCTAAAAATTTATATCCAGCAGTTGTCCAATGGGCACATGGACCTGCACACCTGTCAAAAGACTTGATGGCTGCCCTCATACAGAAGTATTATGAAGCACCCGGAATCACAACATTGATCAGTAACTTCTGTAAGGCCTGTGTTATTTGCGCAAAATGCAATCCAGGAAAGCCGACCAAAGTGCCTTTGAAATACCTGGCTAAGCCCATGTATCCATTCCAGAGAATACAAATTGATCACATACAAATGCCCAAGAGTGGGCCTCATGAGTATGCACTAGTAATAGTGGACATGTTCTCAGGCTGGCCAGAAGCCTACCCAGTGGCCAATATCACTGCCAAGACAACAGCAAAACGTCTACTTACAGATATTGTATGTAGATTTGGACTTCCAGAAGTCATTGAAAGCGACCAGGGCCCAGCCTTTACGGCAACAGTGACTAAAGAAATTTGGACTGCTCTGGGAGTGACCCTAGCCTTTCACACCCCTTACCACCCACAAAGTAGTGGTAAAGTGGAACGCATGAACGGCACCCTCAAAGCCAGAATGTTAAAAATGTCACAAGAAACAAAGATGCCCTGGCTAGAAAGTCTGCCAATAGCTTTATTCAGTGTTAGGCACACACCTAGAGGGAAGCACTCACTATCCCCATATGAGATTCTATTTGGGACTGCACCCAGACTAGGTTGTTATTATCCGCAACAGTTGCAGCTTCAATCTGATGTTTTAGTAGACTATGTAACTGAACTCGCAAGTGCCTTGAACAAAATACATGCTCAAGTTTTCTCTTCAATTCCAGATCCCGATTTGGATACAGGTACTCACAACCTGCTTCCCGGAGATTGGGTTCTAGTCAAGAAATTTGTGCGGAAACACACCCTGGAACCAAGATTTGACGGACCATTCCAGGTTCTCCTGATCACCGCAACCTCTGTCAAATTGGCCGGCAGGCCACATTGGATCCACGCTTCCCATTGTAAGAAAGTTCCTGCCCCAGAGGAAGCCGGTACCACACATCCATGTACCTCTGGTATATTATCTCCTTAATCAGTTTAATCAAAGCCCAACAAGTAGCCATCACCAAAGATGCCAGTGGGTACACCTTCAGGTATAATTCATCATGTACCCGTGTGGCTACTTATACTTTTGATTACTGTGACATCGTAGAATGTCCATTCCCCACGTCACAGATTCAGAATATCTATAGAGATATCCCTCATTCAAAGGACCCCTATGTTTGTGTAGTTGACAAACAATGGGGGCACAATTGTAATCATTGGGGGGCAGCAGGATGGAATGCCGGGCCTGCCTGGGGTTACAAACCAAAAAGTGCTTTATCTAAAGTAGATGATCATGGTAGATCCCTTCTCCAAAGAATGACCCTAAGAAAACCTGGAGGAGGTATACCAATGAAATTAATCCTGAATATTGAGCATCCCAGCCCAACAGATGCAGACCAGTATGTAATGGGAATGTATTGGAAAAAGGGTTCCTATAACAAATTAGGGCATTTCTACCTTAAAGATATGTGCCACTCTTCTGAGTGGCAAGGGACCACCCACATGGTCTCAAATCCATTGAAACCACACATCCAGTCCTTTAAAGACATGATGGCCATTGCAAACCCCACATTTGAAGATACCATGGCCGCTGAAACAGGTTTTAACGATGTTAATCTATGGTTAGAATGGATGAAATATAATGCCAATAAGCATAACAGAACCGCATGCTATGTGTGTGGTGGTGCCCGGCCTCACCTGGGCACCGTGCCTTTAACCTTGCCAGTAGATGTAGAAGAATGTGTTTTGAGTCTTTTTGCCTATCATTACGAATTCAACAGGTCCATATGTAAAGCATGGACAGTAGAATATCCCCTTCTAGCCAAGGATTGCAAACCCCCAGATGGTGTTACAGTTTATAAAGGTAATTACACCTGTTATGCTAATTATGATGGGATTGGTAAATTTGTGGGTAACTTCTCTAAAGGGTATTGTGCCACCTACAGAACTGTCTCCATGAACCTTCTACAATTCCATACCAGATCTTTAGGGGATATTTACTGGTTGTGTGGGGATTTACAGCTAAGATCCAGAATGGACAAAGAATGGTGGGGGGAGTGTACTCTGGCCAAAGCCATCATGCCTATACACATTATCTCTGACACACACCCCGACACCCATGAGTCCAAACACACACCAACCAAAGTAAAGCGTGAAGCCCCAGTTAAAGGCAGTTTTGACCCTCATGTTTATATCGATGCCATTGGGGTGCCTAGGGGGGTGCCCAATGAGTTTAAAGCAAGAGATGAAGTTGCTGCAGGGTTTGAATCACTTTTTACCATAGTCACTGCAAACAAGAATTTAAATTGGATAAATTACATTTATTACAACCAACAACGTTTTGTTAATTACACCAGGGATGCCCTCCAGGGCTTAGCCGAACAGCTGCAGGCTACGTCCCAAATGTCCTTCCAGAATAGAATGGCTTTAGACATGATTCTAGCCGAAAAAGGAGGGGTATGTAAAATTTTGCCCGACACCATGACATGTTGTACTTACATTCCAGAAAACACAGGCCCTAATGGTAAAGTTACCTTAGCCATAGAGAAGTTGAATGAGCTCTCTGAAGAGTTAAAAAGGAATTCTGGGATAAAGGATCCCTGGGAGAGATGGTTTGGTTGGATGACAGGATGGCAAAAGGCTTTAATGCATATTGGTATAGCAATACTAATTTTTCTTTTTATTTTTGCTCTTCTCGTTTGTTGTGTCCTCCCTTGTCTGAGAAAACTCCTCTTGAAGACTGTAGACCAAGCGGTACCCACTTTCACACATCTCACAGTTGATGACCAAGATTTCCAAGATATCAACTCGCCCTGTATACCGCTACAAACTATCCCTTTTATTGATAAAGTGCAAGAATTCTAGGTAGGGACCAGCTTAGGGACAGCATCTGTCTGTTTGGGAAAGACTACCGTGTGGAGATGTGGTGGGCTAGCCACTGCGGGATACCCATGGAGTGAAGCGTTCGAGTGCCCAGCAGACGGATGAGTTAGCCAACTAGGGACAGATGAAGGGACAGGATTGCACTTTGCAATAACACCAAGCTAGCGGCCACGGGGTTTCTGTGCCTTTGGGCTAACACGTCTTCTGATATTAACAAATAAAGATTATCTTTTAGAATCTAACATTTCATAGGGGGGACTGATGTAGAATTATTAAAAATCTTTATTGAAACCTGTATTGAATTATTGTACTAACTCCATTTTGTTCACATTACATGACAGAATTTCCTGACAGTATTTAGTATAATGAATAGAGACTGTATTCTCTCTCTAAGGACATAACTAGCCCCGGAATTACTGAATCTCCTGTAATTTGCAACATAGTATAATATGAAGGCCATGAGAACACCGGCCAAATGAAATGTTCTATTCATAAAAGAACCTTGCACCCGACCACGAGGTAAATTAATCTACATCAGATGGATAAAATAATACTGGCAAATGATGTATAAAATAATACTGGAAAATAATGTATAAAACAATACAGGCAAATGATGGATAAAATAATACTGGCAAATTATGAATAAAATAATACTGGCAAATAATGTATAAAATAATACTGGCATTTGATGGATAAAATAATACTGACAAATTATGTATAAAAAAATAATAGCAAATAATGTATAAAATAAAACTGCCAAATGATGGATAAAATAAAAATGGCAAATTATGTATAAAATAATACTGGCAAATAATGTATAAAACAATACAGGCAAATGATGGATAAAATAATACTGAAAAATGATGTATTTAATTATTCTGGCAATAATGTATAAAATAGTACTAGCAAATAATATTTAAAATAATACTGGCAAATGATGGATAAAATAATACTGGCAAATGATGGGTAAAATAATACTGACATATTATGTATAAAATAATACTAGCAAATAATGTATAAAATAATATTGGCAAATGATGGATAAAATAATACTGAAAAATGATGTATAAAATAATACTGTCAAATGATGGATAAAATAATACTGACAAATGATGGATAAAATAATACTGAAAATTTACGGAAAAGATAATATTGGGAAATGATTGATAAAATAATACTGACAAATTATGTAAAAAATAATACTGGCAAATGATGGATAAAATAATACTGGTAAATGATGTATAAAATAATACTGGAAAATAATATATAAAACAATACAGGCAAATGATGGATAAAATAATACTGAAAAATGGTGTATTGAATTATTCTGGCAATAATGTATAAAATCTTACTAGCAAATAATATTTAAAATAATACTGGCAAATGATTGATAAAATAATACTGGCAAATAATGTATAAAATAATACAGGCAATTGATTGATAAAAAAAATACTTCAAAATGATCGATAAAATAATACTGGCAAATGATGAACAAAATAATACTGGCAAATTATGAATAAAATAATACTGGCAAATAATGTATAAAATAATACTGGCATTTGATGGATAAAATAATACTGACAAATTATGTATAAAATAATAATAGCCAATACTGTATAAAATAATACTGGCATTTGATGGATAAAATAATACTGACAAATTATGTATAAAATAATAATAGCAAATAAGGTATAAAATAATACTGGCATTTGATGGATAAAATAATACTGACAAATTATGTATAAAATAAAACTGCCAAATGATGGATAAAATAATACTGGCAAATTATGTATAAAATAATACTGGAAAATAATGTATGAAACAATACAGGCAAATGATGGATAAAATAATACTGAAAAATTAAGGATTAAATTATTCTGGCAATAATGTATAAAATCTTACTAGCAAATAATATTTAAAATAATACTGGCAAATGATTGATAAAATAATACTGGCAAATGATTGATAAAATAATACTGGCAAATGATGGGTAAAATAATACTGACATATTATGTATAAAATAATACTAGCAAATAATGTATAATATAATATTAGCAAATGATGGTTTAAATAATACTGAAAAATGATGGATAAAATAATACTGGCAAATAATGTATAAAACAATACAGGCAAATGATGGATAAAATAATACTGAAAAATGATGTATTGAATTATTCAGGCAATAAGGTATAAAATCTTACTAGCAAATAATATTTAAAATAATACTGGCAAATGATTGATAAAATAATACTGGCAAATAATGTATAATATAATATTAGCAAATGATGGTTTAAATAATACTGAAAAATGATGGATAAAATAATACTGGCAAATAATGTATAAAACAATATAGGCAAATGATGGATAAAATAATAATGAAAAATGATGTATTGAATTATTCAGGCAATAAGGTATAAAATCTTACTAGCAAATAATATTTAAAATAATACAGGCAATTGATTGATAAAAAAAATACTGGAAAATGATCGATAAAATAATACTGTCAAATGATTGATAAAATAATACTGGAAAAATTATGGATAAAATAATACTGGCAAATGATGGACAAAATAATCCTGTCAAATTATGAATAAAATAATACTGGCAAATAATGTATAAAATAATACTGGCATTTGATGGATAAAATAATACTGACAAATTATGTATAAAAAAATAATAGCAAATAATGTATAAAATAATACTGGCATTTGATGGATAAAATAATACTGACAAATTATGTATAAAATAATAATAGCAAATAATGTATAAAATAAAACTGCCAAATGATGGATAAAATAAAACTGGCAAATTATGTATAAAGTAATACTGGCAAATAATGTATAAAACAATACAGGCAAATGATGGATAAAATAATACTGAAAAATGATGTATTTAATTATTCTGGCAATAATGTATAAAATATTACTAGCAAATAATATTTAAAATAATACTGGCAAATGATGGATAAAATAATACTGGCAAATGATGGGTAAAATAATACTGACATATTATGTATAAAATAATACTAGCAAATAATGTATAAAATAATATTGGCAAATGATGGATAAAATAATACTGAAAAATGATGTATAAAATAAAACTGTCAAATGATGGATAAAATAAAACTGACAAATGTTGGATAAAATAATACTAAAAATTGACGGAAAAGATAATATTGGGAAATGATTGATAAAATAATACTGACAAATTATGTAAAAAATAATACTGGCAAATGATGGATAAAATAATACTGGCAAATGATGTATAAAATAATACTGGAAAATAATATATAAAACAATACAGGCAAATGATGGATAAAATAATACTGAAAAATGATGTATTGAATTATTCTGGCAATAATGTATAAAATCTTACTAGCAAATAATATTTAAAATAATACTGGCAAATGATTGATAAAATAATACTGGCAAATAATGTATAAAATAATACAGTCAATTGATTTATAAAAAAAATACTGGAAAATGATCGATAAAATAATACTGACAAATGATAAATAAAATAATAATGGAAAAATTTTGGATAAAATAATACTGGCAAATTATGAATAAAATAATACTGGCAAATAATGTATAAAATAATACTGGCATTTGATGGATAAAATAATACTGACCAATTATGTATAAAATAATAATAGCAAATAATGGATAAAATAATACTGGCATTTGATGGATAAAATAATACTGGCAAATTATGTATAAAATAATACTGGAAAATAATGTATAAAACAATACAGGCAAATGATTGATAAAATAATACTGAAAAATGAAGTATTGAATTATTCTGGCAATAATGTATAAAATCTTACTAGCAAATAATATTTAAAATAATACTGGCAAATGATTGATAAAATAATACTGGCAAATGATGGGTAAAATAATACTGACATATTATGTATAAAATAATACTAGCAAATAATGTATAATATAATATTAGCAAATGATGGTTACAATAATACTGAAAAATGATGGATAAAATAATACTGGCAAATAATGTATAAAACAATATAGGCAAATGATGGATAAAATAATACTGAAAAATGATGTATTGAATTATTCTGGCAATAATGTATAAAATCTTACTTGCAAATAATATTTAAAATAATACAGGCAATTGATTGATAAAAAAAATTCTGGAAAATGATGGATAAAATAATACTGTCAAATGATTGATAAAATAATACTGGAAAAATTATGGATAAAATAATACTGGCAAATGATGGACAAAATAATACTGGCAAATTATGAATAAAATAATACTGGCAAATAATGTATAAAATAATACTGCCATTTGATGGATAAAATAATACTGACAAATTATGTATAAAATAATAATAGCAAATAATGTATAAAATAATACTGGCATTTGATGGATAAAATAATAATGACAAATTATGTATAAAATAATAATAGCAAATAATGTATAAAATAAAACTGACAAATGATGGATAAAATAATACTGGCAAATTATGTATAAAATAATACTGGCAAATAATGTATAAAACAATACAGGCAAATGATGGATAAAATAATACTGAAAAATGATGGATAAAATAATACTGAAAAATGATATATAATATAATACTGGCAAATGATGGATAAAATAATACTGACAAATTATGTAAAAAATAATACTGGCAAATGATGGATAAAATAATACTGAAAATTGACGGAAAAGATAATATTGGGAAATGATGGATAAAATAATACTGAAAAATTACAGATAAAATAATAATGGAAAATGATGTGAAAAAAACTACATAAAAATGATTGATACAATATACTGAAAAATGATGGATAAAATAATACTGTCAAATGATGGATAAAATAATATTGGAAAAATTATCGATAAAATAATACTGGCAAATGATGGACAAAATAATACTGGCAAATTATGAATAAAATAATACTGGCAAATAATGTATAAAATAATACTGGCATTTGATGGATAAAATAATACTGACAAATTATGTATAAAAAAATAATAGCAAATAATGTATAAAATAATACTGGCATTTGATGGATAAAATAATACTGACAAATTATGTATAAAATAATAATAGCAAATAATGTATAAAATAAAACTGCCAAATGATGGATAAAATAAAACTGGCAAATTATGTATAAAATAATACTGGCAAATAATGTATAAAACAATACAGGCAAATGATGGATAAAATAATACTGAAAAATGATGTATTTAATTATTCTGGCAATAATGTATAAAATATTACTAGCAAATAATATTTAAAATAATACTGGCAAATGATGGATAAAATAATACTGGCAAATGATGGGTAAAATAATACTGACATATTATGTATAAAATAATACTAGCAAATAATGTATAAAATAATATTGGCAAATGATGGATAAAATAATACTGAAAAATGATGTATAAAATAATACTGTCAAATGATGGATAAAATAATACTGACAAATGATGGATAAAATAATACTGAAAATTGACGGAAAAGATAATATTGGGAAATGATTGATAAAATAATACTGACATATTATGTAAAAAATAATACTGGCAAATGATGGATAAAATAATACTGGTAAATGATGTATAAAATAATACTGGAAAATAATATATAAAACAATACAGGCAAATGATGGATAAAATAATACTGAAAAATGGTGTATTGAATTATTCTGGCAATAATGTATAAAATCTTACTAGCAAATAATATTTAAAATAATACTGGCAAATGATTGATAAAATAATACTGGCAAATAATGTATAAAATAATACAGGCAATTGATTGATAAAAAAAATACTTCAAAATGATCGATAAAATAATACTGGCAAATGATGAACAAAATAATACTGGCAAATTATGAATAAAATAATACTGGCAAATAATGTATAAAATAATACTGGCATTTGATGGATAAAATAATACTGACAAATTATGTATAAAATAATAATAGCAAATAATGTATAAAATAATACTGGCATTTGATGGATAAAATAATACTGACAAATTATGTATAAAATAAAACTGCCAAATGATGGATAAAATAATACTGGCAAATTATGTATAAAATGATACTGGAAAATAATGTATGAAACAATACAGGCAAATGATGGATAAAATAATACTGAAAAATGAAGTATTAAATTATTCTGGCAATAATGTATAAAATCTTACTAGCAAATAATATTTAAAATAATACTGGCAAATGATTGATAAAATAATACTGGCAAATGATGGGTAAAATAATACTGACATATTATGTATAAAATAATACTAGCAAATAATGTATAATATAATATTAGCAAATGATGGTTTAAATAATACTGAAAAATGATGGATAAAATAATACTGGCAAATAATGTATAAAACAATACAGGCAAATGATGGATAAAATAATACTGAAAAATGATGTATTGAATTATTCAGGCAATAAGGTATAAAATCTTACTAGCAAATAATATTTAAAATAATACTGGCAAATGATTGATAAAATAATACTGGCAAATAATGTATAAAATAATACAGGCAATTGATTGATAAAAAAAATACTGGAAAATGATCGATAAAATAATACTGTCAAATGATTGATAAAATAATACTGGAAAAATTATGGATAAAATAAAACTAGCAAATGATGGACAAAATAATACTGGCAAATTATGAATAAAATAATACTGGCAAATAATGTATAAAATAATACTGGCATTTGATGGATAAAATAATACTGACAAATTATGTATAAAAAAATAATAGCAAATAATGTATAAAATAATACTGGCATTTGATGGATAAAATAATACTGACAAATTATGTATAAAAAAATAATAGCAAATAATGTATAAAATAAAACTGCCAAATGATGGATAAAATAAAACTGGCAAATTATGTATAAAATAATACTGGCAAATAATGTATAAAACAATACAGGCAAATGATGGATAAAATAATACTGAAAAATGATGTATTTAATTATTCTGGCAATAATGTATAAAATATTACTAGCAAATAATATTTAAAATAATACTGGCAAATGATGGATAAAATAATACTGGCAAATGATGGGTAAAATAATACTGACATATTATGTATAAAATAATACTAGCAAATAATGTATAAAATAATATTGGCAAATGATGGATAAAATAATACTGAAAAATGATGTATAAAATAATACTGTCAAATGATGGATAAAATAATAATGACAAATGATGGATAAAATAATACTGAAAATTGACGGAAAAGATAATATTGGGAAATGATTGATAAAATAATACTGACAAATTATGTAAAAAATAATACTGGCAAATGATGGATAAAATAATACTGGCAAATGATGTATAAAATAATACTGGAAAATAATATATAAAACAATACAGGCAAATGTTGGATAAAATAATACTGAAAAATGATGTATTGAATTATTCTGGCAATAATGTATAAAATCTTACTAGCAAATAATATTTAAAATAATACTGGCAAATTATTGATAAAATAATACTGGCAAATAATGTATAAAATAATACAGGCAATTGATTGATAAAAAAATACTGGAAAATGATCGATAAAATAATACTGACAAATGATAAATAAAATAATACTGGAAAATTATGGATAAAATAATACTGGCAAATGATGGACAAAATAATACTTGCAAATTATGAATAAAATAATACTGGCAAATAATGTATAAAATAATACTGGCATTTGATGGATGAAATAATACTGACAAATTATGTATAAAATAATAATAGAAAATAATGAATAAAATAATACTGGCATTTGATGGATAAAATAATACTGACAAATTATGTATAAAATAAAACTGCCAAATGATGGATAAAATAATACTGGCAAATTATGTATAAAATAATACTGGAAAATAATGTATAAAACAATACAGGCAAATTATTGATAAAATAATACTGAAAAATGAAGTATTGAATTATTCTGGCAATAATGTATAAAATCTTACTAGCAAATAATATTTAAAATAATACTGGCAAATGATTGATAAAATAATACTGGCAAATGATGGGTAAAATAATACTGACATATTATGTATAAAATAATACTAGCAAATAATGTATAATATAATATTGGCAAATGATGGTTAAAATAATACTGGAAAATAATGTATAAAACAATACAGGCAAATGATGGATTATATAATACTGAAAAATGTTGTATTGAATTATTCTGGCAATAATGTATAAAATCTTACTAGCAAATAATATTTAAAATAATACAGGCAATTGATTGATAAAAAAAATACTGGAAAATGATGGATAAAATAATACTGTCAAATGATTGATAAAATAATACTGGCAAATGATGGATAAAATAATACTGGCAAATTATCAATAAAATAATACAGGCAAATAATGTATAACATAATACTGGCATTTGAGGGATAAAATAATACTGACAAATTATGTATAAAATAATAATAGCAAATAATGTATAAAATAATACTGGCATTTGATGGATAAAATAATACTGACAAATAATGTATAAAATCTTACTAGCAAATAATGTATAAAATAAAACTGCCAAATGATGGATAAAATAATACTGGCAAATTATGTATAAAATAATACTGGCAAATAATGTATAAAACAATACAGGCAAATGATGGATAAAATAATACTGAAATATGATGTATTGAATTATTCTGGCAATAATGTAAAAAATCTTACTAGCAAATAATATTTAAAATAATACTGGCAAATGATGGATAAAATAATATTGGCAAATGATGGGTAAAATAATTCTGACATATTATGTATAAAATAATACTAGCAAATGATGGATAAAATAATACTGAAAAATGACGGATAAAATAATACTGGAAAATGATGCGAAAAAAACTACCTAAAAATGATTGATACAATAATACTAAAAAATGATGGATAAAATAATACTAGCAAATAATGTATAAAATGTTACTGGCAAATGATGGCTAAAATAATACTGGCAAATGATGGCTAAAATAATACTGAAAATGAAGGATAAAATAATACAGACAAATAATATTTAAAATAATACTGTCAAATAATGTATAACATTTTACTGGCAAATGATGGATAAAATAATACTGAAAATTGACGGAAAAGATAATATTGGGAAATGATGGATAAAATAATACTGAAAAATTACAGATAAAATAATAATGGAAAATGATGTGAAAAAAACTACCTAAAAATGATTGATACAATATACTGACAAATGATGGATAAAATAATACTGTCAAATGATGGATAAAATAATATTGGAAAAATTGTGGATAAAATATTATTGGCAAATGATGGACAAAATAATACTGGCAAATTATGAATAAAATAATACTGGCAAATAATGTATAAAATAATACTGGCATTTGATGGATAAAATAATACTGACAAATTATGTATAAAAAAATAATAGCAAATAATGTATAAAATAATACTGGCATTTGATGGATAAAATAATACTGACAAATTATGTATAAAATAATAATAGCAAATAATGTATAAAATAATATTGGCAAATGATGGATAAAATAATACTGAAAAATGATGGATAAAATAATACTGGCAAATAATGGATAAAATAATACAGGCAATTGAATGATAAAATAATACTGGCAAATGATGGACAAAATAATACTGGCAAATTATGAATAAAATAATACTGGCAAATAATGTATAAAATAATACTGGCATTTGATGGATAAAATAATACTGGCAAATGATGTATTAAATAATACTGGCAAATAATGTATAAAACAATACAGGCAAATGATGGATAAAATAATACTGAAAAATGATGTATTTAATTATTCTGGCAATAATGTATAAAATATTACTAGCAAATAATATTTAAAATAATACTGGCAAATAATGTACAAAATAATACTGGCATTTGATGGATAACATAATACTGACAAATTATGTATAAAATAATAATAGCAAATAATGTATAAAATAATACTGGCATTTGATGGATAAAATAATACTGGCAAATAATGGATAAAATAATACAGGCAATTGAATGATAAAATAATACTGGCAAATAATGTATAAAATAATACTGGCAAATGATTGATAAAATAATACTGGAAAATGATGGGTAAAATAATACTGACATATTATGTATAAAATAATACTAGCAAATAATGTATAAAATAATATTGGCAAATGATGGATAAAATAATACTGAAAAATGATGGATAAAATAATACTGGCAAATAATGGATAAAATAATACAGGCAATTGATTGATAAAATAATACTGGCAAATGATGGACATTATAATACTGGCAAATTATGAATATAATAATACTGGCAAATAATGTATAAAATAATACTGGCATTTGATGGATAACATAATACTGACAAATTATGTATAAAATAATAATAGCAAATAGTGTATAAAATAAAACTGCCAAATGATGGATAAAATAATACTGAAAAATGATGGATAAAATAATACTGGCAAATAATGGATAAAATAATACAGGCAATTGAATGATAAAATAATACTGGCAAATAATGTATAAAATAATACTGGCAAATTATGAATAAAATAATACTGGCAAATAATGTATAAAATAATACTGGCATTTGATGGATAAAATAATACTGACAAATTATGTATAAAATAATAATAGCAAATAATGTATAAAATAATACTGGCATTTGATGGATAAAATAATACTGACAAATAATGTATAAAATCTTACTAGCAAATAATGTATAAAATAAAACTGCCAAATGATGGATAAAATAATACTGGCAAATTATGTATAAAATAATACTGGCAAATAATGTATAAAACAATACAGGCAAATGATGGATAATATAATACTGAAATATGATGTATTGAATTATTCTGGCAATAATGTATAAAATCTTACTAGCAAATAATATTTAAAATAATACTGGCAAATGATGGATAAAATAATACTGGCAAATGATGGGTAAAATAATTCTGACATATTATGTATAAAATAATACTAGCAAATAATGTATAAAATAATATTGGCAAATGATGGATAAAATAATACTGAAAAATGACGGATAAAATAATACTGGAAAATGATGCGAAAAAAACTACCTAAAAATGATTATTACAATAATACTAAAAAATGATGGATAAAATAATACTAGCAAATAATGTATAAAATGTTACTGGCAAATGATGGCTAAAATAATACTGGCAAATGATGGCTAAAATAATACTGAAAATGAAGGATAAAATAATACAGACAAATTATGTCTAAAATAATACTGTCAAATAATGTATAACATTTTACTGGCAAATGATGGATAAAATAATACTGAAAAATGATGAATAATAAAATACTGGCAAATGATGGATAAAATAATACTGACAAATTATGTAAAAAATAATACTGGCAAATGATGGATAAAATAATACTGAAAATTGACGGAAAAGATAATATTGGGAAATGATGGATAAAATAATACTGAAAAATTACAGATAAAATAATAATGGAAAATGATGTGAAAAAAACTACCTAAAAATGATTGATACAATATACTGAAAAATGATGGATAAAATAATACTGTCAAATGATGGATAAAATAATATTGGAAAAATTATGGATATAATACTGGCAAATGATGGACAAAATAATACTGGCAAATTATGAATAAAATAATACTGGCAAATAATGTATAAAATAATACTGGCATTTGATGGATAAAATAATACTGACAAATTATGTATAAAATAATAATAGCAAATAATGTATAAAATAATATTGGCAAATGATGGATAAAATAATACTGAAAAATGATGGATAAAATAATACTGGCAAATAATGGATAAAATAATACAGGCAATTGAATGATAAAATAATACTGGCAAATGATGGACAAAATAATACTGGCAAATTATGAATAAAATAATACTGGCAAATGATGGACAAAATAATACTGGCAAATTATGAATAAAATAATACTGGCAAATAATGTATAAAATAATACTGACATTTGATGGATAAAATAATACTGGCAAATGATGTATTAAATAATACTGGCAAATAATGTATAAAACAATACAGGCAAATGATGGATAAAATAATACTGAAAAATGATGTATTGAATTATTCTGGCAATAATGTATAAAATCTTACTAGCAAATATTATTTAAAATAATACTGGCAAATGATTGATAAAATAATACTGGAAAATGATGGGTAAAATAATACTGACATATTATGTATAAAATAATACTAGCAAATAATGTATAAAATAATATTGGCAAATGATGGATAAAATAATACTGAAAAATGATGGATAAAATAATACTGGCAAATAATGGATAAAATAATACAGGCAATTGATTGATAAAATAATACTGGCAAATGATGGACATTATAATACTGGCAAATTATGAATATAATAATACTGGCAAATAATGTATAAAATAATACTGGCATTTGATGGATAACATAATACTGACAAATTATGTATAAAATAATAATAGCAAATAATGTATAAAATAATACTGGCATTTGATGGATAAAATAATACTGACAAATTATGTATAAAATAATAATAG
The DNA here is from genome assembly GCA_036172795.1 of Pelodytes ibericus. Taxonomy (NCBI): domain Eukaryota; kingdom Metazoa; phylum Chordata; class Amphibia; order Anura; family Pelodytidae; genus Pelodytes; species Pelodytes ibericus. The sequence continues at coordinate 131,863,202 of CM069857.1, read as the reverse complement.
CAAATAATGTATAAAATAAAACTGCCAAATGATGGATAAAATAATAATAGCAAATAATGTATAAAATAATACTGGCATTTGATGGATAAAATAATACTGACAAATTATGTATAAAATAATAATAGCAAATAATGTATAAAATAAAACTGCCAAATGATGGATAAAATAATACTGGCAAATGATGTATAAAATAATACTGGCAAATAATGTATAAAACAATACAGGCAAATGATGGATAAAATAATACTGAAAAATTATGTTTTGAATTATTCTGGCAATAATGTATAAAATCTTACTAGCAAATAATATTTAAAATAATACTGGCAAATGATTGATAAAATAATACTGGAAAATGATCGATAAAATAATACTGGAAAATGATCGGTAAAATAATACTGACATATTATGTATAAAATAATAATAGCAAATAATGTATAAAATAATACTGGCATTTGATGGATAAAAAAATACTGACAAATTATGTATAAAATAATAATAGCAATAATGTATAAAATAAAACTGCCAAATGATGGATAAAATAATACTCGCAAATGATGTATAAAATAATACTGTCAAATAATGTATAAAACAATACCGGCAAATGATGGATAAAATAATACTGAAAAATGATGTATTGAATTATTCTGGCAATAATGTATAAAATCTTACTAGCAAATAATATTTAAAATAATACTGGCAAATGATTGATAAAATAATACTGGCAAATGATGGGTAAAATAATACTGACATATTATGTATAAAATAATACTAGCAAATAATGTATAAAATAATATTGGCAAATGATGGATAAAATAATAATGAAAAATGATGGATAAAATAATACTGGCAAATAATGGATAAAATAATACAGGCAATTGAATGATAAAATAATACTGGCAAATGATGGACAAAATAATACTGGCAAATTATGAATAAAATAATACTGGCAAATAATGTATAAAATAATACTGGCATTTGATGGATAAAATAATACTGACAAATTATGTATAAAATAATAATAGCAAATAATGTATAAAATAAAACTGCCAAATGATGGATAAAATAATACTGGCAAATGATGTATTAAATAATACTGGCAAATAATGTATAAAACAATACAGGCAAATGATGGATAAAATAATATTGAAAAATGATGTATTGAATTATTCTGGCAATAATGTATAAAATCTTACTAGCAAATATTATTTAAAATAATTCTGGCAAATGATTGATAAAATAATACTGAAAAATGATGGATAAAATAATACTGGCAAATAATGGATAAAATAATACAGGCAATTGATTGATAAAATAATACTGGCAAATGATGGACAAAATAATACTGGCAAATTATGAATAAAATAATACTGGCAAATAATGTATAAAATAATACTGGCATTTGATGGATAAAATAATACTGACAAATTATGTATAAAATAATACAGGCAAATGATGGATAAAATAATACTGGAAAATAATGTATAAAACAATACAGGCAAATGATGGATAAAATAATACTGAAAAATGATGTATTGAATTATTCTGTCAATAATGTATAAAATCTTACTAGCAAATAATATTTAAAATAATACTGGCAAATGATTGATAAAATAATACTGGCAAATGATCGGTAAAATAATACTGACATATTATGTATAAAATAATAATAGCAAATAATGTATAAAATAATACTGGCATTTGATGGATAAAAAAATACTGACAAATTATGTATAAAATAATAATAGCAAATAATGTATAAAATAAAACTGCCAAATGATGGATAAAATAATACTCGCAAATGATGTATAAAATAATACTGTAAAATAATGTATAAAACAATACCGGCAAATGATGGATAAAATAATACTGAAAAATGATGTATTGAATTATTCTGGCAATAATGTATAAAATCTTACTAGCAAATAATATTTAAAATAATACTGGCAAATGATTGATAAAATAATACTGGCAAATGATGGGTAAAATAATACTGACATATTATGTATAAAATAATACTAGCAAATAATGTATAAAATAATATTGGCAAATGATGGATAAAATAATACTGAAAAATGATGGATAAAATAATATTGGCAAATTATGGATAAAATAATACAGGCAATTGAATGATAAAATAATACTGGCAAATGTTGGACAAAATAATACTGGCAAATTATGAATAAAATAATACTGGCAAATAATGTATAAAATAATACTGGCATTTGATGGATAAAATAATACTGACAAATTATGTATAAAATAATAATAGCAAATAATGTATAAAATAAAACTGCCAAATGATGGATAAAATAATACTGGCAAATGATGTATAAAATAATACTGGCAAATAATGTATAAAACAATACAGGCAAATGATGGATAAAATAATACTGAAAAATGATGTATTGAATTATTCTGGCAATAATGTATAAAATCTTACTAGCAAATAATATTTAAAATAATACTGGCAAATGATTGATAAAATAATACTGGAAAATGATGGGTAAAATAATACTGACATATTATGTATAAAATAATACTAGCAAATAATGTATAAAATAATATTGGCAAATGATGGATAAAATAATACTGAAAAATGATGGATAAAATAATACTGGCAAATAATGTATAAAATAATACAGGCAATTGATTGATAAAAAAATACTGGAAAATGATGGATAAAATAATACTGTCAAATGATTGATAAAATAATACTGGAAAAATGATGGATAAAATAATACTGGCAAATGATGGACAAAATAAAACTGACAAATTATGAATAAAATAATACTGGCAAATAACGTATAAAATAATACTGGCATTTGATGTATAAAATAATACTAACAATTTATGTATAAAATAATAATAGCAAATAATATATAAAATAATACTGGCATTTGAGTGATAATATAATACTGTCAAATGATGGATAAAATAATACTGACAAATAATGTAGAAAATAATACTGGCAAATGATGGATAAAATAATACTGAAAAATGATGGATAAAATAATACTGGCAAATAATGTATAAAATAATACAGGCAATTGATTGATAAAAAAATACTGGAAAATGATGGATAAAATAATACTGTCAAATGATTGATAAAATAATACTGGAAAAATGATGGATAAAATAATACTGGCAAATGATGGACAAAATAAAACTGACAAATTATGAATAAAATAATACTGGCAAATAACGTATAAAATAATACTGGCATTTGATGTATAAAATAATACTAACAATTTATGTATAAAATAATAATAGCAAATAATATATAAAATAATACTGGCATTTGAGTGATAATATAATACTGTCAAATGATGGATAAAATAATACTGACAAATAATGTAGAAAATAATACTGGCAAATGATGGATAAAATAATACTGAAAAATGATGGATAAAATAATACTGGCAAATGATTGATAAAATAATACTGTCAAATGATCGATAAAAAAATAATGAAAAATAATGGATAAAATAATACTGAAAAATGATTGATAAAATAAGACTGAAAAATGATGATAAAATAATGCTGGCAAATAATGTATAAATGAATACTGGTAAATGATGAATAAAATATTACTGAAAATGAAGGATAAAATAATACTGACAAATTATGTGTAAAATAATAATTACTAATGATGTATAAAATAATACTGTCAAATGATGGATAAAATAATACTGAAAATTGACGGAAAATATAATATCGAAAAATGATGGATAAAATAATACTGGAAAATGATGTGAAAAAAACTACCTAAAAATTATTGATACAATAATACTGAAAAATAATGGACAAAATAATACTAGCAAATAATGTATAAAATGTTACTGGCAAATGATGGCTAAAATAATACTAGCAAATGATGGCTAAAATAATACTGAAAATGAAGGATAAAATAATTCTGACAAATTATGTATAAAATAATACTTACTAATGATGTATAAAATAATACAGGCAAATGATGGATAAAATAATACAGACAAATTATGTCTATAATAAATCTGTCAAATAATGTATAACATTTTACTGGCAAATGATGGATAAAATAATTCTGACAAATTATGTATAAAATAATACTGGCAAATGATGGATAAAATAATACTGAAAATTGACAGAAAAGATAATATTGGGAAATGATGGATAAAATAATATCGAAAAATTATGGATAAAATAATACTGGAAAATGATGTGAAAAAAACTACCTAAAAATGATTGATACAAAAATACTGAAAAATGATTGATAAAATAATACTGGCAAATGATGGATAAAATAATACTGGAAAAATTATGGATAATATAATACTTGCAAATGATGGACAAAATAATACTGGCAAATTATGAATAAAATAATACTGGCAAATAATGTATAAAATAATACTGGCATTTGATGGATAAAATAATACTGACAAATTATGTATGAAATAATACTGGCAAATGATGAATAAATAATACTGACATATGATGTATAAAATATTTTTGGCAAATAATGTATAAAATAATACCGGCATTTGATTGATAATATAATACTGTCAAATGATGGATAAAATAATACTGACAAATTATGTAAAAAATAATACTGGCAAATGATGGATAAAATAATACTGAAAATTGACGGCAAAGATAATATTGGGAAATGATGGATAAAATAATACTGAAAAATGACGGATAAAATAATACTGGCAAATGATGTGAAAAAAAATGACCTAAAAATGATTGATACAATAATACTGAAAAATGATGGATAAAATAATAATAGCAAATAATGTATAAAATGTTACTGGCAAATGATGGCTAAAATAATACTGGCAAATGATGGCTAAAATAATACTGAAATGAAGGATAAAATAATACAGACAAATTATGTCTAAAATAATACTGTAAAATGATGTATAATATAATACTGTCAAATGATGGATAAAATAATACTGACATGTCATGGATAAAATAATACTGGCAAATAATGTATGAAATATTAATGGCAAATGATGGATAAAATAATACTGGAAAAATGATGGATGAAATAATACTGGGAAATGATTTATAAAATAATACTTGCAAATGATGAATAAATTAATACTGACATATGATGTATAAAATATTATTGGCAAATAATGTATAAAATAATACTGGCATTTGATTGATAATATAATATTGTCAAATGATGGATAAAATAATACTGACAAATAATGGATAAAATAATACTGGCATTTGATTGATAATATAATACTTGGAAATGATGGATCAAATAATACTGAAAAATGACGGATAAAATAATACTGGAAAATGATGTGGAAAAAAAACGACCTAAAAATGATTGATACAATAATACTGAAAAATGATGGATAAAATAATACTAGCAAATAATGTATAAAATTTTACTGGCAAATGATAGATAAAATAATAGTGGCAAACGATGGATAAAATAATACTGACAAATTATGTATAAAATAATACTTACTAATGATGTATAAAATAATACAGGCAAATGATGGATAAAATAATTTAGACAAATTATGTATAAAATAATACTGTCAAATAATGCATAAAATTTTACTGGCAAATGATAGATAAAATAATAGTGGCAAATGATGGATAAATTAATACTGACATATGATGTATAAAATATTATTGGCAAATAATGTATAAAATAATACTGACAAATTATGTAAAAAATAATACTGGCAAATGATGGATAAAATAATACTGAAAATTGACGGAAAAGATAATTTTGGGAAATGATTGATAAAATAATTCTGAAAAATGACGGATAAAATAATACTGGCAAATGATGCGAAAAAAAATGACCTAAAAATGATTGATACAATAATACTGAAAAATGATGGAGAAAATAATAATAGCAAATAATATATAAAATGTTACTGGCAAATGATGGCTAAAATAATACTGGCAAATGATGGCTAAAATAATACTGAAATGAAGGATAAAATAATACAGACAAATTATGTCTAAAATAATACTGTAAAATGATGTATAATATAATACTGTCAAATGATGGATAAAATAATACTGACATGTCATGGATAAAATAATACTGGCAAATAATGTATGAAATATTAATGGCAAATGATGGATAAAATAATACTGGAAAAATGATGGATGAAATAATACTGGGAAATGATTTATAAAATAATACTTGCAAATGATGAATAAATTAATACTCACATATGATGTATAAAATATTATTGGCAAATAATGTATAAAATAATACTGGCATTTGATTGATAATATAATATTGTCAAATGATGGATAAAATAATACTGACAAATAATGGATAAAATAATACTGGCATTTGATTGATAATATAATACTTGGAAATGATGGATCAAATAATACTGAAAAATGACGGATAAAATAATACTGGAAAATGATATGGAAAAAAAACGACCTAAAAATGATTGATACAATAATACTGAAAAATGATGGATAAAATAATACTAGCAAATAATGTATAAAATTTTACTGGCAAATGATAGATAAAATAATAGTGGCAAACGATGGATAAAATAATACTGACAAATTATGTATAAAATAATACTTACTAATGATGTATAAAATAATACAGGCAAATGATGGATAAAATAATTTAGACAAATTATGTATAAAATAATACTGTCAAATAATGCATAAAATTTTACTGGCAAATGATAGATAAAATAATAGTGGCAAATGATGGATAAATTAATACTGACATATGATGTATAAAATATTATTGGCAAATAATGTATAAAATAATACTGACAAATTATGTAAAAAATAATACTGGCAAATGATGGATAAAATAATACTGAAAATTGACGGAAAAGATAATTTTGGGAAATGATTGATAAAATAATTCTGAAAAATGACGGATAAAATAATACTGGAAAATGATGTGAAAAAAACTATCTAAAAATGATTGATACAATAATACTGAAAAATGATGTATAAAATAATTCTGGCTAATAATGTATAAAATAATACCGGCAAATGATTTATAAAATTATACTGGCAAATGATGGAAATAGTATCTAAAAATGATGGATAAAATAATACTGAAAAATGATGGATAAAATAATACTGGCAAATAATGTATAAATTAATACTGGCAAATAATGGATACAACAATATTGACAAATCATTGACAAAATAATACTGGAAAATGATGTGAAACAAACTACCTAAAAATGATTGATACAATAATACTGAAAAATGATGTATAAAATAATACTGGCTAATAATGTAGAAAAATAATACTGGCAAATGATTGATAAAATTATACTGGCAAATGATGGAAAAAATATCTAAAAATGATGGATAAAATAATACTGAAAAATTATGTATAAAAAATATCTAAAAATGATGTGAAAAAAATACCTTAAAATGATGGATAAAATAATTCTGAAAAATTCTGTATAAAATAATATTGAAAAATGATGTGTAAAATAATACTTCTAAATAATGTATAAAATAAAACTGGCACTGCTTGAGGGACGTGGCGCCAGGACGTAGGGGCGTGGTATGGGGGCGGCAGAGTGCTCGGTGGTAGTAAGGTGAATCCATGAGCTGATCTCCCCATGCTGCCTTATCCTAAATGCAGCTGACGGGTATTCAAGTCGTATCTTCCCGGTGTTTCAACCTCTTCTGATCTCCTATGATGACCATGCTTTGTTAGACGCAGGACTGAACCACAGGACTGAATAAAGCTTGGTGCAGACTATCGGTAAAGAAGCGGGGGAAAGTCAATGTTTGGCAGACTTGCAGGGAGCTGAAAGACTAAAGACAAAGATTTCTTCCCAGTATGCCGGTGTTTAATCTCCGTGAGATCCATCCAAATCCAGCTTAGTGGTAATTTCCACAACCTGTCTACACTTCATCGGATCAGACCAAACACTTCTAGCCATGTGGAACAATTATAACGGATGGTAGTCGATCGAACACTTTTTTTTTCCCCTTTAAAGGCTGAGTGAAATGGTCTCTTTATCCTGTGAAAATAACCTATAGAGCTAAACAGCCATAATATGTGAAGTTATAGTGGATGGTTAATCGGAGGTTAAGCAAACTGTGAGTCACAATATTTGTTTCCCCAACTGCTGTGTGAAGTAAAACAGCCGATTTATTCTGTGAAATAACCAATTGAATTGATCACCTAAACTGTATGAAGTAATTACAGTGGCCTGCTATTTGATTCTAATCAAACTGTGAGTCATAAGCAAATTGGTAGTAACAAGAACAAGAGTCTCTTTTCTCTGAAACAACCAACTGAACTTAATACCCAAACCGTATGAAGTATTTATGGTGGTCTCCCAATTGACGCTAAATAAACTGGGAGTCATAAGCGATCTGTGAGACACAAGATTCCTAGTCTCTCTTTCTGTGAAATAACCAATTGAACTTAACACCCAATCTGTATGAAGTAATTACAGTGGTCTGCTATTCGATCCTAAGCAAACTGGGAGTCATAAGCAAACTGTGAGATCCCCAGTCTCTTTTTCTCTGAACCTAATACCCAAACTGTATGAAGTAATTACAGGGGTCTGATACTCTAATCCAAGTAAACTGTGAGTCATAAGCAAATGTGAGGCACAAGTTTCCTAGTCTATCTTTCTGTGAAATCTAATTGAACTTAACATCCAAACGTAAGAAGTCAATATGGTGGTCTCCTATTTGATGTTAAACAAACTGAGTCATAACTGATCTGTGAGACTCATGATTCTTAGTCTCTCCTTCTGTGAAATAACCAATTGAACTCAGTATCTAATCTGTATGAAGTAACTACAGTGGTCTGCTAATTGATCCTAAGTAAATTGGGAGTCATAAGCAATTTGTGAGTCACAAGAGTTTTAGTCTCTCTATATGTGAAACAACTAACTGAACTTAACACATAAACTATATGAACCAATTACAGTGGTCTGCTAATTCGATCCCAAGCAAATTGTGAGTCACAAGCAAACTGTGAGGCACAAGATTATTGTCTCTACTTCCGTGAAATAACCAACAGAACCTATCATTTAATCTGTATGAAGTAATTACAGTGATTCCTTAACAGATCCTAAGCAAACTGTGAGTCATAAGCAACTGCGAGTCACAAGATTTTTAGTCCCTCTTTTTGATCTTACCATCCAAACTGTATGAAGTAATTACAGTGGTCTGATAACTGATGCTGAATTGAGAGTTGAAAAGACCCTATTTTAAAGCCGTGTGAAGTAAAACAATCTCTCTACTTAGCTGAATTTAGCACCCAAGCTGACTGAAGCACTCACATTAGCCTGCTAGGCAGAGGCTAAGCAAATTGTGAGATATACAATCTTTAGCTTAAGGCTGTGAAGTCAAACAATCCCCTTGCGAAATAACGATCTGAATCATACTGAACATACTCACAGGGGTCTACTAGCTGGAGGCAAAACAAATTGTGAGGTAGAAGACCCTCCTTCTTAAAGCTGTGGGATGTAAAACAATCTTTGAACAACCAACAAGTGAAATAGTTCATTGTTACACTGTTCCCGTTGAGATAAATAAAATATCTGAATTTGACCCCTAAAGTAAAGGGTCACGTGAGGCTTATCTCAGAAGAGTGATTAACAACCCTCACAATTGACAAATATTCAAAGAAAAGATGCCAACAAAAAATGGAGAAAGCAGGTCCCAAAAGAAAAAGGAGGGAAAATGTTTTGATAAGAAGGGGGAAAAGGATGGGGGAAGGAAACTCACCTCCATATTTTCCCCAATAGCATCCAGAAGTACAACCTTGGAAATATCACAGGACCTAATAGATACATCCTCAACATCAGGGGAAATGGACCATGCCGAGGCCCATCTGGAATCCCTTAAGGCTCCAGAGGAACAATAGATGTTACAATAGAATCTTTAAAAAAAATATCTTGAGCAGCAATTCAGCCAACTAAAGAAAGATATGACAAACAACAATAGGAAAATTAGAGCGGAAGTAAAGAGACTTGAATTAAAAATTGAAAAAAATTAGTCTCTAATAGAAGAGTACCAGACTCGATTTGTTCAAATGGAAGAAAAGACCGAAAGACTGACTACAAAAATAAAAGCCCTGGAACTCAACGTTCAAAATCTTGAAGACAGGGACAGAAGGATTAACCTGCGCATAAGAGGAGTCTCAGAAGATATCATCCAGCAGGAACTGGAAAATTACTTCAATGACCTATGCAAGGAACTGCAGATAACTGGCCAGAACATTGAGTATCTCTTTGAACGCATACATAGGGTCCAGAAACCAAGAGGAATCCAGGAGTCTAAAACTATTGGTTAACTATGATCATTCGACATTATCTTTTGAAACAGTAGAGAAAGTCTCTAATTGGTTGCAGGGGAGAAAAGTTCCATAGGGTGTGCCCCAGGCAGCTGGGGAGTTTATGGGGAGACCTTAGAAGCTGTTCAGTCATTTTTCTTTCCTTCTTCTCTCTCTCTCTTTTTTTTTTCTCTCTCTTTTTCTCTCTTCCCTTCTCTCTTCCTCCCCTTCACTTTCACTGTATGCACAGAGGTACACCCTCAATAATTATATTTAAATACAGATTATCTGAATAGTATAGTCTCACTAGTCAATTTTAAATATTAGCCACACTTCACACTTTGCAGCCCACTTAGCTTGGCCACCATACATTCACATTCTCACCACCTCACTTCATTAGCTACTCTTTCACTCATTATCTTTTCACTCTTATTATAATTTAGTTGTGTACACCACTATTCCATTAGTCAACTTATTTATTTATTTATCTATTTATTTTTCTTTTCTCTCTTTCTCTCTTCCCTTCTTTCTTTCTCCTTTCCACCTTCACTGTAAGTACAGAGGTACACTCTTAATATTTATATCTAGATACAGATTATCTGAATAGTTTAGCCTCACTAGTCAATTTTAATATCAGTCACATTCCCCCCTGCAGCCCACTTTCACTTGGCCACCATATAACGCACAGTTTCACTATTGCACTACATCAGCTATTCTTTCCACTTTATTATTTCTTCACTCTCACTTCTACTTAGTCGCGATCACCAGTATTCCACTAGTCAATTAGTTTTGTTTTTTTTTTTTCCTTCTTCCTTTCTTCTTTTCCTCTCCTTTTTCCTCCTTTTTCTTCCAAAGATTATGGCAATGTTAAGGATGAAAATTATGGATTTGCTTTACTGTCAGTGGGTTTCTCTGTGCCCCCAGATTGGCTCTTAGTAGAGCCAAAATTGTGTCTGTATGTGGAGAGGAGATAGACACGCCAATAAGAGATGTGCCGGACGAGATAAATTATTGTGTTCGACATATCTTAAATGTCTAGTGTTTTTTTGTGTGTGTATTTTGTTTGTGATTAATTTAGTATGTCGCACGAGCTGTAGCTGTTTGACCGGGCAGAGGGGGACAGAGGTAGAGGTGAACTTGACTTCAGAATTATAACACTAAATGTCCAGGGGTTGAACTCCCCTCAGAAACGCCAACTCTTGGTCAATTGTCTAAGAGAAAATAAAGTGGAGGTCGCCTATATACAAGAAACCCATTGGAAATTAGGAGGCCCTCCATTAAGGAACTCGCTCTTCCCACATGTAATTTCATCAAACTATAAAACTAAAAAGAGAGGGGCCGCAATAATAATATCTAGGGATTTAGGATACCGTGAAATTTACAAAAAAATAGATAGAAGTGGAAGATATCTCTTTCTGATTTGTGAGCTACAAGGCCAGACCTATTCCCTACTCAATGTATACGCACCTAACAAAAAACCTCACATATTTATTAATAAAATACTCAGTGAAATCGAGAACATGGTTCAGGGAACTTTGTTAATAGGGGGAGATTTCAATGGTATCATGGATATAGATTTAGATAAAAAAGTGGCAAGAGGAGTTAAAATTGATTCGCAGGTTGGGAGATCGGCTCGGCAGGTCCAAAACACAATTTCAAAATACGACTTATATGATGTTTGGCGATCACTGCATCCAGACGAAAAAGATTATACATTTTATTCTAAACCATATATGTCTTATTCTCGTCTGGACTATTTTTTGGTCAAACCACATACTATCCAATGTTGTCAGAGTATAACAATAAAAGATATCCCTTGGTCTGACCATTCGGCTGTCATCCTAAATTGGTCAAAAAATAAAAAAGAGGGATCCCGTCCAACATGGAGGCTGAATGAGAAACTTTTCTTAGATACCCGTAACATTGAGTATTTATCACCACTGCTCAGATTTTACTTTGAAGAAAATAACACAAGTGAGCTCTCCAAATCAACAATTTGGTGCGCTTTTAAATGCGTTATAAGGGGATATTTAATAAAATTAGGATCAGAAAATAAGAAGAGACAGGGATTACCCCTTAACCAACTCTATCTGGAATTATATAAACTAAACAATCAGAATAAGTCCTCTCCCACACGAATTGTTGCTCGACATATTGCTCAAATAACAGAGAAAATCAACCTGATACTAGTGAACTCTGCACTCTTAAAACTAAACCAGAAATGGTATCAGAAGGGAAATAGAGCAGATAAAATTCTATCTAATAGATTGAAAAACAGGAAAGCCAAGGCTAGAGTAACAAAGATAGTATTTAATGGGCATAATTGTATTAGCCCTAAAGACATTGGAGTGGCCTTCAACACATTTTACTCACAACTATACAACCTCCCAGGAATAGCAACTGAGAGCGAAATAACCCAATACCTAGAGGTAGAAAGCCTGCCATCTCTTTCTTCAGAACAGCTAGCAGAGCTAAATCTACCAATTTCCAAAAAAGAGATCCTGGATGTAATTGGCAGTCTTAAAATTAATAAGGCGCCTGGCCCAGATGGCTTCACAAACATGTTCTATAAAAAAATTAGCTTGGACATTGCCCAGCATCTTGCTGATATGTTTAATGAATTTGTTAGAAAGGGGTCAATCCTCCAGGAACTCCTGCAAGCCACAATCTCACCTATTCTAAAGACAGATAAAGATGATACTAACCCAGCTAATTATAGACCGATATCTTTAATCAATTCCGATGTAAAAATCTATTTGAGTGTTATAGCAAATAGGATAAAGGGGGTAATTTCTTCCTGATCCATGTTGATCAGGTGGGATTTGTGCAGGGACGTTCAGCGGACAGCTCTACAAGACGTTAATTGACCTGATAGGTCATGCAGGGACTGTGGGGACTCCCCAGCTGGTCCTGTCGTTAGATGCCGAGAAGGCCTTTGACATGGTCAGCTGTGGATTCCTGGACGGTACCCTGACTAGGGCTGGCTTTGATGGTCCGATTAAATCTGCTATCATGGCCCTTTACGGCAACCTGACGGCAAGAACGGTGGGTCCTGGTATCTCTGCGGATTGGTTCCCGATAAGAAATGGCACTAGGCAAGGTTGCCCATTGGCACCTATGCTATATATCCTAACTCTGGAGCCTCTCGCCGCAAGGATAAGAAACAATGACTATATAAAGGGTATAGCACTGGGTCGGTCTGAATATAAGATCTCGATGTATGCGGATGACACTGTACTGACACTGTCCGAACCGAGGGACTCATTGGAAGCTCTTATGTCAGAAATTAGGAAATATTCTGTAGTCTCCAACTACAAACTAAATATGAATAAATCTCAGATCATGCCAATATGCATAGTGAAATGATACAGGAACGATCCCTAGATTACCCCTTTGATTGGTCTCCAGAGGGCTTCCAATATTTAGGTATATTTATCATGCCAGCTGTATTGGATATAATGCCAAAAATTTTAGATCTCCTATATAAATATTCCACTGGGAAACTTCTTAATGATTGGAGTAACATAGGTATTTCATGGCTAGGAAGAATTAACATTATTAAATCCTATTTGATGCCTAAGTGGTCATATGCTCTAAGAATGATCCCTTTAGCTACACAAAAATTCCAACTAAAAAAAATCCAGAAGCTATTTATGAGCTATGTTTGGAACAACAAAAAGCCAAGAATATCTATGTCCCATATTATGAAACACTCTAAAAGGGGAGGCCTATCCGTTCCAAACCTGATTAAACATTATGAGGCCTATCGGATTTACCATCTGCAGAGATGGCAGGACCCGCTGTCCCAGAGAGAGCCGTGGTAAAGCATAGAGTCCTTTTTAACGGGGCTAGAGGATCTATTAACTGCAATATGGATGAATTCAAGATCAAGTAGGACCTTCCTAGCTGGGATTGACTGTCATCATATAAGAGATCTACTAACTGATTGGTTTCGGTTTAGAGGTTCACATTCCCTAATGGAAAAAATATCGCCATATACCCCGTTGAGAACAATTGAACTTAGTGTAGAAGATCTGAGCTTGGGGAGTTGGACAAAACTAAATCCCGTTAAAATCTATGACTTAATAGAGGGAAAAAATATCAAACCCTTTCCACAGATACAAAAACAACAGAATCTTCCAGATAAAGAAATCTTTAGTTATTTACGTCTAAAACATTATGTTGACATTCATATGATATATGGGGATGGGAATCCGCCAGACGTAGAGCTGGTGAATCTTTTTGATCCAACTAAAAGAAAGTATAACACAATTGCAATGTGCCACGAAGTCCTAACCCTTTGGGAGAAGGAGGAGAAACCAAGAGCTTGGATCAATTGGGAAAGGGAAATAGGACGGGAGGTAGAGATGGAGCAGTGGTACGGCTCCCTGACAGAAGTCGGGAAGTCATTCCACTGCTTAAATATAATTGAGCTTCATTACAAGATTCTTCATCGCTTGCATTTGGTCCCTAAGATTCTAAACAACATGAACTCTGCTACTTCCAACCTGTGCTGGAGGTGTAATTTACAACAGGGTAGTACAAGACACATATGGTGGGACTGTATTGTTCTTAGACCATTATGGGAGGAAGTCTTTGAAAAAATATCAGTAATAATGAAACATCCGATTGTGGGGGATCCTTCGATAGCCTTGTTACATTTCAACATTCCCGATCTCACATGTAAAGAAAGATATATTGTTGTCCAAATTTTGATGGCTACCAAGACTCTTATATCGAGAAACTGGTTACAAAAGACAGCCCCCTCCTGGAGTCAGATTCAGTCCCAAGTGAGTTATCAGTATAATATGGAAAGGGGTCTTTTCTATCAGTTGGACAATAACATTAAATTTGAGAATAAGTGGCTCCCCTGGACTAGATGGATAGCGACGGGGAGTAGAGGTAATCCAACAACAAGGTGATAATCTTGGAATAAAAAGTGGGAGTTCTCCCATGTGGACAAAAGCATGTAATGTTGGTCTGATCTGATCAACACTACAACCAACTCTTACAAACACGGTCGAATATAACCTTGCCCGGTCAACAGCACAGCTCAATGCTCGTTTTTTTTTCTTGGTCTTTAACTTCTCCTCCTCATTCGTGTCCACTTTATTATAACTTTTTTGGCTGCTTGAAATTATGTGGATATGAAGGAGGAGGATGATCCATATTTATATTACTGTCATCTTAATTGTATGTTATTGTATTGTAACGTCTCAGTGTGTTAATGTTTTGGTACTGTCTAAATTTTGTATTTTTATAATAAAAAAAGTATATATATATATATATAAAAAAAAAATAATGTATAAAACAATACTGGAAAATGATGGATAAAATAATACTGACAAATGATGGATAAAATAATATTAGCAAGTAATGTATAAAATGTTACTGGCAAATGATGGCTAAAATAATACTGGCAAATGATGGCTAAAAAAATACTGAAAATGAAGGATGAAATAATACTGACAAATTATGTATAAAATAATACTTACTAATGATGTATAAAATAATACCGGCAAACGATGGATAAAATAATACAGACAAAGTATGTCTAAAGTAATACTGTCAAATAATGTATAACATTTTACTGGCAAATGATGGATAAAATAATACTGAAAAATGATGTATAATATAATACTGTCAAAAGATGGATAAAATAATACTGACAAATTCTGTAAAAATAATACAGGGAAATGATGGATAAAATAATACTGAAAATTGACGGAAAAGATAATATTGGGAAATTATGGATAAAATAATACTGAAAAATGATGGATAAAATAATACTGGAAAATGATGTGAAAAAAACTACCTAAAAATGATTGATACAATAATACTGAAAAATGATGGATAAAATAATACTGAAAAATGATGATAAAATAATGCTGGCAAATAATTAATAAATTAATACTGGTAAATGATTGATAAAATAATACTGACATATCATGGATAAAATAATACAGGCAAATGATGGATAAAATAATACCGGCAAATGATGGATAAAATAATACTGAAAAATGACGGATAAAATAATACTGGCAAATAATGTATAAAATAATACTGGTAATTGATGGATAAAAAAATACTGGAAAATGATGGATAAAATAATACTGACAATTGATGGATAAAAAAATACTGGAAAATGATTGATAAAATAATACTGTCAAATGATGGATAAAAAATAATGAAAAATAATGGATAAAATAATAATGAAAAATTATGGATAAAATAATGATGGCAAATAATGTATAAATTAATACTGAAAAATGCTAGATACAAAAATACTGAAAAGTGATTGATAAAACAATACTGTCAAATAATGTGAAAAAAATACCTAAAAATGATGGCTAAAATAATACTGAAAAATTATGGCTAAAATAATACAAGCAAATAAGGTGTAAAATAATACAGACAAATGATGTATAAAATAATACTGGCAATTGATGGATACAAAAATAATGGAAAATGATGGATAAAATAATACTGAAAAATGATGGATAAAATAATATTTACAAATAATGTATAAATGAATACTGGCAAATGATGGATACAATAATATTGACAAATCATGGACAAAATAATACTGAAAAATGCTAGATACAAAAATACTTAAAAAAAATTGATAAAACAATACTGGCAAATAATGTATAAAATAATACTGGAAAATGATTGATAAAATAAAACTGAAAAATGACCGAAAAAATGATACTGGCAAATGATGGATAAAATAATACTGAAAAATGATGAATAAATTAATACTGACATATGATGTATAAAATATTACTGGCAAATAATGTTTAAAATAATACTGGCATTTGATTGATAATATAATACTGTCAAATGATGGATAAAATAATACTGAAAAATGACGGAAAAAATAATACTGGCAAATGATGGATAAAATAATACTGAAAAATGACGGATAAAATAATACTGGCAAATGATTGATAAAATAATACTGAAAAATGACGGATAAAATAATACTGGCAAATGATGGATAAAATAATACTGGCAAATGGTGGAATTTTTTTTTAAAAATTATGGAAAAAAATACTAAAAATTGATTGATAAAATAATACTGGCAAATGATGGATAAAACATAATTAAAAATGATTGATAAAATAATACAGAAAAATGATGGATAAAATAATACTTGCAAATAATGTATACATTAATACTGGCAAATGATGAATAAAATAATACTGACAAATTATGGATAAAATAATACTGAAAAATGACGGATAAAATAATACTGGAAAATGATGTGAAAAAAAAAACCTGAAAATGATGGATACTATAATACTGAAAAATGATGGATAAAATAATACTAGCAAATAATGTATAAAATAATACTGACAAATTATGTATAAAATAATACTGGCAATTGATGGATACAAAAATAATGGAAAATGATGGATAAAATAATGCTGAAAAATGATGGATAAAATAATACTGGCAAATGATCGATAAAATAATACTGGAAAAATTATGAATAAAATAATACTGGCAAATAATGTATAAAATAATACTGGCATTTGATGGATAAAATAATACTGACAAATTATTTATAAAATAATACTGGCAAATAATGTATAAAATTTTACTGGCAAATGATGGGTAAAATAATACTGGCAAATGATGGCTAAAATAATACTGGAAAATGATGGATAAAATAATACTGAAAAATGATGGATAAAATAATACTTTAAAAATTATGGATCAAATAAAGCTGGCAAATGATGGACAAAATAATACTGGCAAATTATGAATAAATTAATACTGACATATGATGTATAAAATAATACTGGCAAATTATGTATAAAATAATATTGGTATTTGCTGGATAAAATAATACTGACAAATTATGTATAAAATAATACTGGCAAATGATTGATAAAATAATACTGAAAAATGACGGATAAAATAACACTGACAAATGATGTATAAAATATTACTGGCAAATGATGTGAAAGCAAATACCTAAAATTGATGGATAAAATAACACTGGCAAATAATGTATAAAATAATACTGGCAAATGATGGATAAAATAATACTGGCAAATGGTGGAAAAAAAATCTAAAAATTATGGAAAAAAATACTAAAAATTGATTGATAAAATAATAGTGGCAAATAATGCATAAAATAATGTAGGCAAATTATGTATAAAATAATACTGGCAAATGATGGATAAAACATAATTAAAAATGATTGATAAAATAATACAGAAAAATGATGGATAAAATAATACTTGCAAATAATGTATACATTAATACTGGCAAATGATGAATAAAATAATACTGACAAATCATGGATCAAATAATACTGAAAAATGACGGATAAAATAATACTGGAAAATGATGGATACTATAATACTGAAAAATGATGGATAAAATAATACTAGCAAATAATGTATAAAATAATACTGACAAATTATGTATAAAATAATACTGGCAATTGATGGATACAAAAATAATGGAAAATGATGGATAAAATAATGCTGAAAAATGATGGATAAAATAATACTGGCAAATGATCGATAAAATAATACTGGAAAAATTATGAATAAAATAATACTGGCAAATAATGTATAAAATAATACTGGCATTTGATGGATAAAATAATACTGACTAATTATTTATAAAATAATACTGGCAAATAATGTATAAAATTTACTGGCAAATGATGGGTAAAATAATACTGGCAAATGATGGCTAAAATAATACTGGAAAATGATGGATAAAATAATACTGAAAAATGATGGATAAAATAATACTTACAAATAATGTATAAATTAATACTGGCAAATGATGGATAAAAACATAATGAAAAATGATGGATAAAATAATATTGAAAAACGATGGATAAAATAATACTTTAAAAATTATGGATAAAATAATGCTGGCAAATGATGGACAAAATAATACTGGCAAATTATGAATAAATTAATACTGACATATGATGTATAAAATAATACTGGCAAATTATGTATAAAATAATATTGGTATTTGCTGGATAAAATAATACTGACAAATTATGTATGAAATAATACTGGCAAATGATTGATAAAATAATACTGAAAAATGACGGATAAGATAACACTAACAAATGATGTACAAAATATTACTGGCAAATGATGTGAAAACAAATACCTAAAATTGATGGATAAAATAACACTGGCAAATAATGTATAAAATAATACTGGCAAATGATGGATAAAATAACACTGGCAAATAATGTATAAAATAATACTGGCAAATGATGGATAAAATAATACTGGCAAATGGTGGAAAAAAAATCTAAAAATTATGGAAAAAAAATACTAAAAATTGATTGATAAAATAATAGTGGCAAATAATGCATAAAATAATGTAGGCAAATTATGTATAAAATAATACTGGCAAATGATGGATAAAACATAATTAAAAATGATTGATAAAATAAGACAGAAAAATGATGGTTAAAATAATACTTGCAAATAATGTATAAATTAATACTGGCAAATGATGGATAAAATAATACTGACAAATCATGGATAAAATAATACTGAAAAATGTTAGGTACAATAATACTGAAACGTGATGGATAAAATAAAACTGGCAAATGATGTATAAAATAATACTGGCAAATAATGTATAAAACAATACAGGCAAATGAAGGATAAAATAATACTGAAAAATGATGTATTGAATTATTATGGGAATAATGTTTAAAATCTTACTAGCAAAAAATATTTAAAATAATACTGGCAAATGATGGATAAAATAATACTGGCAAATGATGGGTAAAACAATACTGACATATTATGTATAAAATAATACTAGCAAATAATGTATAAAATAATATTGGCAAATGATGGATAAAATAATAGTGAAAAATGATAGAAAAAATCATACTGGCAAATTATGGATAAAATAATAATATCAATTGATGGATAAAGTAATACTGTCATATGATTGATAAAATAATACTGTTAAATGATGTATAAAAAAATAATTAAAAATAATGGATAAAATATTACTAAAAAATGATGGATAAAATAATACTGAAAAATGATGATAAAATAATGGTGGCAAATAATGTATAAAATAATACTGGCAAATGATGGGTAAAATAATACTGACATATTATGTATAAAACTAGACATTAAGCCCGTTAAATTAACGGGCGCTAGAACATATGTGGACGGGGGGAGGCGGGGGGGGGGACATAAGGGGGCAACATAGGGGCAAGCACCCTGGTGAGGGGGGAGCCTTGACGGCGGCCTCTTCTTGATGGGATATGTGATCCTCCTGCTGTATTATTGATGCAGCAGGGGGATCACAACTCCATCAAGATGAGGCAGCCCTCAAGGCTCCCCCCTCGCCGGGGTGCTTGGCCCTATGTTGCCCCCTTATGTCCCCCCCCATGTTACTTACCACTTTAGCGTGGTGTGAAGGGGGCGGGAGGTGGGGAGCGTCGCGCATGCGCAGTCTTTACAAAGTTACATCAGCTGTAACTTTGCGCACATGCGCAATGAGTAAATTCTCCTGCGATTGTGCAGGAAAATTTGCTCGAGAAATCTGTCAGCAGGGCCGGCCTTAAGTGTTCCGGCGACCTGTGCGGGATTCCCCCATGGCGCCCCCCCATGTATGTATCTCTCTGCCTTCCCATGTTTGTACCTTTCCTCTTCATTGCCCTGTCTGTCTCTCTCTCTAACTCCCCCATACCTGTTCTCTTTCTCCCTCTATTCTGTCTCTCTCCTCCCCCCTGTACTGTCTGTCTCTGTCTCTCCCCCCCTGTTCTGTCTCTCTCTCCCCCTGTTCTGTCTCTCTCTCCCCTGTTCTGTCTCTCTCTCTCCCCCCCTGTTCTGTCTCTCACTCTCCCCATTCCCCCTGTTCTGTCTCTCTCTCCCCCCTGTTCTGTCTCTCTCTCCCCCCCTGTACTGTCTGTCTCTCTCCCCCTTCCCCCTGTTCTGTTTCTTTCTCCCTCCCTCTGTTCTTTCTCTCTACCCCCTGTTCTGTATCTCTCTCTCCCCTACCAGCTGTTCTGTCTCTCCCCCTCCAGCTGTTCTGTCTCTCCCCCTCCCCCTGTTCTGTCTTTCTCTCCCTCCCTCCCCTGTCTGTCTCTCTCTCCCCCTTCCCCCTGCTCTGTCTCTCTCTCCCCCCTGTTCTGTCTGTCTCTCTCTCTCCCTCCCTCTGTTCTTTCTCTCTCCCCCCCTGTTCTGTATCTCTCTCTCCCACTTCCAGCTGTTCTGTCTCTCCCCCTCCAGCTGTTCTGTCTCTCCCCCTCCCCCTGTTCTGTCTTTCTCTCCCTCCCTCCCCTGTCTGTCTCTCTCTCCCCCTCCCACTGTTCTGTCTCTCCCCCCTCCAGCTGTTCTGTCTCTCCCCCTCCTTCTGTTCTGTCTCTCCCCCCTGCCTGCCCTTCCTCTGTTCTGTCTCTCTCTCCCCCCCTGTTCTGTCTCTCCCCCCCTGTTCTGTCTCTCTCTCCCCCCTGTTCTGTCTCTCTCTCCCCCCTGTTCTGTCTATCTCTCCCCCCCTGTTCTGTCTCTCTCCCCCCCCCTGTTCTGTCTCTCCCCTTATTTCACGTAATAGGGCAATAAACAATATTAGTGTTTTCTAACCATTTTCTTCTACAGTGATTTTTTTAACCCGAACCTTAAATTTACCCCAACTCTAAATTTAATCTAACCCTAAATTGACCCACACCCCTTAATCTAACATTTGTAATCATCCGAACCCCCGTTTAACCCTAATTATTACCCTATTTGTGACCCTAACCCTAGATCTAGGTTCAGTAGATCAAGGGTTAGCTTTTTCCATTTATTTAATTTATTTATTTAATTAATATTCTATTTTTTTAACTGTAATACCGTCTTACTGCCTGTAGGGGCAGTCAAGTAGCGTTTTCAGAGCGACGGAAGAGATTTTTTTTTTTCTGTCTTCCGTCGCTCTCCTCTGGGTACGCTGTATCGGAGGAGCATGCTCCTCCGAAACAGCACACACCCGCGATCACTGGGTGATCACGGTGCCCAGGGGGGCACAGAATGTGTTGCATGACGCCTCGATAGAGGCATCATTGCAACATTTTAACACACATAGGCCGTGATCAGCTTTCACTGCCTATGTGTGTTAACGCACATATGATCACATTCGCGGTGATCATTTGCACGCGGGGGGGTCGAGGGGGGGCTGAAAGCACTCTCAGAGGCTGCTTCGGATCCTCTGAGAGTAGCTACAGACATGTAGTGTTGCGCTAAGGAGCGCAACACTACATGAAAACTGACATGATATACGTCCATATGCGTTAAGGGGTTAACTACAAGTGCATGTCCCCGACGTCGCTAGGGCAACAGGGACGCTATAGTATGTGTCTCTGCATCCAGTCTGTTGCCCTAGCAACGGCTGTCCGTGGGGCAGTGTCTCTGCATCCAGTCTGTTGCCCTAGTAACCCACGGACACAGGGACTGGACGCAGAGACACTTGAACATTATTATAGAGGATAATACTGGCAAATATTATATATAAAATAAAATTGGCAAATGATGGATAAAATAATACTGAAAAATGACAGATAAAATAATACTGACAAATGATGTATAAAATATTACTCACAAATGATGTGAAAACAAATACCTAAAAATGATGGATAAAATAACACTGGCAAATAATATATAAAATAATACTGCCAAATGATGGATAAAATAACACTGGAAAATAATGTATAAAATAATACTGGCAAATGATGGATAAAATGATACTGGCAAATGGTGGAAAAAAAATCTAAAAATGATGGAAAAAAAATACTAAAAATTGATTGATAAAATAATAGTGGCAAATAATGCATAAAATAATATAGGCAAATTATGTATAAAATAATACTTACAAATCATGGATAAAATAATACTGAAAAATGTTAGGTACAATAATACTGAAACGTGATGGATAAAATAAAACTGGCAAATGATAGATAAAATAATACTGGCAAATAATGTATAAAACAATACAGGCAAACGAAGGATAAAATAATACTGAAAAATGATGAATTGAATTATTCTGGCAATAATGTATAAAATCTTACTAACAAATAATATTTAAAATAATACTGGCAAATGATGGATAAAATAATACTGGCAAATGATGGTTAAAATAATACTGACATATTATGTATAAAATAATACTAGCAAATAATGTATAAAATGATATTGGCAAATGATGGATAAAATAATACTGGCAATTGATGGATAAAATAATACTGTCATATGATTGATAAAATAATACTGTTAAATGATGGATAAAAAAATAATTAAAAATAATGGATAAAATAATACTAAAAAATGATGGATAAAATAATACTGAAAAATGATGATAAAATAATGCTGGCAAATAATGTATAAATTAATACTGGCAAATGATGGATAAAATAATACTGGCAAATGATGTGAAAAAATACCTAAAAATGATGGATAAAATAATACTGGCAAATGATGGATAAAATAATACTGGCAAATGAAGGGGAAAAAAATACTGAAAAATGATGGATAAAAATATATTGAAAAATGATAGCAAAAAAATACTGAAAAAGGATGGATAAAATAAAACTGCAAAAGGATAGATAAAATAATAGTGGCAAATAATGCATAAAATAATATAGGAAAATGATGGATAAAATAATAGTGTCAAATAATGCATAAAATAATATAGGCAAATTATGTATAAAATAATACTGTCAAATGATGGATAAAAAATAATAAAAATTAATGGATAAAATAATACAAAAAAATGATGGATAAAATAATACTGAAAATTGTGAGATACAATAATACTGAAAAGTGATGGATAAAATAATATTGGAAAATGATGGATAAAATAAAACTGGCAAATGATGGATAAAATAATACTGGCAAATGATGTATAAAATAATACTAGCAAATAATGTATGAAATAATATTGGCAAATGATAGATAAAATAATACTGAAAAATGACAGAAAAAATAATACTGGCAAATGATAGATAAAATAATACTGACATATCATGGATAAAATAATACTGGCAAATAATGTATAAAATAATACTAGCAAATAATGTATGAAATAATATTGGCAAATGATAGATAAAATAATACTGAAAAATGACAGAAAAAATAATACTGGCAAATGATAGATAAAATAATACTGACATATCATGGATAAAATAATACTGGCAAATAATGTATAAAATAATACTGGCAAATGATGGATAAAATAATACTGGCAACTGATTTGAAAAAACAACCTAAAAATGATGGATAAAATAATACTGGAAAATGATGGATAAAATAATACTGGAATATGATGGGGAAAAAAATACAGAAAAATGATGGATAAAAATATATTGAAAAATGATAGCGAAAAAATACTGAAAAATGATGGATAAAATAAAACTGCAAAAGGATGGATAAAATAATAGTGGCAAATAATGCATAAAATAATATAGGCAAATTATGGATAAAATAATACTGTCAAATGATGGATAAAAAATAATAAAAATTAATGGATAAAATAATACAAAAAAATGATGGATAAAATAATACTGAAAATTGTTAGATACAATAATACTGGCAAATGATGTATAAAATAATACTTGCAAATGACAGAAAAAATAATACTTGCAAATGATAGATAAAATAATACTGAAAAATGACAGATAAAATAATACTGGCAAATAATGTATAAAATAATACTGGCAAATGATGGATAAAATGATACTGGCAAATGATGGAAAAAATATCTAAAAATGATCGGAAAAAATACTGAAAAATGATGGATAAAATAAAACTGCAAAAGGATGGATAAAATAATAGTGGCAAATAATGCATAAAATAATATAGGCAAATTATGGATAAAATAATACTGTCAAATGATGGATAAAAAATAATAAAGAATAATGGATAAAATAATACTAAAAAATGATGGATAGAATAATACTGAAAATTGTTAGATACAATAACACTGAAAAGTGATGGATAATTTAATACTAGCAAATAATGTATGAAATAATATTGGCAAATGATGGATAAAATAATACTGAAAAATGACAGAAAAAATAATACTGGCAAAATATGTATAAAATTATACTGAAAAATGATGGATAAAATAATACCGGCAAAAAATGTATAAAATAATACTGGCAATTGATATATAAAAAAATACTGGAAAATGATAGATAAAATAATACAGTCAAATGATGGATAAAAAATAATGAAAAATAATTGATGAAATAATACTGAAAAATTATTGATAAAATAATGCTGGCAAATAATGTATAAATTAATACTGGTAAATGATGGATAAAATAATACTGACATATCATGGATAAAATAATACTGGCAAACAATGTATAAAATAATACTGGCAAATTATTTGAAAAAAGAACCTAAAAATGATGGATAAAATAATACTGGAAAATGATGGATAAAATAATACTGGCAAATGAAGGGGAAAAAAATACTGAAAAATGATGGATAAAAATATATTGAAAATTGATAGCTAAAAAATACTGAAAAATGATGGATAAAATAAAACTGCAAAAGGATGGATAAAATAATAGTGGCAAATAATGCATAAAATAATATAGGCAAATTATTGATAAAATATTAGTGGCAAATAATGCATAAAATAATATAGGCAAATTATGTATAAAATAATACTGTCAAATGATGGATAAAAAATAATAAAAAATAATGGATAAAATAATGCAAAAAAATGATGGATAAAATAATACTGAAAATTGTTAGATACAATAATACTGGCAAATGATGTATAAAATAATACTGGCAAATAATGTATGAAATAATATTGGCAAATGATAGATAAAATAATACTTGCAAATGACAGAAAAAATAATACTTGCAAATGATAGATAAAATAATACTGAAAAATGACAGATAAAATAATACTGGCAAATAATGTATAAAATAATACTGGCAAATGATGGATAAAATGATACTGGCAAATGATGGAAAAAATATCTAAAAATGATGGGAAAAATACTGAAAAATGATGGATAAAATAATACTGAAAATTGTTAGATACAATAATACTGGCAAATGATGTATAAAATAATACTTGCAAATGACAGAAAAAATAATACTTGCAAATGATAGATAAAATAATACTGAAAAATGACAGATAAAATAATACTGGCAAATAATGTATAAAATAATACTGGCAAATGATGGATAAAATGATACTGGCAAATGATGGAAAAAATATCTAAAAATGATCGGAAAAAATACTGAAAAATGATGGATAAAATAAAACTGCAAAAGGATGGATAAAATAATAGTGGCAAATAATGCATAAAATAATATAGGCAAATTATGGATAAAATAATACTGTCAAATGATGGATAAAAAATAATAAAGAATAATGGATAAAATAATACTAAAAAATGATGGATAGAATAATACTGAAAATTGTTAGATACAATAACACTGAAAAGTGATGGATAATTTAATACTAGCAAATAATGTATGAAATAATATTGGCAAATGATGGATAAAATAATACTGAAAAATGACAGAAAAAATAATACTGGCAAATGATGTATAAAATTATACTGAAAAATGATGGATAAAATAATACCGGCAAAAAATGTATAAAATAATACTGGCAATTGATATATAAAAAAATACTGGAAAATGATAGATAAAATAATACAGTCAAATGATGGATAAAAAATAATGAAAAATAATTGATGAAATAATACTGAAAAATTATTGATAAAATAATGCTGGCAAATAATGTATAAATTAATACTGGTAAATGATGGATAAAATAATACTGACATATCATGGATAAAATAATACTGGCAAATAATGTATAAAATAATACTGGCAAATTATTTGAAAAAAGAACCTAAAAATGATGGATAAAATAATACTGGAAAATGATGGATAAAATAATACTGGCAAATGAAGGGGAAAAAAATACTGAAAAATGATGGATAAAAATATATTGAAAAATGATAGCTAAAAAATACTGAAAAATGATGGATAAAATAAAACTGCAAAAGGATGGATAAAATAATAGTGGCAAATAATGCATAAAATAATATAGGCAAATTATTGATAAAATAATAGTGGCAAATAATGCATAAAATAATATAGGCAAATTATGTATAAAATAATACTGTCAAATGATGGATAAAAAATAATAAAAAATAATGGATAAAATAATGCAAAAAAATGATGGATAAAATAATACTGAAAATTGTTAGATACAATAATACTGGCAAATGATGTATAAAATAATACTGGCAAATAATGTATGAAATAATATTGGCAAATGATAGATAAAATAATACTTGCAAATGACAGAAAAAATAATACTTGCAAATGATAGATAAAATAATACTGAAAAATGACAGATAAAATAATACTGGCAAATAATGTATAAAATAATACTGGCAAATGATGGATAAAATGATACTGGCAAATGATGGAAAAAATATCTAAAAATGATGGGAAAAATACTGAAAAATGATGGATAAAATAATACTGCAAAATAATTGATAAAATAATACTTACAAATAATGTATAAATTAATACTGGCAAATGATGGATACAATAATATTGACAAATCATGGACAAAATAGTACTGAAAAATGTTAGATTCAAAAATACTAAAAAAAGTTATGAATAAAACAATACTGGCAAACAATGTATAAAATAATACTGGCAAATGATGTATAAAATAATACTGGCAAATGATGTGAAAAAAAATACTTAAAAATGATGGATAAAATAATTCTGAAAAATTAAGAATAAAATAATATTGAAAAATGATGTGTAAAATAATAATGGCAAATGATGGATAAAAAAATACTGACAAATTATGTAAAAAATAATACTGAAAAATGACGGAAAAAATAATAGTGGGAAATGATGGATAAAATAATACTGAAAAATAATGTATAAAATAATACTGGAAAATGATGTGAAAAAAAAATACCTAAAAATGATGGATACAATAATACTGAAAAATGATGGATAAAATAATACTGTCAAATGATGAATAAAATTTTACTTAAAAATGATGGACAAAATAATACAGGCAAATAATGTATAAAATATTACTCACAAATGATGTGAAAACAAATACCTAAAAATGATGGATAAAATAACACTGGCAAATAATGTATAAAATAATACTGGCAAATGATGGATAAAATAACACTGGCAAATAATGTATAAAATAATACTGGCAAATGATGGATAAAATGATACTGGCAAATGGTGGAAAAAAAATCTAAAAATGATGGGAAAAAAAATACTAAAAATTGATTGATAAAATAATAGTGGCAAATAATACATAAAATAATACAGGCAAATTATGTATAAAATAATACTGGCAAATGATTGATAAAATAATACTGAAAAATGACAGATAAAATAATACTGGCAAATAATGTATAAAATAATACTGGCAAATGATGGATAAAATGATACTGGCAAATGATGGAAAAAATATCTAAAAATGATGGGAAAAATACTGAAAAATGATGGATAAAATAATACTGCAAAATAATTGATAAAATAATACTTACAAATAATGTATAAATTAATACTGGCAAATGATGGATACAATAATATTGACAAATCATGGACAAAATAGTACTGAAAAATGTTAGATTCAAAAATACTAAAAAAAGTTACGAATAAAACAATACTGGCAAACAATGTATAAAATAATACTGGCAAATGATGTATAAAATAATACTGGCAAATGATGTGAAAAAAAATACTTAAAAATGATGGATAAAATAATTCTGAAAAATTAAGAATAAAATAATATTGAAAAATGATGTGTAAAATAATAATGGCAAATGATGGATAAAAAAATACTGACAAATTATGTAAAAAATAATACTGAAAAATGACGGAAAAAATAATAGTGGGAAATGATGGATAAAATAATACTGAAAAATAATGTATAAAATAATACTGGAAAATGATGTGAAAAAAAAATACCTAAAAATGATGGATACAATAATACTGAAAAATGATGGATAAAATAATACTGTCAAATGATGAATAAAATTTTACTTAAAAATGATGGACAAAATAATACAGGCAAATAATGTATAAAATATTACTCACAAATGATGTGAAAACAAATACCTAAAAATGATGGATAAAATAACACTGGCAAATAATGTATAAAATAATACTGGCAAATGATGGATAAAATAACACTGGCAAATAATGTATAAAATAATACTGGCAAATGATGGATAAAATGATACTGGCAAATGGTGGAAAAAAAATCTAAAAATGATGGGAAAAAAAATACTAAAAATTGATTGATAAAATAATAGTGGCAAATAATACATAAAATAATACAGGCAAATTATGTATAAAATAATACTGGCAAATGATTGATAAAACAATTAAAAATGATTGATAAAATAATACAGAAAAATGATGGATAAAATAATACTTGCAAATAATGTATAAATTAATACTGGCAAATGATGGATAAAATAATACTTACAAATCATCGATAAAATAATACTGAAAAATGTTAGGTACAATAATACTGAAGCGTGATGGATAAAATAAAACTGGCAAATGATGATGTATAAAATAATAATGGCAAATTATGTATAAAACAATACAGGCAAATGAAGGATAAAAAAATACTGAAAAATGATGTATTGAATTTTTCTGGCAATAATGTATAAAATCTTACTAGCAAATAATATTTAAAATAATACTGGCAAATGATGGATAAAATAATACTGGCAAATAATGTATAAAATAATATTGGCAAATGATGGATAAAATAATACTGGCAATTGATGGATAAAATAATACTGTCATATGATTGATAAAATAATACTGTCATATGATTGATAAAATAATACTGTTAAATGATGGATAAAAACATAATTAAAAATAATGGATAAAATAATACTAAAAAATGATCGATAAAATAATACTGAAAAATGATGATAAAATAATGCTGGCAAATAATGTATAAATTAATACTGGTAAATGATGGATAAAATAATACTGACATATCATGGAAAAAATAATACTGGCAAATGATGGATAAAATAATACTGGCAAATAATGTATGAAATAATATTGGCAAATGATAGATAAAATAATACTTGCAAATGACAGAAAAAATAATACTTGCAAATGATAGATAAAATAATACTGAAAAATGACAGATAAAATAATACTGGCAAATAATGTATAAAATAATACTGGCAAATGATGGATAAAATGATACTGGCAAATGATGGAAAAAATATCTAAAAATGATGGGAAAAATACTGAAAAATGATGGATAAAATAATACTGCAAAATAATTGATAAAATAATACTTACAAATAATGTATAAATTAATACTGGCAAATGATGGATACAATAATATTGACAAATCATGGACAAAATAGTACTGAAAAATGTTAGATTCAAAAATACTAAAAAAAGTTATGAATAAAACAATACTGGCAAACAATGTATAAAATAATACTGGCAAATGATGTATAAAATAATACTGGCAAATGATGTGAAAAAAAATACTTAAAAATGATGGATAAAATAATTCTGAAAAATTAAGAATAAAATAATATTGAAAAATGATGTGTAAAATAATAATGGCAAATGATGGATAAAAAAATACTGACAAATTATGTAAAAAATAATACTGAAAAATGACGGAAAAAATAATAGTGGGAAATGATGGATAAAATAATACTGAAAAATAATGTATAAAATAATACTGGAAAATGATGTGAAAAAAAAATACCTAAAAATGATGGATACAATAATACTGAAAAATGATGGATAAAATAATACTGTCAAATGATGAATAAAATTTTACTTAAAAATGATGGACAAAATAATACAGGCAAATAATGTATAAAATATTACTCACAAATGATGTGAAAACAAATACCTAAAAATGATGGATAAAATAACACTGGCAAATAATGTATAAAATAATACTGGCAAATGATGGATAAAATAACACTGGCAAATAATGTATAAAATAATACTGGCAAATGATGGATAAAATGATACTGGCAAATGGTGGAAAAAAAATCTAAAAATGATGGGAAAAAAAATACTAAAAATTGATTGATAAAATAATAGTGGCAAATAATACATAAAATAATACAGGCAAATTATGTATAAAATAATACTGGCAAATGATTGATAAAATAATACTGAAAAATGACAGATAAAATAATACTGGCAAATAATGTATAAAATAATACTGGCAAATGATGGATAAAATGATACTGGCAAATGATGGAAAAAATATCTAAAAATGATGGGAAAAATACTGAAAAATGATGGATAAAATAATACTGCAAAATAATTGATAAAATAATACTTACAAATAATGTATAAATTAATACTGGCAAATGATGGATACAATAATATTGACAAATCATGGACAAAATAGTACTGAAAAATGTTAGATTCAAAAATACTAAAAAAAGTTACGAATAAAACAATACTGGCAAACAATGTATAAAATAATACTGGCAAATGATGTATAAAATAATACTGGCAAATGATGTGAAAAAAAATACTTAAAAATGATGGATAAAATAATTCTGAAAAATTAAGAATAAAATAATATTGAAAAATGATGTGTAAAATAATAATGGCAAATGATGGATAAAAAAATACTGACAAATTATGTAAAAAATAATACTGAAAAATGACGGAAAAAATAATAGTGGGAAATGATGGATAAAATAATACTGAAAAATAATGTATAAAATAATACTGGAAAATGATGTGAAAAAAAAATACCTAAAAATGATGGATACAATAATACTGAAAAATGATGGATAAAATAATACTGTCAAATGATGAATAAAATTTTACTTAAAAATGATGGACAAAATAATACAGGCAAATAATGTATAAAATATTACTCACAAATGATGTGAAAACAAATACCTAAAAATGATGGATAAAATAACACTGGCAAATAATGTATAAAATAATACTGGCAAATGATGGATAAAATAACACTGGCAAATAATGTATAAAATAATACTGGCAAATGATGGATAAAATGATACTGGCAAATGGTGGAAAAAAAATCTAAAAATGATGGGAAAAAAAATACTAAAAATTGATTGATAAAATAATAGTGGCAAATAATACATAAAATAATACAGGCAAATTATGTATAAAATAATACTGGCAAATGATTGATAAAACAATTAAAAATGATTGATAAAATAATACAGAAAAATGATGGATAAAATAATACTTGCAAATAATGTATAAATTAATACTGGCAAATGATGGATAAAATAATACTTACAAATCATCGATAAAATAATACTGAAAAATGTTAGGTACAATAATACTGAAGCGTGATGGATAAAATAAAACTGGCAAATGATGATGTATAAAATAATAATGGCAAATTATGTATAAAACAATACAGGCAAATGAAGGATAAAAAAATACTGAAAAATGATGTATTGAATTTTTCTGGCAATAATGTATAAAATCTTACTAGCAAATAATATTTAAAATAATACTGGCAAATGATGGATAAAATAATACTGGCAAATAATGTATAAAATAATATTGGCAAATGATGGATAAAATAATACTGGCAATTGATGGATAAAATAATACTGTCATATGATTGATAAAATAATACTGTCATATGATTGATAAAATAATACTGTTAAATGATGGATAAAAACATAATTAAAAATAATGGATAAAATAATACTAAAAAATGATCGATAAAATAATACTGAAAAATGATGATAAAATAATGCTGGCAAATAATGTATAAATTAATACTGGTAAATGATGGATAAAATAATACTGACATATCATGGAAAAAATAATACTGGCAAATGATGGATAAAATAATACTGGCAAATGATGGATAAAATAATACTGGCAAATGATGTGAAAAAAATACCTAAAAATGATGGATAAAATAATACTGGCAAATGATGGATAAAATAATACTGGCAAATGATGGGGAAAAAAATACTGAAAAATGATGGATAAAAATATACTGAAAAATGTTGGCGAAAAAATACAGAAAAATGATGGATAAAATAAAACTGCAAAAGGATGGATAAAATAATAGTGGCAAATAATGCATAAAATAATATAGGCAAATTATGTATAAAATGATACTGGCAAATGATGGATACAAAATAATTTAAAATGATGGATAAAATAATACTGACATATCATTGATAAAATAATACTGAAAAATGTTAGGTACGATAATACTGAAAAGTGATGGATAAAATAATACTGGAAAATGATGGATAAAATAAAACTGTCAAATGATGGATAAAATAATACTGGCAAATGATGTAGAAATTATACTGGCAAATAATGTATAAAACAATACAGGCAAATGATTGATAAAATAATACAAAAAAATGATGTATTGAATTATTCTGGCAATAATGTATAAAATCTTACTAGGAAATAATATTTAAAATAATACTGGCGAATGATGGATAAAATAATACCGGCAAATGATGGGTAAAATAATACTGACATATTATTTATAAAATAATACTAGCAAATAATGTATGAAATACAAGAGTAGGCAGAAAGAGGCAAAGCAAGCTATAAGAGCTTCCAAAGCACACACAGAAGAGACTATAGCCCAGTCAGTGAAAAAGGGGGATAAAACATTTTTTAGATACATAAATGAGAAAAGGAAAGTAAAACAAGGATTAGTTAGATTAAAAACAAACGAAGGATGCTATGTAGAAGAGAATAAAGGCTTAGCAGACTGCCTTAATGAATATTTTTGTTCAGTTTTTACAAATGAAAATGAGGGTAAGGGACCTCATTTAGGGAGAAAGACTAATGAGTCTTTTGATGCATGTAAGTTTACAGAGGAAGAGGTTTTACTTCAGCTGTCTAAAGTAAAGACAAATAAGTCGATGGGACCTGATGGGATACATCGAAAGTTATTAAAAGAACTTAGTGGTGTACTAGCAAAACCGTTAACAGATTTATTTAACCAATCATTGTTAACGGGAGTAGTTCCAGAAGATTGGAAATTAGCTAATGTTGTGCCCATTCACAAGAAAGGTAGTAGGGAGGAGGCGGGCAACTATAGACCAGTAAGTCTTACTTCAGTAGTGGGGAAAATAATGGAAACCTTGTTAAAGAATAGGATTGTTGAACATCTAAAGTCGCTTGGATTTCAAGATCAGAGACAGCATGGGTTTACTTCAGGGAGATCATGCCAAACTAATCTTATTGATTTTTTTGATTGATTAACTAAAATAATAGATCAGGGTGGTGCAGTAGACATTGCTTACCTAGATTTCAGTAAGTCTTTTGACACTGTCGCACATAGAAGGCTTATCAATAAACTGAAATCTTTGAGTTTGGATTTCAATATTGTTGAATGGATTAGACAATGGCTGAGTGACAGGCAACAGAGGGTTGTAGTCAATGGGGTATATTCGATGCAAGGTCTTGTTACTAGTGGGGTACCTCAGGGATCTGTTCTTGGACCCATTCTCTTTAATATTTTTATTAGCGATATTGCAGAAGGTCTTGTTGGCAAAGTATGTCTTTTTGCTGATGATACAAAGATTTGCAGCAGGGTTGATATTCATGGAGGGATAAGCCAAATGGCAAATGATTTAGATAAACTAGAAAAATGGTCAGAGCAGTGGCAACTGGCATTTAATGTGGACAAGTGCAAGATTATGCACCTTGGGTGTAAAAACCCAAAAGCAGAATATAGACTATTTGGTACAGTCTTAACCTCAACATCTGAGGAAAGGGATTTAGGAGTAATAATTTCAGAGGACTTGAAGGTAGGTAGGCAATGCAATAGAGCAGCAGGAAATGCTAGCAGCATGCTTGGTTGCATAGGGAGAGGTATTAGCAGTAGGAAGAGGGAAGTGCTCATGCCATTGTACAGAGCACTGGTGAGACCTCACTTGGAGTATTGTACGCAGTACTGGAGACCGTATCTCCAGAAGGATATTGATACTTTGGAGAGATTTCAGAGAAGGGCTACTAAACTGGTTCATGGGTTGAAGGATAAAACTTACCAGGAAAGGTTAAAGCATCTTAACATGTATAGCTTGGAGGAAAGACTTAAAAGGGGGGATATGATAGAAACATTTAAATACATAAAGGGAATCAACACAGTAAAGGAAGAGAGTATATTTAAAAGAAGAAAAACTACCACAACTAGAGGACATAGTCTTAAATTAGAGGGGCAACGATTTAAAAGTAATATCAGGAAGTATTACTTTACTGAGAGGGTAGTGGATGTATGGAATAGCCTGCCAGCAGAAGTGGTAGAGGTAAACACAGTCAAGGATTTTAAGCATGCGTGGGATAGACACAAGGCTATCCTAGCTATAAGACCGGGAACGGGGGACTAATAAAAGTACTCAAAAAAAAAAAATTGGGCAGACTAGATGGACCGAATGGTTCTTATCTGCCGACACATTCTATGTTTCTATGTTTCTATGAAATAATATTAGCAAATGATGGATAAAATAATACTGAAAAATGACAGAAAATATAATACTGGCAAATGATGTATAACATTATACTGAAAAATGATGGATAAAATAATACTGGCAAAAAATGTATAAAATAATACTGGCAATTGATGGATAAAAAAATACTGGAAAATGATAGATAAAATAATACTTTCAAATGATGGATAAAAAATAATGAAAAATAATGGATTAAATAATACTGTCAAATGATTGATAAAATAATACTGTCAAATGATGGATAAAAAATAATGAAAAATAATTGATAAAATAATACTGAAAAATTATTGATAAAATAATGCTGGCAAATAATGTATAAATTAATACTGTTAAATGATGGATAAAATAATACTGACATATCATTGATAAAATAATACTTGCAAATAATGAATAAAATAATACTGGCAAATGATTTGAAAAAACAACCTAAAAATGATGGATAAAATAATACTGGAAAATGATGGATAAAATAATACTGGCAAATGATGGGGAAAAAAATACTGAAAAATAATGGATAAAAATATATTGAAAAATGATAGCGAAAAAATACTGAAAAATGATGGATAAAATAAAACTGCCAAAAGGATGGATAAAAAATTAGTGGCAAATAATGCATAAAATAATATAGGCAAATTATGTATAAAATAATACTGTCAAATGATAGATAAAAAATAATAAAAAATAATTGATAAAATAATACTAAAAAATGATGGATAAAATAATACTGAAAAATGTTAGACACAATAATACTGAAAAGTGATGCATAAAATAATATTGGAAAATTATGGATAAAATAAAACTTTCAAATAATGGATAAAATAATACTGGCAAATAATGTATAAAACAATACAGGCAAATGATGGAAAAAATAATACTGAAAAATGATGTATTGAATTATTCTGGCAATAATGTATAAAATCTTACAAGCAAATTAAATTTAAAATAATACTGGCAAATGATGGGTAAAATAATACTGACATATTATGTATAAAATAATACTAGCAAATAATGTATAAAATAATATTGTCAAATGATAGATAAAATATTACTGAAAAATGACAGAAAAAATAATACTGGCAAATGATAGATAAAATAATACTGAAAAATGATGGATAAAATAATACTGGCAAATAATGTATAAAATAATACTGGCAAATGATGGATAAAATGATACTGGCAAATGATGGAAAAAATATCTAAAAATGATGGGAAAAAAATACTGAAAAATTATGGATAAAATAAAACTGCAAAATAATGGATAGAATAATACTTACAAATAATGTATAAATTAATACTGGCAAATGATGGATACAATAATATTGACAAA
Organism: Pelodytes ibericus; assembly: GCA_036172795.1. Lineage (NCBI taxonomy): Eukaryota > Metazoa > Chordata > Amphibia > Anura > Pelodytidae > Pelodytes > Pelodytes ibericus. The sequence continues at coordinate 131,826,077 of CM069857.1, read as the reverse complement.
TCATGGACAAAATAGTACTGAAAAATGTTAGATTCAAAAATACTAAAAAAAGTTATGAATAAAACAATACTGGCAAATAATGTATAAAATAATACTGGCAAATGACGTATAAAATAATACTGGCAAATGATGTGAAAAAAAATACCTAAAAATGATGGATAAAATAATTCAGAAAAATTAAGAATAAAATAATATTGAAAAATGATGTGTAAAATAATACTGGAAAATGATGGATAAAAAAATACTGACAAATTATGTAACAAATAATACTGAAAAATGACGGAAAAAATAATAATGGGAAATGATGGATAAAATAATACTGAAAAATGAAGGATAAAATAATACTGGAAAATGATGTAAAAAAAATACCTAAAAATGATGGATACAATAATACTGAAAAATGATGGATAAAATAATACTAGCAAATAATGTATAAAATTTTACTGGCAATTGATGGATTAAAAAATACTGGAAAATGATAGATAAAATAATACTGTCAAATGATAGATAAAAAAATAATGAAAAATAATGGATAAAATAATACTGTCAAATGATTGATAAAATAATACTGTCAAATGATGTATAAAATGATACTGAAAAATGATGGATAAAATAATACTGGCAAAAAATGTATAAAATAATACTGGCAATTGATGGATAAAAAATACTGGAAAATGATAGATAAAATAATACTGTCAAATGATAGATAAAAAAATAATGAAAAATAATCTATTAAATAATACTGTCAAATGATGGATACAAAATAATGAAAAATAATGGATAAAATAATACTGAAAAATTGTTGATAAAATAATGCTGGCAAATAATGTATAAATTAATACTGGTAAATGATAGATAAAATAATACTGACATATCATTGATAAAATAATGCTGTCTAATAATGTATAAAATAATACTGGCAAATGATGGATAAAATAATACTGGCAACTGATGTGAAAAAAACAACCTATAAATAATACTGGCAAATGATGGGTAAAATAATACTGACATATTATGTATAAAATAATACTAGCAAATAATGTATAAAATAATATTGGCAAATTATGGATAAAATAATACTGGCAAATAATGTATAAAACAATACAGGCAAATGATGGAAAAATTATTACTGAAAAATGATGTATTCAATTATTCTGGCAATAATGTATAAAATCTTAATAGCAAATAATATTTAAAATAATACTGGCAAATGATCGGTAAAATAATACTGACATATTATGTATAAAATAATACTAGCAAATAATGTATAAAATAATATTGGCATATTATGGATAATATAATACTGTAAAATGACAGAAAAAAAATACTGGCAAATGATGGATAAAATAATACTGAAAAATGACGGATAAAATAATACTGGCAAATAATGTATAAAAAAATACTGGCAATTGATGGCTAAAAAAAATACTGGAAAATGATTGATAAAATAATACTGTCAAATGATGGACAAAAAATAATGAAAAATAATGGATAAAATAATACTGAAAAATTATGGATAAAATCATGCTGGCAAATAATGTATAAATGAATACTGGTAAATGATGGTAAAATAATACTGGCAAATAAATGGATAAAATAATACTGGCAAATGATGGATAAAATAATAGTGGCAAATAATGCATAAAATAATATAGGCAAATTATATATAAAATAATACTGGCAAATGATGGATAAAATAATACTGAAAAATGATGGATAAAATAAAACTGGAAAATTATGAATAAAAAAATACTGTCAAATGATGTATAAAATAAAACTGGCAAATAATGTATAAAACAATAGAGGCAAATGATGGATAAAATAATACTGAAAAATGATGAATTGAATTATTATGGCAATAATGTATAAAATCTTACTAGCAAATAATATTTAAAATAATACTGACAAATGATCGATAAAATAATACAGGAAAATGATGGGTAAAATAATACTGACATATTATGTATAAAATAATATCATCATGATATCATCATCATCATATCATCATCATCATCATGATATCATCATCAGCATCATCATCATGACATCATCATCATCATCATCATCATGACATCATCATCATCATCATATCATCATGACATCATCATCATATCATCATGACATCATCATCATCATCATCATCATATCATCATATCATCATGACATCATGACATCATCATCATCATCATCATCATCATCATATCATCATGATATCATCATATCATCATGATATCATCATATCATCATGATATCATCATCATATCATCATCATCATATCATCATGATATCATCATCAGTATATCATTATCATCATGATATTATCATCATCATCATGATATAATCATAATATCATCAACGTAACATCATCATCATCATGATATCATCATCATCATCATCATCATGATATTATCATCATCATCATCATGATATCATCATAATATCATCATCGTAACATCATCATCATCATCATGATATCATCATCATCATCATGATATCATCATAATATCATCATGATATCATCATCATCATCGTCATGATATCATCATCATCATCATCATGATACCATCATCATATCATCATAATATCATCATCGTAACATCATCATCATCATGATATCATCATCATCATCGTCATGATATCATCATCATCATCGTCATGATATCATCATCATCATCATCATCATCGTCATGATATCATCATCATCATCGTCATGATATCATCATCATCATCGTCATGATATCATCATCATCATCATCATCATATCATCATGATATCATCATCATATCATCATGATATCATCATCATCATCATTATATCATCATGATATCATCATCATCATCATCATGATATCATCATCATCATGATATCATCATCATGATATCATCATCATCATGATATCATCATCATCATCATCATCATGATATCATCATCATCATCATCATCATCATGATATCATCATCATCATCATCATCATGATATCATCATCATTATGATATTATCATCATCATCATGATCATGATATCATCATCATCATCATCATCATCATCATCTTGATATCATCATATCATCATGGTATCATGACATCATCATCATATCATCATGACATCATCATTATCTCATCATCATCATCATCATCATCATCATCATCATCATCATCATCATCATCATCATCATGATATCATCATCATCATCATCATCATGATATCATCATGATATAATCATCATATCATCATGATTTCATCATCATATCATCATGACATCATCATTATCTCATCATCATCATCTCATCATGATTTCATCATCTCATCATCATCATATCATCAGGATATCATCATCAACATCATGGTATCATCATCATCATCATCATCATGATATCATCATGATATAATCATCATATCATCATGATATAATCATCATATCATTATGATATCATCATATCATCATGATATCATCATATCATCATGATATCATCATATCATCATGATATCATCATTATCTCATCATCATCATCTCATCATGATTTCATCATCTCATTATCATCATATCATCAGGATATCATCATCATCATCATCTCATCATCATCTCATCATGATATCATCATATCATCATGATATCATCATATCATCATGATATCATCATTATCTCATCATCATCATCTCATCATGATTTCATCATCTCATCATCATCATATCATCAGGATATCATCATCATCATCTCATCATCATCTCATCATGATATCATCATATCATCATGATATCAATGTCATCATGATATCAATGTCATCATGATATCAATATCATCATCATCATCTTGATATCATCATATCATCATGATATCATCATCATCATGATATCATCATCATCATCATCATCATCATCATCATCATCATCATGACCTCATCATCATCATCATTATCATCATCATCATGACATCCTCATCATGACCTCATCATCATCATTATCATCATCATCATGACATCATCATCATCATATCATCATCATGATACCATGATCATATCATCATGATATCATCATATCATCATGATATCATCATCATATCATCATCATATCATCATATCATCATCATCATCATGATATCATCATCATCATCATCATCATATCATTATCATATCGTCATCATCATCATATCATCATCATCATCATGATATCATCATCATCATCATGATACCATCATCATATCATCATTATATCATATCATCATGATATCATCATTATCATCATGATATCATCATTATCATCATGATATCATCATCATCATCATCATGATATCATCATCATTATGATATTATCATCATCATCATGATCATGATATCATCATCATCATCATCATCATCATGCTATCTTCATCATCATCATCATGATATCTTCATCATCATCATCATGATATCTTCATCATCATCATCATCATCATCATGATATCTTCATCATCATCATCATCATCATCATGATATCATCATCATCATCATCATCATCATATCATCATCATCATTGTTGCGGTCGTGGCCTGCTGTATGCTAAATTATGCTAAATAATTATTAATGAAATAATTAATAAATATTTATTTAGACAAACAAGACTTACAGTACAACAATAAATTTCTTTGATTCGAGAATACAGATAAATTATGTAAAGATGAATACCAAAAGACGTTGTGATATATATATATATATATATATATATATATATATAATATACATTATTTATACCTCTGGCGGTAAAAACAATATATCTAAAAGGATATCACAAACAAAGTTACAAACATACAACTGTTATATTCTATATAGCATTGTGTTAATTAGATATCACGTGTACTTAACTTCAGAGAGGTTCAGCAAGGCACATGGCTGTGTCCAAAATGGCTCTTGATTCCAGGTCGATAAAGGATGATTTTGAAAGAGGTTCTACAGCAGTTAATTTCTACTTTTAGTTACAATACTAGGCATTACACTAAACCCTAGCTTATTGGCACTTAAACTTAGCCCAAGATGAAAGCTTACTTTTAACTAGAAATAGTTTCAGAGCTCTTCCTTCTGACCATTTTGTTTCTTTCTGGCCATTCCACATGTGTTTTCTCTCCTCCCCCTCCACAGCTATTGTCCAGTATCACCTCCCCCCCCTCCAGGATTTACCTGGTGGAACAAAGAGTCATCACTCACTCCCTAGTGACACCTGTTGGAATGAGTAATGCACTTCTTACAATGCTACATAGATCAGATATCAAAATGGATGCCATAGTCAGAGGAGGGGTCTATCTAAAGGTAGGTACTTCATATCATTAATATACTTATGAAGTTGCTTCTGTGACGTGAATTACTAATAAATGACTTTGCAAGCCATATCCAATACAATCCACCTCTTGATTCACATCATATAGCAACAATATCTATAAATGTATCTCTCCAGAAGATAATCCCCCAACTATGGCACTCATTTCACAGTGATACCTTGGACACAAAAACATAACATATAAACAAATAAAAAAGACAATATAACCCTCAACAATAATCCCCACAGAATGTCCAACTGAATCCTCCTCACACGAGGCACTCCTCCATCTTGATCCTGTCAAGACATCAATTTCAATAAAGTCACTGGAAGTGTAACTCCATATCCCCTGCTGCTTGAAGTTTCTTTAACAATCCACAATAGAAAATCAGGATCTATTAAAATTGCAGTCAATCTATTGGAGAGAAACATGAAACAAGGTGAAGCATCACACTTATCATTGCACAACAAATCATTCACAATAGTATGTTTCCTGTCTGCATAGTAACCGCCATTAAAAACATCCTACTAATATGGTGTTAGCCCTGCTCCATACTCATTTGGATGATGATCCCCTTTCACAAAGCAAACAGTGTTACATTTATTACATCAACCACACATTTCACATCAGTCACAAACACACACTCACAATCCCTGAAATCGGTTTAATATACCAACATCCTATGTAACCCAATATCCCACACTAGAATATTTGTTGGCAATGCTGTACAAGGGAATAATGGCTGCAAACCCATCCCCACCCACAATTTATCACTACTGGGGACAGTACTCGAATGTGCTCTCCTGAAAACTCTTTGCACCACTCTATAAACCTAGAGGCATTAGGGTGATAGGCTAGGGACCACAATATGCTTAGTGGTAGTCCAATAACACAAGCGCTACTGTCCATAGATATCAAGTTCTTGTCTTTGGTTCTTCCATGAATTCTTTTAACAGTGTCTTCTTGCTGGACTAAAAACAACAACTCTTCTGGATAGTTCTCAAAATTACAGTAATTCAGTCCACCTCTAGGTCTTCTGCCTTCACAGTTCAACTGCCAAGTCTGCCCATCTTTTTCTTTAGGGCTACTTGGGGTGGCCAGCTCTTAATGACAGGTGGAATCAGCTGCTCATAATTTTTCACTCCTCTTCTGCAACTCATTTTGCAGGTTTGCATCTGCAGGAGAATTACAATGTACTCTGTCACTGGCAATCTTGCTTGATGTTTCTTCTTTGTCTGTATCTTCATAGTCCACCACTGTTATTGTTCTTGCACTGTGCTCAGGTAGGCAGTTTATTTCTGGACACTGATGTCTGTCCAGGCCTGTGACATGGGTCAATCAGTGCAGGGAGTGTGTCTTCGCTCTTTAGACATACTGGAGTCTTTGGGATACAATGACTCGCATCCCTGTCGACTGTCTTGATGCACTACCTGGATGTACAGGATTTCTTCTCCCAGGCAAAGCTAGGTTGTCAATTCATCTCTGGTGCAAGGAGAATTAAAGAGAGGCCATTCCTAATTCAATCCCAGCTTGCCACGTGTCTGCCTGTTCAACCTTCATCTGCATTGACTGTACTCGGAACTGCAGTGTTCACGGATGGCACTACCAAATCCACCTCCCGGTATTCAGCAGCCAACCCAGAGTCATCTGACACTTAAAACAGCCAAGAAAAACGTGTTAATAGAGCTGACAGTGGGTTGAATATCTATCTCTGTTCTGTCCTCCAGGCTGTCGGTTCTGCACACGGCAAACCGGCATGGCTGAGGAAGAAACATCACCAGGTTTTATATGTTCCCTTAAGTGCTGTTTACTAAGGAAGCACGAAAACAAATACTCCTCACTAACATTTTCCGTACTGTTCTGTTTTAAATTATTAACCCCTGACATCTGGCTTGTGGGCACTATATCAATGGATGGAGCTGCTATAAAGGGAATGGTTTTCTCTTCAGTTCCTGTCCCCCTTCTCCTCACCCCATCATTATCCCTCCCCACACCAGCCTGTTGGCAGCGGTCTCCAGTGGATACTGTTGCCACATGTAGAACTGGAGACCTGCCATCTTGTAATAATTGGGAGGCCATAGGACTTTTATTCTGTTTACCAGGGTATGAGGACCTAATCTGCACTCCATCTCCACCATTTGGTGGGAGTGGCTTTTCAATGGGTACACTTTTTTGTTGGTTTAAATGTGGAGCAGTCTTTGTCAGGGATCCATTACTACTACAAGGGTTGTGAGAAACTGTATGTACCTGCCTAGGCCGGTTCACTATTGCCTCCCACCTTCTAAACATCTTTGCAGTAGGAATGCCATTTATCTCATCTCTAGGTATACCCGTCTGCAACAAGTCATTCCACATTTGCCTTCTAGTCAGCCTTGTCTGATTCCCCTCTGACTTTTGCTCTGCAAACTCCACTCTAGCCTTTCCTGCTGTACAAATATTCTTAGTCTGTTTGGTTTCAGTATTTAATGCTTCAATCTCCGCTAATAAGGAGGAAACGTGGTGTATTTTACCATTGTTTTTAATCCCATAGAGCAGAGATAACAGGGGAAATCTCAGATCTAGCGGTGCTGTCTTTAGAAATCTTTTTTTTTTTTTTAAATATATTTTTATTATACAAACATTTTATTACAAAGACACACATACAAAATTTCATTACACATATATATGGCGTCATAGCGTATCGTGCCAAAAAGAACAATTGTGCTTTGAGTAGCTTAAATAGGATTAGCAGCAAATGTATTGGCAGAAGAATAAAAAATTCATATTTATACAAACATTCTCATCCACAGTGTACTCCGGGGGGGGGAGCCAGCTCTCAGACCAGGGAAGGGGGGGCTTTATAGGTCTTACGACATCTCAAGGTGTTGTTTATATGTTCGATCTATGTCTATAAATTTTCCCATGGGGACCATACTTCTGAAAATTTTTTTGATTTTTTGCCCGTTTTATACATCAAACTCTCAGCCTCCATCTGGAAATCAATATGGGTTTTTATATCATCTCAGTTTGGGGTCTCTTTGCTTTTCCATAGTCTTGCCATTGATAGTTTACAGGCCAGCAGGACATGGATTGCAAGTGCACAGTTTGCTGAACTAGCCAGTTTCAGGTCCAGATGGAGCAGGAATGTCTGTGGGGTTAAGAGATAGTTGGTATCAAACAGTAGGCTAAATGTATGGGAAACCTTTTCCTTGAGCGGTTTAAGTGAACTACATCCCCACCAAACGTGGGCGTGATCCCCCAGTTCTCGTTCACAGCGCCAGCAAAGGTTGGAGCCGTTCAAACAGAATTTGAATATTTTCTGGGGGACTAAGTACCAACGGAAAGCAACTTTGAAGAACAGTTCTACCAAGTTAATCCCCTTTACGACTTTCCTAGTTTGGGAGGCGGCCCCGAACCAGTGCTCATCAGGGATTGTTATCCTAAGTTCTGTCTCCCATCTGTCGAGAGCTTTAAATCGGAAGGAGTTGGAAGACATATCTAGCAATTTCTGAATTTTGGTGATATTTTTATATTTATTAATTGTCTCTACGAAAATATCTAGTTCTGTCTGTTTTACTATTTGAGTAGAAGTTATATAGCTTTTAATTCTATAGTAAGTGAATATTTCGTAAGCTGGTAGGTCATATTTTAACTGTAAGTCGTCAAACGGAAGCAACAGCGTATCCTGGAGAATATCTCCCACTTTGAGAACACCACGCCGGGACCATTCCCCCAAACTAAGGTCCTTAATGTATACTGAGAGGATTGCAAGTGGTGCCAGGTCGGTGATTCCCTGTGTTTTTGTGAATTTGCTCTTAAATTTATACATTACTTTACATATATCCTTTATAATTGGGTTTTTGATATTGCGTTTCCTGAGAGAGATTTGGTCTAACCAGAATAGATAACCAGGATCTACTCCGTTTAGATCTGTCTTTTCAATCTGAAACCAGACTGGTGCTGGACTTTTCACATGCCGCCAGGCCAGGAAGTGAGCGAACAAACATATGTCTGCTAACTGAAATAAGTCTGGGAATCCCAAACCTCCTCGGTTTACAGATTGTTTTATAGCTAAGGTTGCTATTCTGGGCCTCCTAGATTCCCAAACGTAGGAGGAAAATAAGAGACTAAGCTGAGTCAGATATGTTTTAGGGACTCGTAGTGGTATTGTTCTCATACAGTATAATATTTTAGGTAGAACATCTCCAGACCCCTCCATCGTGTAAAAAGATCCCTACATTCCTGTAGAAGGAATTCGAAAATTATGTGAGATAGTTTGTCTTAAGTTTTGTTGGATTTTTATACCCAGGTAATTTAGTGTTTTATTTGACCAATTTATATGACCTATCCTGCATAATTTTATATACTGTGGTCTAGAAAGAAAAAATGTTAAGACTTGTGTCTTCGAGATATTTAACTTATAATTTGAAAAAGAACTATAGAGATCGATCTGGGCTAAAACCTCAGGAATCGAGGCCTCCGGGGAGGTTAGGGAGAGGACAACGTCATCTGCGTACAGTGCCACTTTACAAGTGGTTCTATTTACTTCTATCCCTTTAATTTTTGGTGTTTTTCTAATTAACGCTGCCAAAGGTTCTATGCTAAGAGCATAGAGTAAGGGGGCCAAAGGGCACCCTTGTCTGGTTCCATTATTGATCCGAAAAAATTCAGAGTCGATAAACGGGGCTGAAATCTTGGCTTTTGGTGTTGAATATAGGGACATGGCGTAGGTCTTGAATAAGCCGTCGATGCCGAATGCTTCTAGAGTTGCCGATAAATAGGGCCAACTAACTCGGTCGAAGGCTTTTTCGGCATCGAGTGCCATAAATACTGCTGGTATTTCATAATGATTTACCCTATGGATTAGGTTTAAAATTCTTCTGACGTTGTCCTCTCCCGACCTCCCCGATATAAACCCAGTCTGGTCTATATGTACAATATCAGATATCACGTGGGTCAGCCTGTCTGCCAATATTTTTGAGAAAAGTTTAATATCCAGGTTTATTAGTGATATGGGCCTATAATTTGATACCACCGTCGGATCTTTTCCTGGTTTGAATGGGGGTTATGGAGGCCTCCAGCATCTCAGAGGCAAATCCATTGCCGTCCTCTACCTCTTTGAATACTCGCAGAAGGAGTGGAGAGACAATGGATTGCAAGGTCTTATAAAATATCGCTGAAAAGCCATCTGGGCCTGGAGCTTTACCCTTTTTTGTCTCGTCGACTGCTTTTTTTAGTTCATATTCTGAAACGGGTTGGGTTATAACTCGAAGTTTATCCGGAGAAATTTTTGGAAGGGCTAAATTTTGTAAGAATGCTTTAATTTCGTCCTCTGATTTAGCAACTGGGGGTAGATTGTAAAGTTTACTGTAATATGTAGAAAAAGCTTTACCAATCTGAACGGGAGATAGACAGGTTGACCCATCATAGACTATCTTATTAATACGGATTTGTTGATTTTTGAATTTTAACTTTCTGGTAAGGTTTTTCCCCGGTCTTCCGTTAGAGTGATACCAGGTCTGTTTAAGACGGGACAATGCTTTTTTTGTTTTTAGCTCTAATGCTTTTTTTATAGAGGTTTGTATTTCTCTTATTTCTGTCGTTGTTTCACTGTTAGGAGTAAGTTTATTAAGATGTTCTTTTTTTGCAAGGGAAATATACAGATCTGAGAGACATTTACCCTGCGATTTTTTTATAATTGTACCCATTTTAATGAGAATTCCTCTTAGATAACATTTTAATGAGCACCAGAGCGTTTGGTCTGTCACTTCACCGGTATCATTAGTATCTAAAAAATTACTTGCTTCTGTACAAAGTTCTGCTCTGTTTTTGTCGGTAGAGAGAATATATTCGTTCAGTCTCCACCGGGGCCTGACAGCATATCCCGGACTTTCTTTCATCTGTAAGTATACAGGGGTATGATCTGACCACGTTATATTACCAATTGCACTGGCACTTACATTTGGGAGATAACGGGATCTAGTAAAGAAATAGTCAATTCTGGAGTAGGAACTATGGGGATTGGAGAAGAACGTAAAGTCCCTATCTTGGGGGTTCTGTAATCGCCATATATCAAAAAATTTGTTTCTCATGATAAAGTTAAAAAAGGCCTGAGCTGCTAGTTTACACTTCCGGTCTATCCTCCTTCCCGCTGGCATTTTTTTGTCCATATCTGGGTCAAGGATGCAGTTCATATCACCGCCCATTATTATGATCCCCTTTTCTATACGCTCCAATCTTGCCATTAGATTATTAAAAAATCCAATGGCTCCAGTTGATGGGGCGTAGACATTCAGTAAGGTATATACAACGTCATTCAGTTTACAAACTACGATGCAATAACGGGCATAAGGATCTAGTTCTTGATGTATTAATTCGAATTTAATAGTTGCAGCGATTATGATCGCGACACCCCTCTGTTTCTTATCTGGTAACGAAGCTTTAAATATATACGGATATTTCCGATATTTCCATAGACTTGGACTATTTTGCTTCCAATGAGATTCTTGGATAAAACAAATATCCACTTTATTTTTTATTAGTAGATCGTAAAGATTTGAACGTTTTTGGGGGGAGTTTAGGCCCTGGGAATTTAGAGACATAAATCTAACCGGCATCTCTTATTTTTGTATCGAGTTCCTTGAAGATATCAAGCCCAAGCCTCCTTCGAGGTTTATCCAAGAGGTAGCGCCCCCGACAGAGTTCATTCATCAACACACAACATATATTCATTCCGTAGTCAGTTATGAGACGAAGCTCAACTGAACGGGTAAGCCCTACAATGATTTGTGGGGGATCATTCATGTGTCCGGAGTTCTAGTAAGGAGTCGAGAGGAAAGAGCAGATTGATAGGGGATGGCTTAAAGATCAGAGACAAAAAGGGAGGAGCGAAGGGGGATAGAAGAGTCAGAGAGAGAGAGAAGAGAAAAAAAAAAAAAAAATTCGGGAAGACAGAGATTAAATTGATGAATTTACATATAAAGATGTGTGCATATACGAAGTTAAACATCCTAATCTTCTAATAGACACAGAGAATTACCCCATTATATTAGACATGATATAAATGGCTATGTATTATCAGAAGTGGTTACGCATATTGAAGGTGTTGTACACATTATAAAATCCATATCACAGGGTATCAAGTATTTATTCAATTCTCCATAACTTAGGAATAGAGAAAGAAAAAAAAAAAAAAAAAACAATTATATATATATCTAATAGGGGATACAAAACTTATATAGAAAGAGTTACATATAAAAATTTGTGCATCTACAATATTGAGTGTCCTAATCTTATATTAGGGGCCAAAATAACTACCCCATTATATTTAGACATGCTATAAATGTGATAATAGAAGTGATAATTTGTATATACATACATATATACATATATATATATATACAGGAAGGAACCCGCTAGTGTGGGTAAAAAATTGTCAAACAGTGGTGTCACGTGGTTAGGCGAATTACGATTACTTCGCATACAAAGTCAAGTGTCCTATTCTACTGTTAGGTTCAAACACCGAGAAAAAAAATAAATAAAAAAAATAAATAAAAAGAAGAAAACAAATTGGGGAAAGACAGAGATTAAATTGAGGAATTTACATATAAAAATTTGTGCTTATACGAAGTTAAACATCCCAATCTTCTAATAGACACAGAAAATTACCCCATTATATTAGACATGATATAACTAGCTATATATTATCAGAAGTGGTAAAGCATATTGAAGGTGTTGTACACATTATAAAATCTATATCACAGGGTATCAAGTAGTTGTTCACTTCTCCAAAACTTAGGAATAGAGAGAAAAAAAAAAAAAATTAAATATGTATCTAATAGGGGATACAAAACTTATATAGAAAGAGTTGCCTATAGAAATTTGTGCATCTACAATATTGAGTGTCCTAATCTTATATTAGGGGCCAAATAACTACCCCATTATATTTAGACATGCTATAAATGTGATAATAAAGGTGATAATTTGTATATATATACACATACATACATATATACATACATATACATACATATAGGAAAGAACCCACTAGTGTGGGTAAAAAGATTGTCAAACAGTGGTGTCACGTGGTTAAGTGAATTACGATTACTTCGTATACAAAGTCAAGTGTCCTATTCTACTGTTAGGTTCATACACGCCAAAAAAAAAAAAAAAAAAAAAAAGAAATCTAGTATTAAATATTTCATAAATATAAAAGACAATAGATTACGATTACATTGCCTTCATTAACGTTGTACTGGTATGTGAGTTCTAATTATAGCAGGATGTGAGACAAAAGTTTCACTTAGTTAAAACGTATGATTAACTTAACATTTTGTATCATAGTCTTCCGTCAAAAAAAAAAAAAAAAAAATGGTTGTTTTTCTTCTCCCTCTCCCTCTAAAGGGAGGGAAAGGGCCACAACTGTCTCTCACACATCAATGGATCAAATCTATAAATGTCCCTTCCGTCTCCCATCTCCTCATCCCCTCTCCGCAATCAGGTTGTCCTCATGACTGTAGCCTCCATCATATCTTATCTTTAGAGAGTATTTTCCATGTCTGTAGGAGCTCCTTAAGTTGATTAGGGGTATTTGCAACGACATTTTTTCCCTGTGGTGGCAGCTGCTTTACGCTCTCTCTTTGAGTAAACCCCTAGGTCTAACCGTAATGCTTGTGCACCAAGCTCTGTACCAGCGTCAGGATATACCAGAGCTGCATATTTTATTAATTCCTCAGCAATGGGTTTCCAACTACCAAATTCTGCCCATACAGGAATTGCCCCATATTTTGATCTTTCCTGCCCTGCTACAGCTGGTGATTTGTGTTTGATTGTTTTAAACATCTTTACACAGTATTACTAGCAAGGTCTATGCACTAAACACTTTACTGTAATACCGAAACAAACAAACACAAGCAAGGTCTATTCACTAGAGCTTAAATACACAAGCACATGGGTTTAGAGCTCTAGAGCTTAAATACACAAAGCTGTAACTTTATGCAAAGTGCACAGTAAAAACGGTATTCACTTTAATAATTGTTACTGCATCCTGCCGACTACGCCAATTGTTGCGTCGTGGCCTGCTGTATGCTAAATTATGCTAAATAATTATTAATGAAATAATGAATAAATATTTATTTAGACAAACAAGACTAACAGTACAACAATAAATTTCGTTGATTCGAGAATACAGATAAATTATGTAAAGTTTAGACATGTGCATTCGTTTTCGGACGAAGAACGAAAATGCTAAGCTAACGAAAGCCGAATGAACAAATGGTTAATAAAAGAAAAACATTCGTTCATTCGTCCATTCATAATACTATTGCATTCTATAAGCCGAAATAGAGTCGGTTTATAGAATACAATAGCATTTAACTATACGGAGACAGTCTCCATTCATAAAATTATGAATGGAGACTTTGTCTCCGTAAAGTTAAAAGCCGACAGCCTATAAACCGAACGTTCGGTTTATAGGCTGTCGGCTTATGGAATACATGTATTCCTATTGCTATTCTATAAACCGAACGTTCGGTTTATAGAATAGCAATAGGGATACATGTATTCTATAAGCCGACAGCCTATAAACAATTATAATGAATGGAGACTCTGTCTCCGTATAGTTAATTGCCGACAGCCTATAAACCGAATGTTCGGTTTATGGGCTGTCGGCTTATGGAATACATGTATTCCTATTGCTATTCTACAAACCGAACGTTCATGATAGAGGAGGGGGGGGGGGGGGCAGTAGTAAGGGGAGGAAGGGGAAATTATTAAGAAAGTAACCTAAGTTGCACATAAGGTGATACACCTATACAGATCCACTTTCTATACTGAGGAAGAGAATAATCACACTAAATAACTTTAGATTAACTTTAGAATATTTTTTTTTTATATAGACCTTGAAAGATAGACACTAACAGTATTTCATGTTAGACTTCCTCATCTCTTTAGACCGTGAAAGATAGACACCAACACTAATTTATGTTCGATCCCCACATTTTAAGAATAAAAAAGTAACAATTATTATATAGGACTTCCCTTTAAAAAAAAAAAAAAAAAAAAAAAAAAATATATATATATATAAAACACCTCACTGAATAATCTTATAGAAATTAAGTAGGAATAAGGGTTAGCGGGAAAGGAGAGAGGAGGATGAGGAGGGAGACGGGCAAGGGACAGGGGAAGAGATGGAGAGAGAGGGGGAGGCGAGGAGAGAAAGGAGAGAGTAAGAAGGAGGGAGTGGACAGTGGAACAGGATGTGAGGAGGAAAAGGGGTAATTAAAGGAAAGAAAAGAGGAAAGGATAACAAGGGGAAGGGGAGTAGGGAATGTGGAAAAAGGGGGATAAAGGGATAAAATGGTGGGGAAGTGGAAGAAAGGACAAAGGAATAGGGAAGCCCCATAATCATAAAGAATAGATCTCCCATCAAACAATTAGACTGGGACCCACTAATACTTGTGGGATTGGTTTGACAACTATTAAGATAGAATAAGGATGTAGATATAAGCAGAGTTGGACGGAGGCAGAAATACCTACTTATTACTACTTCCCATTGAGATGCACTGGATTTAACCTTAGTGATTCGTGCCCATGCATAGAATTTAGCCACGATAACCCAATTAGCAACATTTCTATGGAGGCCACCAACGACTGTAGCCTGCTAGACAGGGATTCACCTGGGAATATTTTCTTCCGTATAGGTGACGTTTGATCAGGAGAATGGAAATGTATTGTTTAATGTTTTGTATTAGGTATTGTATTTTTGTGTGTGTTGTGTCATTTGTAAAGGTATTCGGATTTCGGGACTTTGATAGTGGGCCGAAGCAGGGATGGGTGGAGAGGTTTACTAGATCTCGGAGCTTATTATGTCTCTGAGATTCTGGTCAATTAATGCCCGGGGACTAAATACACCGATGAAAAGGGGACTTTTATACAAAATGTTGTTGAAGGGTAAGATAGACATCTGTTATGTCCAAGAAACACACTGGAAAGGATTAGATAATGCCCTATGGAGATTCTCTAAATTTCCTGTGATCTCCGCTGCCAACCTACAGGATAAAAAAAAAAGAGGGGTTGCGATAGTGATTTCTAATCGAATTAAATTCGACCTGATACTGGAGCAGAAAGACAAAATGGGTAGATACTCAATAGTCATTTGTAAACTAAACGACCAGGTTTACACTTTAGTTAACATCTATGCACCAAACATTTTTACGCAATCCTTCTACGAAAATCTTTTCGGGAGAATTGAGCAAATTAAAAAGGGTATACTAATCATAGGAGGTGATATGAACACCATAATTGACGAAAAATTAGACAAAAATAATACTCAAAGAACTGAAATTCCCTATTATATTAAGTCCAAGGGGAAAATATTCCGAGACATTTTAATAAAATATGATTTTTATGACATCTGGCGCATATACCATCCTAGAGATAAAAACTATACCTATTACTCACAGGCTCACGGAGTATACTCTCGAATTGACTTCTTCTTAACGAACTCATATAACTTAAAAAATATAATTAATACTGAAATCGGCCCGATAACTTGGTCCGATCACGCGCCTATAAGTATCACAATTAAAGACAACCCCAAATATAACATCAAACCGCAATGGAAATTAAATGAATCGCTATTACTAAAAGAAGAAGACAAAGAACACCTAAGGGCCTTAATCCTTGATTTTATTAAAAATAATGACAATGGTCAAGTTTCTAACCAAATATTGTGGGTTTCTCTGAAATGTGTTATCAGAGGATATTTGATACAACTCGAGGCTCGAAAAAAGAGAGAAAAGGGTACTCCCCTAGCTGATTTATATATTGATTTAGCCAAACTGGAATATAATAACAAACGTAATCCCCATTCTGGACTTATGGAACAAATTAAATCAGTAAGGGGTAAGATTACAAAAAACTTAGAAGAACAAGTTAGCAATATGATAAGGACCTCAAACCAGAGATGGTACAATTGTAATGATAAAACAGGGAAGATGCTTACTAGGAAAATAAAACAGGATCGCGCGAACCAGAAAATAAAGAAAATTGTGGAGGCAGATAAAATCCACCTTTCTCCTCAGGAAATTGGTGAATCCTTTGCCAAGTACTATGAGTCACTTTATAATCTCAAAGAGACTGGATTTGCATCCTCTAATCTGAGCTCCTTCTTAAAAAAAATTAAGTTACCACAAGTCTCTAAAGAAAAAATAGCGAATTTAAATAAACCGATTAATAGAGAAGAAATAAGCAAGGCGATTCTAAACTTAGAGAACGGCAAAGCCCCTGGCCCAGACGGGTACACTGCTCTTTTTTATAAGGTTTTTGAAACAGAAATATCTCCTCTTTTATGCTCACTGTATAAAGCAGTTGGTAACACTGGGAGTATTCCCCCCGAAATGTTGAAAGCAACGATTTCCCCGATACCGAAACCGGACAAAGACCCGAATTTCGTGTCTAACTATCGACCAATTTCTCTAATAAATATTGACATCAAAATTCTTTCAAAAATTCTGGCTGACCGCATGAAAACAGTTGTAATAGATCTGATTCACCCAGATCAGTCAGGTTTTATATCTGATAGATCTGGGCAAGACAATGTTAGGGAATTACTGAATTTGGCTACAATAGTGAATAACACCAACATACCATGTACCTTTGTCTCTGTTGATGCCGAAAAAGCATTTGATAGAGTTAATTGGAGTTATATGTCTGAAGTTTTGTCTGCTTTCGGTATCGGGGGATCTTTTAAATTACTGATTATGTCCATGTATACAAACCCTACTGCACAGATTCGTGGAAATGGGCTTAATTCTAGATGGTTCCAAATTAGGAACGGCACTAGGCAGGGATGTCCCTTGGCCCCCCTCCTTTACAACCTAGCTATGGAGCCTCTAGCTTCATATATCAGACAGACCAACACAATTTCGGGGATAGAATATGGAAAAACACAAAAAAAAATTCTGCTTTATGCTGATGATGTCATATTAACCCTCACAAACCCGGATCGTTCCATCCCAGAGGTACTGCAATGTGTGGATGAATTCAGTTATTTTTCAAATTATAAAATTAATCTCTCTAAGACTCAGGTTATAACTAAAAACTTATCCCAATCCCAGGTCCTTTCTCTAAAACAGATCTACCATTTAAATTGCTCAAATAAAAAAATTAAATATTTGGGCATTGACATCGAATTTGATACAAGTAGCATAGTTAAATCCAACTACCTAGGATTGTATAAAGAACTTGAGTCTAAGGTCAAATCCTGGAGGAAAATTTTGACCTTTTGGATGGGTAGGATTAACCTAGTTAAAGCTTATTTAGTTCCAAAATTGGAATATCTGTTTAGAACTATTCCACTAAGAGTTCCAAGAAGGATTCTATCTATGTTCCATGCTTTGTTTGTCTCGTTTGTTTGGGAACGGAAGAAACCCAGAATTCAATTTCAAATCATGTCACATCCTTTGTCCCATGGGGGTCTTTCATTCCCAAACATATACCATATTCATGACTCATTGATGTTCTCCCACTTCTTGCTCTGGGGCAGCATGATATCAAGGAATAAAAACTGGTATCGATACGAAAGAGAGATGTGTGGTAACATTGACCCTTTTCTACTTTTTTGGCTGGATAAACAAAAATATGGAGCACTAAAAATAGTCAATCCAGTCATAAATAACATATTTTTGTCAATTGGTATAATTAAGTCCAAATTTTTTAAGGACAACCAATTAACACCTAGGGCCTCTATTGGTCTTTTGAAACTTTTTTTGAATGATCTGAGCCTTGAACATTGGTATAAAGCTGGCCTAGAGAAGATCGGTGACCTACTTGGTGATACCAATATATTAACTTTTGAGGATCTTCAACAGAAGTTCAGTCTTCCACTGAATGAAGCTTTCTCATATGTCCGAATTAAATCTCTCCTTAAGAATTTCCAAATTAATCATGACTCTCCCTTAGATAAAATTTTGTATGGCACTAACCGAAAGATTTCCTCCCAAATTTGGGGAGCCCTACAACAACTAGAAGAGAGTGATAAAAAACATGTCACGATAATTAAGTGGGAAACTGATCTTATGAAAACGTACCCTCTACAAACCTGGTATAAAGCAGTGAATCTAATGAGAAAAACAATCCACTGTATTACTCTTCAAGAACTATATATGAAACTACTTCATAGGTGGTATTGGGTTCCATCAAATCTTGCGAAATTTCAATCAAATACCCCGCCATTGTGCTGGAGATGCCTCAAAGAAATCGGTAATATAAAACATATTTGGTGGGATTGCCAAAATCTTAACCCAGTCCGCGTGATCCTGGTTAAAATTTTTTCAGACCTGCATATTAATTTGGGAAATCTAACCCCAGAAAATTTTCTATTCCATCTCGAACTGCCTGGTAAGAATATATACTCAAAAAAACTAACATTGCATATCCTGATGGCGACTAAGAGGTGTATCTCCAGATATTGGAGGAAAACCGAAACGCCCTCAGAGACAGAAATAAGAAGTCAAATTTACTATCAATGTAATATGGAAAAACTGTTTTATATGGAAAATATAACTCTTACTGACTATTATAAGATCTGGAACCCAGTGATCTCATTATCACAACCCCTCC
>CM069857.1:131793690-131803690 GCA_036172795.1 Pelodytes ibericus | reverse complement strand
ATATCATCATCATCATCATCATCATCATCTCATCATGTTATCGTCATCATGATATTATCATCATCATCATCTCATCATGATATCATCATCATGATATCATCATCTCATCATGATATCATCATCATCATCATCATCTCATCATGATATAATCATCATGATATCATCATCATCATCATCATCATCATCATCATCTCATCATCTCATCATGTTATCATCATAATGATATTATCATCATCATCATCATCATCATCATCTCATCATGTTATCATCATCTTGATATTATCATCATCATCATCTCATCATGATATCATCATCATCATCATCATCATCATCATCATCATCATCATCATCTCATCATAATATCATCATCATCATCATCTCATCATGATATCATCATCATCTCATCATGATATCATCATCATGATATCATCAGCTCATCATGACATCATCATCATCATCATCATCATCATCATCATCTCATCATGATATCATCATGATATCATCATCATCATCATCTCATCATGATATCATCATCATGATATCATCATCATCATCTCACCATGATATCATCATCATGATATCATCATCATCATCTCATCATGATAACATCATAATGATATTATCATCATCATCATCATCATCATCATCATGATCATCATCATCATCTCATCATGATATCATCATCATGATATTATCATCATCATCATCTCATCATGATATCATCATCATCATCATCTCATCATGATATCATCAGCATGATATCATCATCGTGATATCATCATCATCATCTAATCATGATATCATCATCAACATCATCATCTCATCATGATATCATCATCGTGATATCATCATCATCATCTAATCATGATATCATCATCATCATTTCATAATGATATCATCATCATCATCATCATCTCATCATGCTATCATTATCATGATATCATCATGATATCATCATCATCATCATCATCATCATCTCAACATGCTATCATTATCATCATCTCATCAAGATATCATCATTATGATATAATCATCATCATCATCATCTCCCCATGATATCATTATCATGATATCATCATGATATCATCATCATCATCATCATCATCATCATCATCATCTCATCATGATATCATCATCATCTCTTCATGATATCATCATCATCTCATCATGATATCATCATCATATTATCATCATCTCATAATGATATCATCATCATGATATCATCATTATCATCATCTCATCATGCTATCATTATCAACATCTTATCATGATATCATCATCATCATCTCATCATGATATCATCATCATCATATCATCATGATATCATCATCATCATCATCATCATATCTTTATCTCATCATGATATCATCATCATCTCATCATGATATCATCATCATCTCATCATGATATCATCATCATGATATCATCATCAACATCATCATCTCATCATGATATCATCATCAGCATCATCATCTCATCATGCTATCATTATCATCATCCCATCATGAGCTCATCATCATCATCTCATCATGATATCATCATCATCTCATCATGATATCATCATCATCATCATCATCATCATCATCATCATCATCATCATCATCATCTCATCATGATATCATCATCATGATATCATCATCATGATATCATCATCATCATCTAATCATGATTCATCATCAACATCATCATCTCATCATGATATCATCATCAGCATCATCATCAGCATCATCTCATCATGCTATCATTATCAGCATCTCATCAAGATATCATCATCTTCATCTCATCATGATATTATCATCATGATATCATCATCATCTCATCATGATATCATCATCATCATCTCATCATGATATCATCATCATCATCTCATCATCTCATCATGATATCATCATCATCATCTCATCATGATATCATCATCATCTCATCAAGATATCATCATCATGATATCATCATCATCATATCATCATGATATTATCAACATGATATCATCATCATCTCATCATGATATCATCATCATCATCATCTCATCATTATATCATCATCATCTCATCATGATATCATCATCATCTCATCATGATGTCATCATCATCTCATCATGCTATCATTATCAGCATCTCATCAAGATATCATCATCTTCATCTCATCATGATATTATCATCATGATATCATCATCATCTCATCATGATATCATCATCATCTCATCATGATATCATCATCATCATCATCATCATCTCATCATCTCATCATGATATCATCATCATCTCATCATCTCATCATGATATCATCATCATCTCCTCAAGATATCATCATCATGATATCATCATCATCATCTCATCATGATATTATCAACATGATATCATCATCATCTCATCATGATATCATCATCATCATCATCTCATCATTATATCATCATCATCTCATCATGATATCATCATCATCTCATCATGATGTCATCATCATCTCATCATGATATCATTATCATCTCATCATGATATCATCATCGTCATCATCTCATCATGCTATCATTATCAACATCTCATCATGATATCATCATCATCATCATCATAATGATATCATCATCATCATCATCATCATATCATCATCATATCATCATCATCATCATCATCATCATCATCATCATCATCTCATCATGATATCATCATCATCATCATCATCATCATATCATCATGGTATCATCATCATCATCATCATCTCATCATCATCATCATCTCATCATGATATCATCATGATATCATCATCATCTCATCATGATATCATCATCATATCATCATCATCATCATCATCATCTCATCATGATATCATCATCATCATCATCATCATATCATTATGATATCATCATCATCATCATCATATCATTATGATATCATCATCATCATCATCATATCATTATGATATCATCATCATCATCATCATCATCATCATCATCATCATCATCATCATCATCATCATCATCATATCATTATGATATCATCATCATCATCATATCATTATGATATCATCATCATCATCATCATCATCATCATCATCATCATCATCATCATCATCATCATATCATTATGATTTCATCATCATCATCATCATCATCATCATGCTATCATTATTATGATATCATCATCATCATCATCATAATCATCATCATCATCATCATCATCTCATCATGATATCATCATCATCATCATCATATCTTCATCTCATCATGATATCATCATCATCATCTCATCATGATATCATCATCATCATCATCATCATCATGATATCATCATCATCATCATCATCATCATGATATCATCATCATCATCATCATCATCATCATCATCTCATCATGATATTATCATCATCATCATCATCATCATCATCATCATCATCTCATCATGATATTATCATCATCATCATCATCATCATCATCATCATCATCATCATCATCATATCTTCATCTCATCATGATATCATCATCATCTCATCATGATATCATCATCATCTCATCATGATATCATCATCATCTCATCATGCTATCATTATTATGATATCATCATCATCATCATCTCATCATGATATCATCATCATCATCTCATCATGATATCATCATCATCTCATCATCATCATCATCATCATCATCATGATATCATCATCATCATCATCTCATCATCATCATCATCTCATCATCATCATCATGATATCATCATCATCTCATCATAATAGCATCATCATCTCATCAAGATCTCATCATCATCATCATCATCATCATCATCATATCTTCATCTCATCATGATATAATCATCATCTCATCATGATATCATCATCATCTCATCATGATATCATCATCATCTCATCATGATATCATCATCATCATCATCATCTCATCATGATATCATCATCATCTCATCATAATAGCATCATCATCTCATCAAGATCTCATCATCATCATCATCATCATATCTTCATCTCATCATGATATAATCATCATCTCATCATGATATCATCATCATCTCATCATGATATCATCATCATCATCTCATCATGCTATCATTATTATGATATCATCATCATCATCATCATCATCTCATCATGCTATCATTATTATGATATCATCATCATCATCATCATCATCATCATCATCATCATCTCATCATGATATCATCATCATCATCATCATCTCATCATGATATCATCATCATCTCATCATGATATCATCATCATCATCATCTCATCATGATATCATCATCATGATATCATCATCTCTTCATGATATCATCATTATCATCTCATCATGATATCATCATCATGATATCATCATCATGATATCATCATCATCATCATCATCATCTCATCATGTTATCGTCATCATGTTATCGTCATCATCATCTCATCATGATATCATCATCATGATATCATCATCTCATCATGATATCATCATCATCATCATCTCATCATGATATCATCATCATGATATCATCATCATCATCATCTCATCATGATATCATCATAATGATATTATCATCATCATCATCATCATCATCATCTCATCATGTTATCATCATAATGATATTATCATCATCATCATCTCATCATGATATCATCATCATGATATTATCATCATCATCATCTCATCATGATATCATCATCATCATCTCATCATAATATCATCATCATCATCATCTCATTATGATATCATCATCATCTCATCATGATATCATCATCATGATATCATCAGCTCATCATGATATCATCATCATTATCATCATCTCATCATGATATCATCATCATCTCATCATGATATCATCATCATGATATCATCATCATCATCATCATCTCATCATGATATCATCATCATGATATCATCATCATCATCATCATCATGATCATCATCATCATCTCATCATGATATCATCATCATGATATTATCATCATCATCATCTCATCATGATATCATCATCATCATCTCATCATGATATCATCAGCATGATATCATCATCATCTCATCATGATATCATCATCGTGATATCATTATCATCATCTAATCATAATATCATCATCAACATCATCATCTCATCATGATATCATCATCGTGATATCATCATCATCATCTAATCATGATATCATCATCATCATCATCATCATCTCATCATGCTATCATTATTATCATATCATCATGATATCATCATCATCATCATCATCATCATCATCATCATCATCTCATCATGCTATCATTATCATCATCTCATCATGATATCATCATTATGATATAATCATCATCACCATCTCCCCATGATATCATCATCATCATCATCATCATCATCATCATCTCATCATGATATCATCATCATCTCATCATGATATCATCATCATCATCATCTCATCATGCTATCATTATTATGATATCATCATCATCATCATCATCTCATCATGATATCATCATCATCATCATCATCATCATCTCATCATGATATCATCATCATCTCATCATCATCATCATCATCATCATCATGATATCATCATCATCATCTCATCATCATCATCATCTCATCATAATAGCATCATCATCTCATCATGATATCATCATCATCATCATCATATCTTCATCTCATCATGATATAATCATCATCTTATCATGATATCATCATCATCTCATCATGATATCATCATCATCTCATCATGATATCATCATCATCATCATCATCTCATCATGCTATCATTATTATGATATCATCATCATCATCATCATCATCATCTCATCATGATATAATCATCATCATCATCTCATCATGATATCATAATCATCTCACCATGATATCATCATCATCATCATCTCATCATGATATCATCATCATGATATCATCATCTCTTCATGATATCATCATTATCATCTCATCATGATATCATCATCATGATATCATCATCATCATCATCTCATCATGTTATCGTCATCATGATATTATCATCATCATCATCTCATCATGATATCATCATCATGATATCATCATCTCATCATGATATCATCATCATCATAATCATCATCATCTCATCATGATATAATCATCATGATATCATCATCATCATCATCATCATCATCTCATCATCTCATCATGTTATCATCATAATGATATTATCATCATCATTATCATCATCATCATCATCATCTCATCATGTTATCATCATCTTGATATTATCATCATCATCATCATCATCTCATCATGATATCATCATCATCATCATCATCATCTCATCATAATATCATCATCATCATCATCTCATCATGATATCATCATCATCTCATCATGATATCATCATCATGATATCATCAGCTCATCATGACATCATCATCATTATCATCAGCTCATCATGACATCATCATCATCATCTCATCATGATATCATCATGATATCATCATCATCTCATCATGATATCATCATCATGATATCATCATCATCAACTCATCATGATATCATCAGCTCATCATGACATCATCATCATTATCATCAGCTCATCATGACATCATCATCATCATCTCATCATGATATCATCATGATATCATCATCATCATCATCTCATCATGATATCATCATCATGATATCATCATCATCATCTCATCATGATATCATCATCATGATATCATCATCATCATCATCATCATCTCATCATGATAACATCATAATGATATCATCATCATCATCATCATCATCATCATCATCATCATCATCATCATCATCATGATCATCATCATCATCATCTCATCATGATATCATCATCATGATATTATCATCATCATCATCTCATCATGATATCATCATCATCATCATCATCTCATCATGATATCATCAGCATGATATCATCATCGTGATATCATCATCATCATCTAATCATGATATCATCATCAACATCATCATCTCATCATGATATCATCATCGTGATATCATCATCATCATCTAATCATGATACCATCATCATCATTTCATAATGATATCATCATCATCATCATCATCTCATCATGCTATCATTATCATGATATCATCATGATATCATCATCATCATCATCATTATCTCATCATGATATCATCATCATCATCATCATCATCATCATCATCTTCTCATCATGATATTATCATCATCATCATCATTATCTCATCATGATATCATCATCATCATTATCTCATCATGATATCATCATCATCATCATCATCATGATATCATCATCATCATCATCATCATCATCATCTCATCATGCTATCATTATCATCTTCTCATCATGATATCATCATCATCATCATCATCATCATCATCATTATCTCATCATGATATCATCATCATCATCATCATCATCTTCTCATCATGATATTATCATCATCATCATCATTATCTCATCATGATATCATCATCATCATCATCATTATCTCATCATGATATCATCATCATCATCATCATCATCATCATTATCTCATCATGATATCATCATCATCATCATCATCATCATCATCATCATCTCATCATGCTATCATTATCATCTTCTCATCATGATATCATCATCATGATATAATCATAATCATCATCATCTCATTATCATCATCATCATCATCATCTCATTATGATATCATCATCATGATATCATCATCATCATCTCATCATGATATCATCATCATCATCATCATCATCATCTCATCATGATATCATCATCATCATCATCATCTCATCATGATATCATCATCATCATCATCTCATCATGATATCATCATCATCATCATCATCTCATCATGATATCATCATCATCATCTCATCATGATATCATCATCATCATCATCATCATCATCTCATCATGATATCATCATCATGATATCATCATCATCATCATCATCTCATAATGATATCATCATCATATCATCATCATCATATCATCATGATATCATCATCATCATCATCATCATCTCATCATCATCTCATCATGATATCATCATCATGATATCATCATCATCATCATCTCATCATGATATCATCATCATGATATCATCATCATCATCATCTCATCATGATATCATCATCATGATATCATCATCATGATATCATCATCATCATCATCTCATCATGATATCATCATCATGATATCATCATCATGATATCATCATCATATCATCATCATGATATCATCATCATCATCATCATGATATCATCATCATCATCATCATCATCATCTCATCATGATATCATTAACATGATATTATCATCATCATCATCATCATCATCTCATCATGATATCATCATCATCATCTCATCATAATATCATCATCATCATCTCATCATAATATCATCATCATCATCATCATCATCATCTCATCATGCTATCATTATCATCATCTCATCATGATATCATCATCATGATATCATCATTATGATATCATCATCATCATCATCATCATCTCATCATGATATCATCATCATGATATCATCATCATCTCATCATGAGATCATCATCGTGATATCATCATCATCATCTAATTATGATATCATCATCATCATCTCATCATGATATTATCATCATGATATCATCATCATCTCTTCATGATATCATCATCATCTCATCATGATATCATCATCATCATCATCTCATCATGATATTATCATTATGATATCATCATCATCATCATCATCTCATCATGATATTATCATCATGATATCATCATCATCATCTCATCATGATATCATCATCTCATCATGATATCATCATCTCATCATGATATCATCATCATCTCATCATGATATCATCATCTCATCATGATATCATCATCTCATCATGATATCATCATCATCATCATCATCATCTCATCATGATATCATCATCATCATCATCTCATCATGATATCATCATCATCATCATCTCCTCATCATGCTATCATTATCATCATCTCATCATGATATCATCATCATCATCATCTCATCATGATATCATCATCTCATCATGATATCATCATCTCATCATTATATCATCCTCATCTCATCATGATATCATCATCATCATCATCATCATCATCATCATCATCTCATCATGATATCATCATCATCATCATCATCATCATCATCATTATCTCATCATGATATCATCATCATCATCATTATCTCATCATGATATCATCATCATCATCATTATCTCATCATGATATCATCATCATCATCATCATCATCATCATTATCTCATCATGATATCATCATCATCATCATCATTATCTCATCATGATATCATCATCATCATCATCATCATCATCATATCATCATCATCATCATCATTTCATCATGCTATCATTATCATCTTCTCATCATGATGTCATCATCATGATATAATCATAATCATCATCATCTCATCATGATATCATTATCATCATCATCATTATCTCATCATGATATCATCATCATCATCATCATCTCATCATGCTATCATTATCATCATCTCATCATGATATCATCATCAAAATATAATCATCATCATCATCATCATCTCATCATGATATCATCATCATCATCATCTCCACATGATATCATCATGATATCATCATCATCATCATCATATCATCATGATATCATCATCATCTCATCATGATATCATCATCATATTATCATCATCATCTCATCATGATATCATCATCATCTCATCTTAATATCATCATCATCATCATCATCATCTCATCATGATATCATCATCATCTCATCATGATATCATCATCATATTATCATCATCTCATCATGATATCATCATCATCATTATCATCATCTCATCATGATACCATCATCATCATTATCATCATCTCATCATGATATCATCATCATCATCATCTCATCATGATATCATCATCATCATCATCATCTCATAATGATATCATCATCATCATCTCATCATGATATCATCATCATCATCTCATCATGATATCATCATCATCATCATCTCATCATGATAAAATCATCATCTCATCATGATATCATCATCATATTATCATCATCT
>CM069857.1:131776190-131778690 GCA_036172795.1 Pelodytes ibericus | reverse complement strand
TCATCATCTCATCATGATATCATCATCATCATCTCATCATGATATCATTATCATCTCATCATGCTATAATTATCATCATCTCATTATGATATCATCATCATTATATCATCATCATCATCATCATCATCTCATCATAATAACATCATCATATTATCATCATCTCATCGTGATATCATCATCTTCATCATCATGATATCATCATCATCATGATATAATCATCATCATCATCTCATCATGATATCATCATCATTATCTCATCATGATATCATCATCATCATCATCATCTCATCATGATATCATCATCATCATCATCTCATCATGATATCATCATCATCATCATCTCATCATGATATCATCATCATCATCATCTCATCATGATATCATCATCATCATCATCATCTCATCATGATATCATCATCATCATCATCATCTCATCATGATATCATCATCATCATCATCATCATCATCATCTCATCATGATATCATCATCATCATCATCATCTCATCATAATAACATCATCATCATCATCATCATCTCATCATGATATCATCATCATCATCATCATCTCATCATGATATCATCATCATCATCATCATTATCTCATCATGATATCATCATCATCATCATCATCATCATTATCTCATCATGATATCATCATCATGATATCATCATCATCATCATCATCATTATCTCATCATGATATCATCATCATCATCATCATTATCTCATCATGATATCATCATCATCATTATCTCATCATGATATCATCATCATCATCATCATCATCATCATCATTGTCTCATCATGATATCATCATCATCATCATCATCATCATCATCATCATCATCATCATCATTATCTCATTGTGATATCATCATCATCATCATCATCTCATCGTGATATCATCATCATCATCATCATCATCTCATCATGATATCATCATCATCATCATCATCATCATCATCATCATCATCATCCCATCATGATATCATCATCATGATATCATCATCATCATCATCTCATCATGATATCATCATCATGATATCATCATCATGATATCATCATCATCATCATTTCATCATGATATCATCATCATCATCATTTCATCATGATATCATCATCATCATCATCATCATCATCATCATCATCATCATCATCTCTTCATGGTATCATCATCATCAACATCATCATCATGATATCATCATCATCATCCTCTCATCATGATATCATCATCATCATCATCATCTCATCATGATATCATCATCATCATCCCATCATGCTATCATCATCATCATCATCATCATCTCATCATGATATCATCATCATCATCATCATCATCATCATCATCTCATCATGATATCATCATCATCATCATCATCATCATCATGATATCATCATCATCATCATCATCATGATATCATCATCATCATCATCATCATCATCATCATGATATCATCATCATCATCATCATCATCATCATCATCTCATCATGATATCATCATCATCATCATCATCATCATCATCATCATCATCATCATCTCATCATGATATCATCATCATCATCATCATCATCATCATCATCATCATCATCATCATCATCATGATATCATCATCATCATCATCATCTTTATCTCATCATGATATCATCATCATCATCATCTTTATCTCATCATGATATCATCATCATCATCTCATCATGATATCATCATCATCATCTCATCATGATATCATCATCATCATCTCATCATGATATCATCATGATATCATCATCATCATCATCATCATGATATCATCATCATCATCATCATCATCATCTTTATCTCATCATGATATCATCATCATCATCATCATCATGATATCATCATCATCATCATCATCATCATCTCATCATGATATCATCATCATCATCATCATCTCATCATGATATCATCATCATCATCATGATATCATCATCTCATCATGATATCATCATCATCATCATCATCATATCATCATGATATCATCATCATCATGATATCATCATCATCATCATCATCATCATCTCATCATGATATCATCATCATCATCATCATCTCATCATGATATCATCATCATCATCATGATATCATCATCTCATCATGATATCATCATCATCATCATCATCATATCATCATGATATCATCATCATCATCATCATCATCATCTCATCATAATATCATCATCATCATCATCATCATCATCATCATCATCATCTCATCATGATATCATCATCATCATCATCTCATCATCATATCATCATCATCATGATATCATCATCATCATCATCATCATCATATCATCATCATCATCTCATCATGATATCATCATCATCATCATCTCATCATGATATCATCATCATCTCATCATGATATCATCATCATCATCATCTCATCATGATATCATCATCATCTCATCATGATATCATCATCATCATCATGATATCATCTCATCATGATATCATCATCATGATATCATCATCAT
>CM069857.1:131731190-131746190 GCA_036172795.1 Pelodytes ibericus | reverse complement strand
TCATCATCATCTTTATCTCATCATGATATCATCATCATCATCATCTTTATCTCATCATGATATCATCATCATCATCTCATCATGATATCATCATCATCATCTCATCATGATATCATCATCATCATCTCATCATGATATCATCATGATATCATCATCATCATCATCATCATCATCATCATGATATCATCATCATCATCATCATCATCATCATCATCATCATCATCATCTTTATCTCATCATGATATCATCATCATCATCATCATCATCTTTATCTCATCATGATATCATCATCATCATCATCATCATCTTTATCTCATCATGATATCATCATCATCATCTCATCATGATATCATCATCATCATCATCATCATTTTATCATGATATCATCATCATCATCATCATCATCATCATGATATCATCATCTCATCATGATATCATCATCATCATCATCATCATATCATCATGATATCATCATCATCTCATCATGATATCATCATCATCATCTCATCATGATATCATCATCATCATCATCATCATCATCATCATCATCATCATCATCTCATCATGATATCATCATCATCATCTCATCATGATATCATCATGATATCATCATCATCATCATCTTTATCTCATCATGATATCATCATCATCATCTCATCATGATATCATCATCATCATCTCATCATGATATCATCATCATCATCTCATCATGATATCATCATGATATCATCATCATCATCATCATCATCATCATCATCATGATATCATCATCATCATCATCATCATCATCATCATCATCATCATCTTTATCTCATCATGATATCATCATCATCATCATCATCATCTTTATCTCATCATGATATCATCATCATCATCATCATCATCTTTATCTCATCATGATATCATCATCATCATCATCATCATCTCATCATGATATCATCATCATCATCATCATCATCATCATCATCATCATCATGATATCATCAAAATCATCATCATCATCATCATGATATCATCATCTCATCATGATATCATCATCATATCATCATGATATCATCATCATCATCATCATCATCATCTCATCATAATATCATCATCATCATCATCATCATCATCATCATCATCATCATCATCATCATCATCTCATCATGATATCATCATCATCAACTCATCATCATATCATCATCATCATGATATCATCATCATCATCATCATCATCATATCATCATCATCATCATCATCATGATATCATCATCATCTCATCATGATATCATCATCATCATCATCTCATCATGATATCATCATCATCTCATCATGATATCATCATCATCATCATCATCTCATCATGATATCATCATCATCTCATCATGATATCATCATCATCATCATCTCATCATGATATCATCATCATCTCATCATGATATCATCATCATCATCATGATATCATCATCATCATCATCATGATATCATCATCATCATCATCATCTCATCATCATGATATCATCATCATCATCATCATCTCATCATGATATCATCATCATCATCATCATCTCATCATGATATCATCATCATCATCATCATCATCATCATCATCATCATCATCATCATCATCATGATATCATCATCTCATCATGATATCATCATCATCATCATCATCATCATATCATCATGATATCATCATCATCTCATCATGATATCATCATCATCATCTCATCATGATATCATCATCATCATCATCATCATCATCATCATCATCATCTCATCATGATATCATCATCATCATCTCATCATGATATCATCATGATATCATCATCATCATCATCTTTATCTCATCATGATATCATCATCATCATCTCATCATGATATCATCATCATCATCTCATCATGATATCATCATCATCATCATCTCATCATGATATCATCATGATATCATCATGATATCATCATCATCATCATCATCATCATCATCATCATCATGATATCATCATCATCATCATCATCTTTATCTCATCATGATATCATCATCATCATCATCATCATCTTTATCTCATCATGATATCATCATCATCATCATCATCTTTATCTCATCATGATATCATCATCATCATCATCATCATCTCATCATGATATCATCATCATCATCATCATCATCATCATCATGATATCATCATCATCATCATCATCATCATCATCATCATGATATCATCATCTCATCATGATATCATCATCATCATCATCATCATATCATCATGATATCATCATCATCATCATCATCATCTCATCATAATATCATCATCATCATCATCATCATCATCATCATCATCATCATCATCTCATCATGATATCATCATCATCATCTCATCATCATATCATCATCATCATGATATCATCATCATCATCATCATCATATCATCATCATCATCATCATCATGATATCATCATCATCTCATCATGATATCATCATCATCATCATCTCATCATGATATCATCATCATCATCATCTCATCATGATATCATCATCATCATCTCATCATGATATCATCATCATCTCATCATGATATCATCATCATCATCATCTCATCATGATATCATCATCATCTCATCATGATATCATCATCATCATCATGATATCATCATCATCATCATCATCATGATATCATCATCATCATCATCATCTCATCATCATGATATCATCATCATCATCATCATCATCTCATCATGATATCATCATCATCATCATCATCTCATCATGATATCATCATCATCATCATCATCATCATCATCATGATATCATCATCATCATCATCATCATCATCATCATGATATCATCATCATCATCATCATCATCATCATCATCATCATCATCATGATATCATCATCATCATCATGATATCATCATCATCATCATGATATCATCATCATCATCATCTCATCATGATATCATCATCATCATCATCATCATCATCATCATCATCATCTCATCATGATATCATCATCATCATCATCATCTCATCATGATATCATCATCATCTCATCATGATATCATCATCATCTCATCATGATATCATCATCATCATCTCATCATGATATCATCATCATCATCATCATCATCATCTCATCATGATATCATCATCATCATCTCATCATGATATCATCATCATCATCATCATCTCATCATCTCATCATGATATCATCATCATCTCATCATGATATCATCATCATCATCATCATCTCATCATGATATCATCATCATCATCATCATCATCTCATCATGATATCATCATCATCATCATCTCATCATGATATCATTATCATCTCATTATGATATCATCATCATGATATCATCATCATCATCATCTCATCATGATATCATAATAACATCATCATCATCATCATCATCATCATCTCATCATGATATCATCATCATCATCTCATCATGATATCATTATCATCTCATCATGCTATAATTATCATCATCTCATTATGATATCATCATCATTATATTATCATCATCATCATCATCTCATCATAATAACATCATCATATTATCATCATCTCATCGTGATATCATCATCTTCATCATCATGATATCATCATCATCATGATATAATCATCATCATCATCTCATAATGATATCTTCATCATATCATCATCATCATCTCATCATGATATCATCATCATCATCTCATCATGATATCATCATCATCTCATCATGATATCTTCATCATATCATCATCATCATCTCATCATGATATCATCATCATCATCTCATCATGATATCATCATCATCTCATCATGATATCATCATCATCATCATCATCTCATCATGATATCATCATCATCATCATCTCATCATGATATCATCATCATCATCATCTCATCATGATATCATCATCATCTCATCATGATATCATCATCATCATCATCATCTTCATCTCATCATGATATCATCATCATCATCATCATCTCATCATAATAACATCATCATCATCATCATCTCATCATGATATCATCATCATCTCATCATGATATCATCATCATCATCATCATCATCTCATCATGGTATCATCATCATCATCATCATCATCATCATTATCTCATCATGATATCATCATCATGATATCATCATCATCATCATCATCATCATTATCTCATCATGATATCATCATCATCATCATCATTATCTCATCATGATATCATCATCATCATCATCTCATCATGATATCATCATCATCATCATCTCATCATGATATCATCATCATCATCATCATCATCATCATCATTGTCTCATCATGATATCATCATCATCATCATCATCATCATCATCATCATCATCATCATTATCTCATTGTGATATCATCATCATCATCATCATCATCATCTCATCATGATATCATCATCATCATCATCATCATCATCTCATCATGATATCATCATCATCATCATCATCATCATCATGATATCATCATCATCATCCCATCATGATATCATCATCATGATATCATCTAGACATGTGCAAAACTAAAATTTTCGTTTCGTTTTCGTCCATTCGGACGAAAATGTTATTTATTTCGTCTAAAACGAATTTCGTTCATTAGTGCATTCGTTTCAGACGAAATTCGTTCATTATTTTAGTTTCGTTTTGTTTTATTCGTTCGTTTTATAGAATACAATGTAATACTATTGGCTTTCTATAAACCGAACGAGAGCCCCATTCATAAGAAATTCTTATGAATGGGGCTCTCGTTCGGTTCATAGAAAGGCAATAGTATTACTTGTATTCTATAAGCCGAAAGTCTATAAACCGAACGACTTTCGGTTTATAGACTTTCGGCTTATGGAATACATGTAATCCTATTGCTATTCTATAAACCGAACGACTTTCGGTTTATAGAATAGCCATAGGTTTACATGTATTACATAAGCCGAAAGTCTATAAACCGAAAGTCGTTCGGTTTATAGACTGTCGGCATTTAACTAATAAGAGACAGAGTCTCCATTCATAAAATTATGAATGGAGACTTTGTCTCCGTGTAGTAAAATGCCGACAGCCTATAAACCGAACGTTCGGTTTATAGGCTGTGGGCATTTTACTACACGGAGACAAAGTCTCCATTCATAATTTTATGAATGGAGACTCTGTCTCCGTGTAGTAAAATGCCCACAGCCTATAAACCGAACGTTCGGTTTATAGGCTGTCGGCTTATGGAATACATGTATTCCTATTGCTATTCTATAAACCGAACGACTTTTGGTTTATAGAATAGCCATAGGATTACATGTATTACATAAGCCGAAAGTCTATAAACCGAAAGTCGTTCGGTTTATAGGCTGTCGGCATTTAACTATACAGAGACAGAGTCTCCATTCATAAAATTATGAATGGAGACTTTGTCTCCGTGTAGTAAAATGCCGAAAGCCTATAAACCGAACGATCGGTTTATAGACTTTCGGCTTATATAATACATGTAATCCTATGGCTATTCTATAAACCGAACGTTCGGTTTATAGAATAGCAATAGGAATGCATGTATTCCATAAGCCGACAGCCTATAAACCGAACGTTCGGTTTATAGGCTGTGGGCATTTTACTACACGGAGACAAAGTCTCCATTCATAATTTTATGAATGGAGACTCTGTCTCCGTATAGTTAAATGCCGGCTTTTAACTATACGGAGACAAAGTCTCCATTTATAATTTTAAGAATGGAGACTCAGTCTCCGTATAGTTAAATGCCGGCTTTTAACTATACGGAGACAAAGTCTCCATTTATAATTTTATGAATGGAGACTCTGTCTCCGTATAGTTAAATGCCGGCTTTTAACTATACGGAGACAAAGTCTCCATTTATAATTTTATGAATGGAGACACTGTCTCCGTATAGTTAAATGCCCACAGCCTATAAACCGAACGTTCGGTTTATAGGCTGTCGGCTTTTAACTATACGTTTGTCTCCATTCATAAATTTATGAATGGAGACTCTGTCTCCGTATAGTTAAATGCTAGTGTATTCTATAAACCGACTCTATTTCGGCTTATAGAATGCAATAGTACTACGAATGGACGAATGAACGAATGATTTTCCTTTATTAACCATTCGTTCATTCGGCTTTAGTTAGCTTAGCATTTTCGTTCTTCGTTTTTCGGGCGAATGGACGAAAATGCAATTTTCGGACGAAAATGCATTCGTCCGAAAACGAATGCACATGTCTAGTATATATTCACATGTAAATTGCTTTTTTAATAAAAAATTATGATATAAAAAAAATCTTGTTTTTATTTCCTTTTATGTGACAATGCTGCCTCTCTCTTTCCCTTGCCCCCAGATTTGTCGCTCTCCCCCCCTTAGTGTTGTCTCTCTCTCACCCTCCCTTTGGCTCCCCCCTCGCTCCCCTTGTGTCTGTCTCTTCCCCCCTTCCCTCCCCCTGTTTCTCTCTGCCCCCCTCCCCTTGTTTCTGTCTCTTCTCCCCTTCCCTCCCCTTGTTTCTCTCTGCCCCCCCCCTTGTTATTCTGTCCCCCCCTCACCTGTTTCTTGCTCCCTGGTGGCTAGTGGGGGCAGCCGGGGGATGTATGCACTATACATAATAGACGGAAGTGTCGGGCAGCATGGAGGTTGTCTGCACGATTCGTGCAGACATCCCCCAGCTGCCCGATTCTCCCTGGTGGCTAGCGAGGCAGCGGAGGATGTCTGCGCGATGAGCGAGACCTCCCCTGCTGCCGCCCGGAACGACAGCCAGGTCTTTTATGAGGAAGCCGGAAGTACCCAGCTTCATCATAGAAGTCCCGGCGGTCATGCCGGGCGGCAGCAGGAGAGGTCTCGCTCATCGCGCAGACATCCTCCGCTGCCTCGCTAGCCACCAGGGAGAATCGGGCAGCTGTGGGATGTCTGCACGAATCGTGCAGACAACCTCCATGCTGCCCGACACTTCCGTCTATTATGTATAGTGCATACATCCCCCGGCTGCCCCCACTAGCCACCAGGGAGCAAGAAACAGGTGAGGGGGGGACAGAATAACAAGGGGGGGGGGCAGAGAGAAACAAGGGGAGGGAAGGGGGGAAGAGACAGACACAAGGGGAGCGAGGGGGGAGCCAAAGGGAGGGTGAGAGAGAGACAACACTAAGGGGGGGAGAGCGACAAATCTGGGGGCAAGGGAAAGAGAGAGGCAGCATTGTCACATAAAAGGAAATAAAAACAAGATTTTTTATATATCATAATTTTTTATTAAAAAAGCAATTTACATGTGAATATATACTAGACATGTGCATTCGTTTTCGGACGAATGCATTTTCGTCCGAAAATTGCATTTTCGTCCATTCGCCCGAAAAACGAAGAACGAAAATGCTAAGCTAACTAAAGCCGAATGAACGAATGGTTAATAAAGGAAAATCATTCGTTCATTCGTCCATTCGTAGTACTATTGCATTCTATAAGCCGAAATAGAGTCGGTTTATAGAATACAATAGCATTTAACTATACGGAGACAGAGTCTCCATTCATAAAATTATGAATGGAGACTTTGTCTCCGTGTAGTAAAATGCCCACAGCCTATAAACCGAACGTTCGGTTTATAGGCTGTCGGCTTATGGAATACATGTATTCCTATTGCTATTCTATAAACCGAACTTTCGGTTTATAGAATAGCCATAGGATTACATGTATTACATAAGCCGAAAGTCTATAAACCGATCGTTCGGTTTATAGGCTTTCGGCATTTTACTACACGGAGACAAAGTCTCCATTCATAATTTTATGAATGGAGACTCTGTCTCTGTATAGTTAAATGCCGACAGCCTATAAACCGAACGACTTTCGGTTTATAGACTTTCGGCTTATGTACTACATGTAATCCTATGGCTATTCTATAAACCGAAAGTCGTTCGGTTTATAGAATAGCAATAGCATTACATGTTTTCTATAAACCGAACGTTGTTCGTTTTAAAGACTTTCGGCTTATAGAATACTATTGGCTTTCTATAAACCGAACTAGAGTCGAGTCCCCATTCATAAGAAATTCTTATGAATGAGGAGGGACTCTAGTTAGGTTTATAGAATGCCAATAGTATTCTATAAGCCGAAAGTCTTTAAAACGAACGACGTTCGGTTTATAGAATACATGTAATGCTATTGCTGTTCTATAAGCCGAAAGTCTTTCGGCTTATAGAACAGCAATAGCATTACATGTATTCTATAAACCGAACGTCGTTTGTTTTAAAGACTTTCGGCTTATAGAATACATGCTGCTATTGGCTTTCTATAAACCGAAAGAGTCCCCATTCATACGAATAGGTCAATTGACCTATTCGTATGAATGGGAACTCAATTTCGGTTTATAGGAAGCTAATAGCATTACATGCATTCCATAAACCGAAAGTCATTCATGTCGGTTTATGGAATGTAGTACAATGCTATTGGTATTGTAAACCGACTCTATTTCGGTTTAGAATGCCAATAGCACGAATGGACGAATGGACGAATGATTTTCGTTTATTAACCATTCGTTCATTCGGATTTTGTCAGTTAAAATTTTCGTTATTCGTTTTTCGGACGAATGGACGAAAATGCTATTTTCGTCCGAAAATGTATTCGTCCGAAAACGAATGCACATGTCTAATATCATCATCATCATCATCATCTCATCATGATATCATCATCATGATATCATCATCATCATCATTTCATCATGATATCATCATCATCATTTCATCATGATATCATCATCATCATCATTTCATCATGATATCATCATCATCATCATTTCATCATGATATCATCATCATCATCATCATCATCATCATCATCATCATCTCATCATGGTATCATCATCATCATCATCATCATGATATCATCATCATCATCCTCTCATCATGATATCATCATCATCATCTCATCATGATATCATCATCTTCATCCCATCATGCTATCATCATCATCATCATCTCATCATGATATCATCATCATCATCATCATCATCATCATCATCATCATCATCATCATCATCATCATCATCATCTCATCATGATATCATCATCATCATCATCATGATATCATCATCATCATCATCATCATGATATCATCATCATCATCATCATCATCATGATATCATCATCATCATCATCATCTCATCATGATATCATCATCATCATCATCATCATCATCATCTCATCATGAAATCATCATCATCATCATCATCATCATCATCATCATCATCATGATATCATCATCATCATCATCTTTATCTCATCATGATATCATCATCATCATCATCTTTATCTCATCATGATATCATCATCATCATCTCATCATGATATCATCATCATCATCTCATCATGATATCATCATCATCATCTCATCATGATATCATCATGATATCATCATCATCATCATCATCATCATGATATCATCATCATCATCATCATCATCATCTTTATCTCATCATGATATCATCATCATCATCATCATCTTTATCTCATCATGATATCATCATCATCATCATCATCATCTTTATCTCATCATGATATCATCATCATCATCATCATCTTTATCTCATCATGATATCATCATCATCATCATCATCATCTCATCATGATATCATCATCATCATCATCATCTCATCATGATATCATCATCATCATCATCATCATCATGATATCATCATCTCATCATGATATCATCATCATCATCATCATCATATCATCATGATATCATCATCATCATCATCATCATCTCATCATAATATCATCATCATCATCATCATCATCATCATCATCTCATCATGATATCATCATCATCATCTCATCATCATATCATCATCATCATGATATCATCATCATCATCATCATCATCATGATATCATCATCATCATCATCATCATGATAACATCATCATCATCATCATCATGATATCATCATCATCATCATCATCATCATCATCATCATCTCATCATGATATCATCATTATCTCATCATGATATCATCATCATATCATCATCACCATCATCTCATCATGATATCATCATTATCTCATCATGATATCATCATCCCATCATTATAATCATCATCATCATCTCATCATCATCTCATCATGATATCATCATCATCATCATCATCATCATATCATCATCATCATCATATCATCATCATCATCATCATCTCATCATGATATCATCATTATCTCATCATGATATCATCATCATATCATCATCACCATCATCTCATCATGATATCACCATCATCTCATCATGATATCATCATTATCTCATCATGATATCATCATCCCATCAATATATCATCATCATCATCATCATCATCTCATCATCATCTCATCATGATATCATCATCATCATCATCATGATATCATCATGTGGAAGATGAAATTTCCCTGGAAGCCATTTTGTATCTCGGAAGCCATTTTGTCCTACTGACTCCATTTTGTATGCCTTC
This sequence comes from Pelodytes ibericus, assembly GCA_036172795.1. NCBI lineage: Eukaryota > Metazoa > Chordata > Amphibia > Anura > Pelodytidae > Pelodytes > Pelodytes ibericus. The sequence continues at coordinate 131,735,749 of CM069857.1, read as the reverse complement.
ATCCATGTTTGTCCTCTGTGATACCCAAAGAGAGTGAGAGGTTTATGTGGAAATTGAGGGGGACGTACAAGTGAGTTCTGCTTCTAGTGTTGGGATATTTCACAGGAAACTATGTCTGAGAAGTACAGGATGTAGCTAGGGTACAACCGCAAGGATCAGGTGGTCATTCTAGATTATTCCAGTAAGTTAAACTGGCAAACAATGTGGTTTTATTAAGATGATACGTGGCACTGCGACAAATTATAACCAATCATATGCTTCTATTAGAAGTGCATTATGAAATTATGCTGTTCTGTTTTACTATAAAGATGTGTGTTGAGAAGGGTTGAGAAGGGTGCGGCAGAGCAGTCTGTGCAGACGCCACCCTACGTACGTTTGTACTAAACTTCATTGCTTATTCAACTCAGAATCTGGGCCTGGTCTCATTTCTTTGACTCTTCATTCCTGTGTGAAGTACCCAGGGAAAAAGTGACCATTCACAGTTGGGGGCTCGTCCAGGATCCCAACACCTCGGAACCAGGATCCAGCTTGTGCAGACCTACCCTCTTCTACCTAACCTCGAGATCTCATCTGATATAAGGTAAGGCACCTTTTCTAAATGCCTATAGTATAATTATTGGGTAGAAGAGACGGGGGTCGGCCACTGGTTGCCTATCTGAGTGACGGGATCCATAGAGTTGAGTAAGTGTGTGTAAGTAAATATTGTATTGTTTATAGAAGAGGAATAAAGCCAGGTTGGTATCCTCATTTGTGTGTTTATGGAGGAATAAAGCCAGGTTGGTATCCCCATTTGTGTGGCTTATAGAGGAATATAGCCGTATCCTCACTTGTGTTGTTGATAGGAGTAAAGCCAGGTTGGTATCCTCATTTGTGTCCTAGAGTAGGGTGTAAGGCCAGGATAAGTGGAGTAAAGCCCCAGTGGTTTCCATCTGGCAGTGCCTCATTGATGTAAGTGTACTAGAGGCTAATACTCGTCACACTCAGATACAAGGCAGATACCGAGAGTAAGGATAAAGCCGGCGTGTACCTAGTACTCTATTGGGCCGCCACTGGAGGAACTGCGTATCTTTCACAGTGGTTAATGTTCTGAGTTTGATTTAGGATAAGATAAGACACATAGGAAAGCAAATACACCCAGAGACAGTTTACTCTGTGGTACGCGCCACAAATAACTTTACAGGGTCTGTTTAGTTATTGTGGTAAAGGTCCTGTGTTATTATCGGAGTTGTTGTTGAGATACCTTGCAATTCTTGCAGTTTTAATATGGGGAATTGTTTCTTTAAGAAACCCCCAAAAAGGGACGCCTTTGGAATATATGTGTAAGAAGTATGTCAGAATTGCTGGAAATACATGAGCAAGTGGACAGCTCTGTCACAAGCTGATGGTGATAATATGTTTGTCTGGCCAGATGTGAGTAGTTTCAATAGTGGGATTGTGAATCCTATGAAAAATACTTTGCGCTTGCGAGGGTTTGAAGTAGACACTAGCGAGTGGATAGTGTTTAATAGTTATTATCGAGAGGCTTATTACAGGAATAAGCAGTATGAGAAGCAAATGGTTAATGCAAAGCTTAAAGAGGAATAAGCAAGCTAGGGAGAGAGCAGCTAGAAGTTCCCCTCTACTGCCCCCACCTTTGCGACCAGTAACAAGACACAGAGAAATGACAGAAGGAAATTCTGTGTGTTTTAACTGTAACAGACCTGGACATAGAGTTGTCGACTGTCCCCAAGTTAACAAAGGAACCTTAGAAATGACAGGAGTTATAACCAGCGTCCGTATGATAGAGACTTGACAGGACATAAGACAGAGCATTTTCCTCCCCCTCTGGAACCCTTGTACTACTCTCTTAGTAATAGTTAAAAATAGTTTTTTTATGTTAACAGAATTGGTTCCTGCACTATCTAATTTATTGAAGATATATAAATTAATGTAATGTAATGTTATGTTTTAATTTTAGGAAGAGTCAGATTAACAGTTAGAAAGTAATACTGGTTCAAGCATTCCTATGCACATACACACACACGCATTATGAATGTTGCAAACAATTTGTGCTTATGCCCCATCTGTTTGTCGTGTCATATGTTTTGTTATAATACGTTTCAATTTATGTGCTGCATGTTGAAGAGATGTTAAAATATTATCGTTTTGGTAGGAGATAATTTTGTAATAGAAGTTTTAAATACGTTGATATGAGAAAGTGTGCTTGAATACATGAACAAGAAAGAAAGTTGTTATGTATTTTGTTATAAGTTGAATGTTAAAAAAAATAATAGAGAAAGGGTTTGTCATTTAAAAAGAGGAAGTGCTAAATTAGAGGAAGTGCTGAATTTTTGGCATTATAGGAGAAACAAAAGTTTTCGAGTGGCTTAATGGCGTGTGTGGAACATTGTATAGTATATGTTAAATATGAGAAGCTTCAATATGTTGTTGTCAGAAACTGTAGAGATATTATTATATTTCCTAATGTTATGTTGTGTCAGATTGTTTTATTTTCCCAAGAGAAGTTATATGAGTGTAAAATATAGAGGGAACGATTGGCCAATGTTAAGTGAGTATTGTGTAAAGACCCCCTGATAAAGAATAATTTGTTCTAAATTATTGTTTGATCATCACTCCGTAGTAGTAGGACTTTATACAAATAAAATAGAGAAGTAAGAATGTATATATTGACCAATACGTTTATGAGAATAAGCTCAGTAAAGGAAGAGAAGTAATATCAGGAAGTAATTTTACTGAGATGGTAGTGCATACATGGGCCAGCCTTCCAGTGGAAGTGGTAGAGGTCGACACAGTAAAGGAAGCTTTGTGTTCAGCACTGATACTAGGGTTGCTCACTATGAATTTTAATCAGTTTAGTCATGAAAATCAAGGAAATGCAGCAGGTTTTTTGACTCAGATGCATGGAGTAAGAAATATCAGGGACAGATTGCAGGAACAACTACTGTTGCCAGGTATTGAATATCAGTAAGGTAAAATTCTCATTTTAAATCTATTATACAGATTCTAGATATGTTTTTGGTGTTGTGTATGGTGTTGGCACAATTTGGTGACTATGCAGGTATCTGTGTCTCTCACCCTCTCCTATTGCTTTTATGTGCACGTTTTTCTACATGATGTATTGCTCCTGGCTGTACAGACAAAGAGTCAGAGGCTAAATCTGATTGCTAAATAAGTTGCAACCAGACCAGATACATACATTTTTATGGGTACTGGTAGCAGAAAACATATATGTAAATTATGTTAAATGTTGCATTTTAATAATGAAATTGTTTTGAGTCTTTGTATAATACAGATCAAAGCTGTACAGCCAACAAAAGACAGTCTCAAAGTGCACCATGCACCAACTGAAATCTAATGATGAAAGAGCGTTTCTCAACTCAAGCGGAAAAGAAAGGAGCTCAAATTTTAAGATTGGTACAAACCCCAAGGAACAAATAAGTTAACCATTCCTTCGGGCACAATAATCCCAGCTGGTTAACCAACGTAAGCCGAGATTGGCAAGAGCCACTCGTGAATCTCACATCATGTAGTGAGACGAAAAGGAAATTGTTTATTTTGCATTAACCATGTCTTTGTTTGCAATATATGTGTATCAAGAAAGTATTTTTAGACACATGATTAATTATCTCTACCTCAATCATGTTTACCCCTTAGAATTAACCAGAGGTATTTATAAAGCCCTAGGTTTAAATTAATTTGGCTGGATCTGCGGTCATGCTCCCTGTTTTGAATACAGTCATCTTTAAGTATTCCCTTCTCTGAAGTTGATTTGATCACCCTTAACTGCACAAAGCTATTTTGTGCCCATCCTCAGTTATGATTCATACCTGGAAACTATTGCACTAAACTTAAATCTCATGTCTCTAGCAAAGGATGGTCCAGCAGGAGGATGGGATGTTTCCCATCAGTATTATAAGAAAGGTAAATTATGTACGAGAGATAATATGTTCCCACTTTCACAATATCCCCACAATTGCCTAAGGAGGATAAGAAATTTCAGGAGCCTGGACACTTCAAAAATACAAATTAGCCAGCAAAGTGGCTATGGCTGCAGGTATAATTTTCCCAGGTGTAGGTGTGGGATTGTTAACAGACAGATTTAATGTTTTAATTTAAATGGTTGCACTGCAAAATCGAATTGCCTTGGATTATACTGTTGCAGCTAAGGGTGGAGTATGTGCTTTGGTGGGAGATAAATGTTGTGTATACATTAAAGATCATAGCGGTGAGATAGAACATGATTTACAGAAGGTGTCTGAGTTGCAGGAACGCTTGCGTCCGCAACCAGGAGATGACTGGAATTTGTTCAGCTTAGATGGGTGGCTTGGTTCACTAGGAGCAGAACTGTTGACTGCTTTGGTTTGCTTGATTGTGGCGTTTTTCTGTTTGTGTGTGCTTATTGCGTATCTGAAGGCTGTCGCTAAAATATGTATTGCCGGAGACAATGAGGGACACGCTATGCTAATGCAGCATTCATATACCCCACAAGCCTCTGAAGAAGGACCGGGACAGGAACCAAAGTTCATCCTCAGATCACCAGAAGGATTCTTCTGCCCAGA
>CM069857.1:131671190-131676190 GCA_036172795.1 Pelodytes ibericus | reverse complement strand
TATCATGATATCATCATCATCATCATATCATCATCATATCATCATCATCATGATATCATCATCATCATCATCATCATGATATTATCATCATCATCATCATGATATCATCATCATAATCATGATATCATCATCATCATTATCATCATCATCATCATCATGATATCATCATCATCATGATATCATCATCATATCATCATCATCATGATATCATCATCATCATCATCATCATCATGATATTATCATCATCATCATCATGATATCATCATCATCATGATATCATCATCATCATCATCATCATCATCATCATGATATTATCATCATCATGATATCATCATCATCATGATATCATCATCATCATCATCATCATCATGATATCATCATCATCATCATCATCATGATATCATCATCATCATCATCATGATATCATCATCATGATATCATCATCATCATCATGATATCATCATCATCATGATATCATCATCATCATCATCATGATCATCATCATCATGATCATGATCATCATCATCATCATCATCATGATCATCATCATCATCATCATCATCATCATCATCATGATATCATCATCATTATGATATCATCATCATTATGATATCATCATCATCATCAACCTCATCATCATCATGATATCATCATCATCATCATGATATCATCATCATCATCATCATCATGATATCATCATCATATCATCATCATGATATCATCATCATATCATCATCATCATATAATCATCATGATATCATCATCATATCATCATGATATCATCATCATGATATTATCATCATCATCATCATCATCATCATCATCATCATCATGATATCATCATCATCATCATCATCATGATATCATCATCATATCATCATCATGATATCATCATCATATCATCATCATCATATCATCATCATGATATCATCATCATATCATCATGATATCATCATCATGATATTATCATCATCATCATCATCATCATCATGATATTATCATCATCATCATCATCATGATATTATCATCATCATCATCATCATGATATTATCATCCAAAAATTACAAAACAGAAAAAAAGTGCGCTTTACATAAACTGTGGAATATATGTAGTACCTAATATATACAATATATATATATATATATATATATTAGGTACTACATATATTCCACAGTTTATGTAAAGCGCACTTTTTTTCTGTTTTGTAATTTTTGTATGTTTTGTGTGGTTTAGGAACACACTTAGTAAGTGCAGCTCACATTAAGATTAAGCGCTGGGTTAATCTCCCTATTTTTTATGATATTATCATCATCATCATCATCATCATCATGATATTATCATCATCATCATCATCATCATCATCATGATATCATCATCATCATCATCATCATCATCATCATCATCATCATCATCATCATGATATCGTCATCATCATCATCATCATCATCATCATCATCATCATGATATCATCATCATTATCATGATATCATCATCATCATCATATCATCATCATATCATCATCATCATGATATCATCATCATCATGATATTATCATCATCATCATCATCATGATATCATCATCATAATCATGATATCATCATCATCATCATCATCATCATCATCATCATCATCATCATGATATCATCATCATCATCATCATGATATCATCATCATCATGATATCATCATCATATCATCATCATCATGATATCATCATCATCATCATCATCATGATATTATCATCATCATCATCATGATATCATCATCATCATCATGATATCATCATCATCATCATGATATCATCATCATCATGATATCATCATCATATCATCATGATATCATCATCATATCATCATGATATCATCATGATATCATCATCATCATGATATCATCATCATGATATCATCATCATCATGATATCATCATCATCATCATCATGATAGCATCATCATCATCATCATCATATTATCATCATCATCATCATCATCATCATCATCATGATATTATCATCATCATTATCATCATCATCATGATATTATCATCATCATCATCATCATGATATCATCATCATCATCATCATCATCATGATATCATCATCATCATCATGATATCATCATCATCATCATGATATCATCATCTTCATGATATCATCATCATCATCATGATATCGTCATCATCATCATCATCATCATCATCATCATGATATCATCATCATCATCATCATGATATCATCATCATCATATCATCATGATATCATCATCATCATGATATCATCATCATCATCATCATCATCATCATCATCATCAACATCATCATCATCATGATATTATCATCATCATCATCATCATGATATCATCATCATCATCATGATATCATCATCATCATCATGATATCATCATCATCATCATCATCATCATGATATCATCATCATCATCATCATGATATCATCATCATGATATCATCATCATCATGATATCATCATCATATCAACATCATCATCATCATCATCATGATATCATCATGATATCATCATCATGATATCATCATCATCATGATATCATCATCATGATATTATCATCATCATCATGATATCATCATCATCATCATCATCATCATCATGATATTATCATTATCATGATATCATCATCATCATCATGATATCATCATCATCATCATGATATCATCATGATATCATCATCATCATCATCATGATATCATCATCATCATCATGATCATCATCATCATCATCATCATCATCATCATCATCATCATATCATCATCATCATCATCATGATATCATCATCATCATCATGATATCATCATCATCATCATGATATCATCATCATTATGATATCATCATCATCATCATCATCATCATCATCATCATCATCATCATCATTATCATGATATCATCATGATATCTTCATGATATCATCATCATCATCATCATCATCATCATGATATCATCATGATATCATCATCATCATCATCATCATCATCATCATCATGATATCATCATCATCATGATATCATCATCATCATCATCATCATCATGATATCATCATCATCATATCATCATCATGATATCATCATCATATCATCATCATATCATCATCATGATATCATCATCATATCATCATGATATCATCATCATGATATCATCATCATGATATCGTCATCATCATCATCATCATCATCATCATCATCATGATATTATCATCATCATCATCATCATGATATCATCATCATCATCATCATGATATCATCATCATCATCATGATATCATCATCATCATCATGATATCATCATCATGATATCGTCATCATCATCATCATCATATTCATCATCATCATCATCATCATCATGATATCATCAGCATCATCATGATATCATCATCATCATCATCATATCACCATGATATCATCATCATCATGATATCATCATCATCATCATCATCGTCATCATGATATTATCATCATCATCATCATCATCATGATATCATCATCATCATCATGATATCATCATCATCATCATCATCATCATCATGATATCATCATCATCATCATCATCATGATATCATCATCATGATATCATCATCATCATCATGATATTATCATCATCATCATCATGATATCATCATCATCATCATCATGATATCATCATCATCATCATCATCATGATATCATCATCATGATATCATCATCATCATGATATCATCATCATGATATCATCATCATGATATCATCATCATCATGATATCATCATAATATCATCATCATCATCATCATCATCATCATGATATCATCATGATATCATCATCATCATGATATCATCATCATGATATCATCATCATCATCATCATGATATTATCATCATCATGATATCATCATCATCATGATATCATCATCATCATCATCATCATGATATCATCATCATCATCATCATCATGATATCATCATCATCATCATCATCATCATCATCATCATCATCATCATCATCATGATATCATCATCATCATCATCATGATATCATCATCATCATCATGATATCATCATCATCATCATGATATCATCATCATCATGATATCATCATCATCATGATATCATCATCATCATCATCATCATCATCATGATATCATCATCATCATCATCATGATATCATCATCATCATCATCATCATCATCATCATCATGATATCATCATCATCATCATGATATCATCATCATCATCATCATGATATCATCATCATCATCATGATATCATCATCATCATCATGATATCATCATCATCATCATCATGATCATCATCATCATCATGATCATCATCATCATGATCATGATCATCATCATCATCATCATCATCATCATCATCATCATCATCATATCATCATCATCATCATGATATCATCATCATCATCATCATGATATCATCATCATCATCATCATGATATCATCATCATCATCATGATATCATCATCATTATGATATCATCATCATATCATCATCATCATCATCATGATATCATCATCATATCATCATCATCATCATCATCATCATCATCATCATCATCATCATCATCATCATCATCATCATTATATCATCATGATATCATCATGATATCTTCATGATATCATCATCATCATGATATCATCATGATATCATCATCATCATCATCATCATCATCATCATCATCATCATCATCATCATGATATCATCATCATCATGATATCATCATCATCATCATCATGATATCATCATCATATCATCATCATGATATCATCATCATGATATCATCATCATATCATCATCATCATATCATCATCATCATATCATCATCATGATATTATCATCATCATCATCATCATGATATTATCATCATCATCATCATCATCATCATCATCATGATATTATCATCAACATCATGATATTATCATCATCATCATCATCATCATCATGATATTATCATTATCATCATCATCATGATATCATCATCATCATCATCA
>CM069857.1:131658690-131661190 GCA_036172795.1 Pelodytes ibericus | reverse complement strand
TCATCATCATGATATCATCATCATCATCATGATATCATCATCATCATCATGATATCATCATCATTATGATATCATCATCATCATCATCATCATCATCATCATCATCATCATCATCATCATCATCATCATGATATCATCATGATATCTTCATGATATCATCATCATCATCATCATCATCATCATGATATCATCATGATATCATCATCATCATCATCATCATCATCATCATGATATCATCATCATCATGATATCATCATCATCATCATCATCATCATCATCATCATGATATCATCATCATCATATCATCATCATGATATCATCATCATATCATCATCATATCATCATCATGATATCATCATCATATCATCATGATATCATCATCATGATATCATCATCATGATATCGTCATCATCATCATCATCATCATCATCATCATCATGATATTATCATCATCATCATCATCATGATATCATCATCATCATCATCATGATATCATCATCATCATCATGATATCATCATCATCATCATGATATCATCATCATGATATCGTCATCATCATCATCATCATATTCATCATCATCATCATCATCATCATGATATCATCAGCATCATCATGATATCATCATCATCATATCACCATGATATCATCATCATCATGATATCATCATCATCATCATCATCGTCATCATGATATTATCATCATCATCATCATCATGATATCATCATCATCATCATGATATCATCATCATCATCATCATCATCATCATCATCATCATGATATCATCATCATCATCATCATCATGATATCATCATCATCATGATATCATCATCATCATCATGATATTATCATCATCATCATCATCATGATATCATCATCATCATCATCATGATATCATCATCATCATCATCATCATGATATCATCATCATGATATCATCATCATCATGATATCATCATCATGATATCATCATCATGATACCATCATCATCATGATATCATCATAATATCATCATCATCATCATCATCATCATCATCATGATATCATCATGATATCATCATCATCATGATATCATCATCATGATATCATCATCATCATCATCATCATGATATTATCATCATCATGATATCATCATCATCATGATATCATCATTATCATCATCATCATGATATCATCATCATCATCATCATCATGATATCATCATCATCATCATCATCATCATCATCATCATCATCATGATATCATCATCATCATCATCATGATATCATCATCATCATCATGATATCATCATCATCATCATGATATCATCATCATCATGATATCATCATCATCATGATATCATCATCATCATCATCATCATCATCATCATGATATCATCATCATCATCATCATGATATCATCATCATCATCATCATCATCATCATGATATCATCATCATCATCATGATATCATCATCATCATCATCATGATATCATCATCATCATCATGATATCATCATCATCATCATGATATCATCATCATCATCATCATGATCATCATCATCATCATGATCATCATCATCATGATCATGATCATCATCATCATCATCATCATCATCATCATCATCATATCATCATCATCATCATGATATCATCATCATCATCATCATGATATCATCATCATCATCATCATGATATCATCATCATCATCATGATATCATCATCATTATGATATCATCATCATATCATCATCATCATCATCATGATATCATCATCATATCATCATCATCATCATCATCATCATCATCATCATCATCATCATCATCATCATCATTATATCATCATGATATCATCATGATATCTTCATGATATCATCATCATCATGATATCATCATGATATCATCATCATCATCATCATCATCATCATCATCATCATCATCATCATCATCATCATCATCATCATCATCATCATCATCATATCATCATCATCATGATATCATCATCATCATCATCATGATATCATCATCATATCATCATCATGATATCATCATCATGATATCATCATCATCATATCATCATCATCATATCATCATCATCATATCATCATCATGATATTATCATCATCATCATCATCATGATATTATCATCATCATCATCATCATCATCATCATCATCATGATATTATCATCAACATCATGATATTATCATCATCATCATCATCATCATCATCATGATATTATCATTATCATCATCATCATGATATCATCATCATCATCATCATCATGATATCATCATCATCATCATCATGATTTCATCATCATCATCATGATATCATCATCATCATCATCATCATCATGATATTATCATCATCATCATGATATTATCATCATCATCATCATCATGATATTATCATTATCATCATCATCATGATATCATCATCATCATCATCATCATGATATCATCATCATCATCATCATGATTTCATCATCATCATCATGATATCATCATCATCATCATCATCATCA
>CM069857.1:128646190-128656190 GCA_036172795.1 Pelodytes ibericus | reverse complement strand
AAAAATAGTGTTTTTTGGTTTTTTCCTATATTGATCTTTTGACCCCAACCGGAACCAAAATTTATCCCTAAAACTAAATTTAACCCCAACTCTAATCCTTATTATATCCCTTAATATTTTTTAACTTTAATTTAATTTTAACCCTATCCCTTATGCTAAAAAATATTTAATTTTAACCCTATAGGCTAATATAGCTAAATAACCTGTTTTTAATTAATTAAATATTTATTTTAAATATTTCCCATTGCAATGCTACTAAACTACCACTAGGGGTAGTCAAGTAGCATATTCAGAGAGATGGAAGTAAAGTTACTTTCACTTCCGATGCTCAGACCGGCAGAGGACTTAGCCATATTGACGGAGCAGCATGCTCCGTCAAAATGGCTCCCCACGATCGCTCCGTGGGGCGATCGTGGGGGTCCTGAAATAGAAATTTCGATGTGGAGGCAATAGACCAGCACTGTTAAAGCGGTTTTCGCGATCGTTGATCGTGAAAACCGCTTCATTCAATGCAAGACGTGCCAGGCACGTCCTTTGTCGTTAAGGGAGTTTCTTCCAGGACGTGCCTGGCACGTCCTTTGTCGTCAAGAGGTTAAAAACTTATATTATACAGATCTGTTTCTCTCCCTCACTAAAACTCAAGTGAGGAGAGGAAGGCAGATCCATATGGGTCAGAACAATATTTATCAATAGTGATCTGACCAGGCGAATGGTGATGCTCATCTGAGCAATCACCAAACCGCCTTTGAAACTGATTGGCTGTTACTGATCGTTATAGACAGCTTTTAGTTCAGACAGCTTCGAAAGGATTACAAGTAATCCCCTAGTGGGTATAATTAACCCATAGAAAGTGTGACAAAAAAAAATGCCGATAGCAACAAAAATCCTTCTGCAGCCAGATGGCTCCATATGTGCTGCTTAGGCAGGGACCATATGCGCTGCTTAGGCAGTGATATACGGCAAGCAAGGGGTTAATAGCTCTTAAAAGAGCCTTTGATATACTGTAATAAATGTCAGTAAAAAATGAACCCCTAAAAAATGCACAGACAGCACAAAATGTGCTGCTGTGTATGATCACTGCGTACACAGCTATCAATGGCAGGGAAGGGGTTAATTACGTGAAATGGCTTTTATAAAAGCCCTTGATTTCTAAAATTTTATTAAATATTTTATTTTTTTACAAAAAAATGTTTTTACTTTTTCTGATCTGTCTCTCTCCCTCACTAAAACTATAGTGAGGAGAGGGAGGCAGATCAGTACTTGTCAAAGGCAATATTTAAAAATATTGCCTGTATGATAAGTGCTTATCCGCGCACTTATCATACATGCCTGCACACAAATCACACTGATCTGCTGTGCAGGCATCGATTGGCGCCCCCTAGAGCAACGGAAATGAAATAAATTCACTTCCGATGATCCTGCCAGTAGAAGGGAAGCACTGCCTATGCAGGCAGCGTTCCCTTCTGCTGAGAGCGATGGAGTCACTCAGGAGAGCGACCACCATCGGATCTAAGGGAGCTGAAGGTTTTGCTAACGAGGCATTTTAGCAACACCTAAGATGCTAAGAAAGCGGCGCCATTTTTAAATGGCAGCTACGATCACTCCAGGGGAGTGATTGTAGCATGCCCCTGCACTTTTTTTTCTGTTGCACAATGCCTCCACATAGCAGTTGATCGCTTTCTTTACTCTATTTAGTCACCTGTCAGCAAGTACTAGATTTGCTGTGACATGCCTGGCACGTCATCTGTCGCTAAGGGGTTAATAAAAACTTATGATATAAAAAAATGCATTTGTTTTGTTATTTACCTTTATGTGCAAATGCTGCCCCTACCCCACAGACTTACTCAATGCTCCCCCCAACGGTGTCTGTCTCTCTCCCCCACCCTCCCTCCACCCAACATTGTCTGTCTCTCTCTCGAGCTCATTTACTACTGCTAATTAGTTTACTTTGCTAGCTGGTGATTCCAAGCCAAGACACATGTATAGTTGTTGCTGAGTGGCATGGCAAAGTTTAATTTGGTTTAGTACCGTTTGTGGAAAAATTGTTTTAAACTACAAAGAAGTAAGTGACACTTTGGTTTAACCGTAAATGTGTCTTGTGTTTATTTAGAAAATAGTACTGCTATTTATTGACAAATGTTGGTAGATTACTTATCATTCCTATGTTGTTCTAACCCGCCATTTACTGTAACTTGAAACAGCATGATTCAATGCATGTTACTGTGAATTACTGATTGATTTTCAGGGAATATCTCTTTAAATTACATTGTTAGTTGTTCTGTTATTACATAACCAATTAATGCTGTTCTTTGGGGTAGATATTAATTCTACTTAAACCAATTGTATAATTTTTGCATTACAAAGAATAAATGCTAGGAGACATTGTAGATTATGTAATAAGTGGGAAATATTAATACAATATATGATTCAGTGATTGTTGCATTATTGGTGTACCAAATTATGAAGCCAATAATGAAGTACTTATAATCATTCAGTACGCTATTGTATCTGAGGCTATGTGAGATACTGATGTTATAAGCATTATTGTCTGTTTACCTTTTGTATTGCATACTGATTAGATAAATATCTTATTCAATTTCTGCCTACACAATGAATTATATTTTGAATTAAAGATAGTGTTGCATGACATATTGTATTGAATTATCAAGTGTGGAATTCAAAGAAATTAGGATCAGAGATCTAATATATCTCTTGTAAATTGATATTGTCGGTGTGGTCCTACAATAATTAATAATGCCATATTAATATCCATAATTATTAATATGTTTACTATTAATACAATATTATTTGTTCATATTTTTGATAACATATTATTTTTAATATTTTGGTCATAATAATCCCAACAATGTTTACAGACAATTCTTAATTCACTCAGCAGTTCAAATTTACTTTTAGACCTTATTAAAATCTGATAATTAAATGTATTTAGATGTTATTTGCTTACTTGGCATTTGCACTTCTCAAACTAAAATTTGCAGGAGGTAATGGCTTGTATTTACCTTTCCCATCTCCAAGTCTATGCATACCTGGACATTCATTGTTCTGGGGATAGCTGAGACCTATACATAAATTGGTCCAGATATCACGAAACATCCCCCTTTTCAATCTTCAGATATGACAAGGTGTCATGTGTGAGTATTGGTATTGGTCCTTAAAGTGTATACTTGGTTACAGTTGTTTTCAGTGGTATTTTGCAATCATTTTCCCAAGGAGTCAGAGATTAAGGGCTTTCTGTCAAAGTTCAAGTTCAACAGATATCCATACCATGATCAATTGTCAGTGATTTAAGATTTGAGTACCGTATTTGCTCGATTATAAGACAAGGTTTTTTTCAGAGCAAATGCTCTGAAAAATCCCCCTCGTCTTATAATCGAGGTCTCTTATAAGTTGCTTACAGTTTACAGTCTTTTCAGTCACCTATGAGGGAACAGAATAGTATAATTATATGTGTTCACTTTAACATAACTGATGATTCTGATAACTCATACTAGTCTCTCTACCTTAGGAGAATAATTTGTCAATTTTAAGGTAGGCAGAACTGGTATCTAATATGCAAGAGGGATGGCTATTCATGCATGGTGACTGTTCCATATTACAGGAAAATATATTTCATATGAAAAGAGACTCTCCAAGTTATATCATAACTGTGACTTGTAACTAGCACCATTACACACATTTATCATTGTGATCTGCTTCTAGTAACCAGAGATACTTGTTTTTGATGACATAGGGTCCTTTGGAAGAAGGTAGAAACTAGTATGTCTTAGTGCTAGTTGCAGCTTTCGCAAGATTACATTGGGCAAAAGCCAATGCATGTTGTAAATGCTTACAAAGGTTTTCCACATACTGGTGTGTAGTTGCAGGACTAAAGACAGTTAAACATCCCAATCCTTACCTGACTGACAATTTTTTAAGAATTTTTACGATAGACTGGTTATACTGCTCTACGCCACCACTAGAGGCTGCACTATATGTAAAATGAAATTTCCTCTTTAACCCCAGAATTTTCCACATTTATCACATTACTTCACTGGTGAAATGACTCCCACGATCTGCCTCAATTCACTGGGGTAATCCAAATCTGGAAAATATATGGTTAATGAGCAGTGCAGCAGATATCTCTGCTATATTATTAGGGCAACTTATACATTCTACCCATTGGTGAAAAGACAAGTGACAGTTAACACATACTTGTCATCTCTCAGTGATCTAGATCATTGGTCCAATGAAGTCTATCTTGATGTCAGTCCATGGAATTGCTACCCCTCATTTCTGAAGAGGTGCACAATATGTGGGTTCATGGTTCTGAAACTAGGATATGATCACGCAGCCTTGGCAAAAAGTCTGAACATGTTTTAAGATGTGGGACCAATAGGTCCATACATCCACTACCCTCTCAGTAAAGTAATACTTCCTGATATTACTTTTAAATTGTTGCCCCTCTAATTTAAGACTATGTCCTCTAGTTGTGGTAGTTTTTCTTCTTTTAAATATACTCTCTTCCTTTACTGTGTTTATTCCCTTTATGTATTTAAATGTTTCTATCATATCCCCCCTGTTACATCTTTCCTCCAAGCTATACATGTTAAGATGCTTTAACCTTTCCTGGTAAGTTTTATCCTTCAATCCATGAACCAGTTTAGTAGCCCTTCTCTGAACTCTCTCCAAAGTATCAATATCCTTCTGGAGATACGGTCTCCAGTACTGCGTACAATACTCCAAGTGAGGTCTCACCAGTGCTCTGTACAATGTCATGAACACTTCCCTCTTTCTACTGCTAATACCTCTCTCTTTGCAACCAAGCATTCTGCTAGCATTTCCTGCTGCTCTATTGCATTGCCTACCTACCTTCAAGTCCTCTTAAATTATTACTCCTAAATCCCTTTCCTCAGATGTTGAGGTAAGGACTGTACCAAATAGTCTATATTCTGCTTTTGGGTTTTTACGCCCAAGGTGCATAATCTTGCACTTGTCCACATTAAATGTCAGTTGCCACTGCTCTGACCATTTTTCTAGTTTAGCTAAATCATTTGCCATTTGGCGTATCCCTCCATGAATATCAACCCTGCTGCAAGAAGATTTCCTCAGTAGCAATCCATCCTGCAATCTGAATTGGCATTTTGAGTTAATTAAGATTCTGAGGTCTTCTTTACCATCACAAGCTACTTTGGAAATTGGAACATATCAATGATGGGATCCGCTTTCTAACTAGTAATTAGAGCCTCACTAGGTTAATATTGGCTCCATTGTGCTACCTCATTTTCTAGTTGCTTCTGAGCTTGTTGTCGGGTAATGGCTTATACCCATGTATTACACCCATTAAGTGATCAATGTCCACTTGTAGCTTACTGTTTTGGCAATGAGTCTGCCAGATCATTTCCTTCTTTGTCTGATCCCTGAATACTTTTTCCCTCAAAAAATAAAACAAAATAGAGAGTGAACTATGTGATTTCAAAAACTGGGCCCTTTTGTGTTCAATTTAAATGGAATGTCCATGGGTTGTCCAAATATCAAGACATAGAAAATAAAGAGACTTGCTCAGCACTTCTGTGAGGTGTGTTTATTCCTCTTGCAAAAACAGCAACATTTCAACACAACAGGCTTGACAAAGACCTGCTGCACATGTTTCTATTACAGGTGATATGCAAATAAATATATTGGAAGGTTTGACTAACCACAGACAGGTGGAGGTCACTGGCACCAAGGCCAGCTGAGTCATCTGACCTGGTGAAGTCTGAGGCAGTAATAAAAAGGATATGTGTAAACAAAAATGTGCAAAATAACCATAATACTTGCTATCAACTTGAACGCAGCACCCTATTGCAGTCTCCCAAGTGCTATATTGTACAGAGATAAAGGGGGAATCAGGAAGGCAGGTAACAAGTTGAAACTTGATATAAATACAAAACACACTAATAATGTATTACAGTTTAAAAAACAATGTGACCACAATAATAAATAGGTATTGCACAAACAGTTGTAAAAATTAAGCATTCAAGATTATAGCTGGAAATTGAACAAGCTTTAATCTGTGAAAAGAATACAAACACCCATGGACAGGACCAGATAGAACTTGTACTTGTATTTTAAAGCCTTAACCTGAGCCAGTGTTTTATGTTTGGGAAAGCATTCTAAAACTTGGATGATACTAATTTAAAGACGCAGACTCTAAGTTTTTAACAGGTTTTACGTTACCTACTGGAAATGTGTATTTGTTTATGGTAAATGCCTCATTTTTATATTTTGGGTATCTTGACAAGTATTTAAAGTTTATGTAGTTTAAAAAGACTTTTGTATTTTAGTTCTTTATTGTATTTTGAAGATGGGTTTTGATTTTTCCCAAGATTAGATATCACATTTCCCAACACTCTAGATAAAATAGAGGGTAATTAGATGAGGGGAGATGTATTAGCTTTTTATAAGGTTTTATTTGGTGGTACAAGTGTATTTTAGATTTAACCTCTTAACGCATATGGATGTGTATATAAACGTCCTGAAATGCATGGTCATTTAGGACCATGATGACGTATATATATTCATCCTCAGTTTTCATGTAACTTTGCACATACACACACGTGATGTTAAAAATCTTAATTTGTTTCTTTATAATTTTTGTTATAAATAAGGCAAAGTACATGGTGAAGAAATATGATAAAAATGTTGTTTCAAATTTTAGATACACAAAAAGTTTTTGATGGAATATACAGAATGTATGTACATATGTGATTAACGGAAATAATTAGCAAATGTCATGTTATTAAAAAAGTAAGAGAAGTTGTGATGTGGTGTTAGATTTGTGGTAGGAGTTGAGACAGTTTTTTGTTGTGTTGAAGGAAAGCAAATTTTTCCCAAGAGCACCCCCCTCTTTCCCATTCTCTCTGGCAGTCTATTTGCAGATGTGTCTGTATTCTGGACCCCATCCCGCACCGGGCAGGGGTCTCTTAATGCCCGCAGCTCATGCTCCGTCGGGAAGAGGCACCATCGTGGCACCATCACATGGTAGGCAGCATCCACTGCCCCCAGTGCCATGTACGCCACGTCCGGCAGGTGTCTCCATTGTGCAGGTGGGGGGGGGGGTGTCCTGTGCCCGATGGTCCTCTTTCTTTGGCGGTAGCTGATTGGTGGGGGAGGGGTTTAGCTCTGCAGCCCTTTAAATACCAAGCACTGACTTCATTCAGTGCTTGTGTATTGAGGTGCTATGGTGTTTTACACTCTTAGTTATCTAGCAGTGCTTTTCCTATTAACCCCATACTGTTTTGACCTGTCGGATCTTGACCTCAGCTTGTTTTTTTGATATCCTGATCTCTCCTGCATTGACCCCAGCTTGCCTTAATGTTTACCCTCTTTTTTTTTTGCCTGCCCTGACCCCGGCTTGGACTCTCATTTCTGCTCCTTTGCTGCCTGCATTGACCATGAACTGCCATACATTGACTCTTTCTATGCTGCTCCCCTTTTGCCCAGGACTACCTCCATGCCATAGGCACCCAGCCTCAGCCTGACAATAAGAGAATTGTAGCAGTGACTACAACATTATTTTTTCTTTTTGTGAAGGGAGGGGAAGAACAGGCTACAATTCCAAAATTAGTGTTAGTTGTTAAGAAGTTATCTATGT
Organism: Pelodytes ibericus; assembly: GCA_036172795.1. Lineage (NCBI taxonomy): Eukaryota > Metazoa > Chordata > Amphibia > Anura > Pelodytidae > Pelodytes > Pelodytes ibericus. The sequence goes on along the minus strand of CM069857.1, from coordinate 128,648,557 downwards.
GTTATGTGCTATGGTTATATAGTTGATCATGATAGTAAATGTCCTAATGGTCAAGAGATAAGTGCTTGTTGTCAATATTTTTGATTAATTATGTGTTCTCACATTATCAATTGTGAAACTCTTTATACAATATTTATTTTATCAGTTCTACACTACACTCATATTTTTAAGAACAAAAGAGTGTTCCAGCTATTTTGGGACACAAAATAGGAGTGTATATTTTTTAATTATTTTTTAATTATATATTAATGTGGAGATTAATAAGATTAGAGACCGCAAAATAAATGTGAGTCACAGATCAAATAATTCAAAATGCTTGGTAAAATATTGCATGTTACTTACAGGAATGCTTTTAAGTTTTATTTTCATAAAGATTAGAGCTGCACACCCAACAAAAGACAAGCTCAAAGTACAACTCAAATTGCTGGTCAAGTTTATTTCTAAAGAGAAAGGATGCTCCCAAAGTCTACCGGTTGTGAAAGTTGCTCAGCTCAGCTCCTGGATCCACATTATATAAGTAATGCACATTTCTCCACTGACAAACAGATCTACAAAGGAGCAGCAGCTGGTGTTGGTGGGCATAATAATCCCTCATCACTAACCAACGTTGGAAAGACAAATCCCAGACTTTGTCAATGCTGCCCCTGAGGTCCCCAGACTTTGCCAATGCCCTCCCCCTCAAAGACTTTCCCCCCTTCCCTTGCTTTGCATATCCCTGTTGGCTAGTGGGGGCAGCCAGTGGATGTCTGCACGATGCGTGCAGACATCCACCGATGCTGCTCGACACTTCTGTCTTCTATAACGGACCGCTGGAAGGTCAGGTGACCTCCCGGCTTCCGTCATAGAAGTCCCAGTGGACGTTCCGGGCAGCAGCGTAAGATGTCAGTGCACATCATGCAGACATCCACCGGCTGCTTGTGGGGGTGATGAGTCCTCCGAGGAGTCATCAGAGTCATATATTGTATTTGTGACCTGGTCTCCTTTCTTATTTCTATGCCACATGGTTTCAGGAAGCTTCAGAGTAAGTTTTTTGAAAATTTTAGGCTGTTTATTTATTGGAAATCGTTGCTTAGAATAGTGTTCGCCCGGAGCTCAAGGAAAGCAGGTCTGTCCACGGCCATTGCTGACTCCCAATGTCAGGGAGGTTTACTCACGTACAGGTGTTGGAGCCCAGTAGCTATTGAAGCACACTTGCTGGAGCAGCACAAAGGAGGGGAACTGAAAGTGTGAACAGAACTCCTCACAAAGTGACCGCAAGCACGGGTGATCGTGCTGGAACTCCAAGGATGTTCAATTAAGTTTTTTGTAGAAAATAGCGTGGTGGGAGGCTATTTCAGAGCCCCTTACAGAACAAATTTTCTGGGCCCCCCCACCCGACATTATCTCCCACTCGCCCCACCTATCCTCACAAGCATGTTATACTTGTCTAGTGTAATATGGAGGGTGGGTGGGAGCAGTTGGTCAATATGCCAGTAATATTTTGCCCTTCAATATGCCAGTAATATTTTGCCACTCAATACGTTAGTATTTTGCCCTCAATGTGCCATTCTTTGGTATTTAATATGCCAGTATTTTGCCCCTCAATATGCCATATTTTGCCATTTAATATGACAGGATTTTTCCCCTCAATATGCCATTTAATGTGCCACCATTTTCCCCCTCAATATGCCATTTAATATGGCAGTATTTTGCCCCACAATATGTCATTCTCTTGCAATGAATATGCCAGTATTTTGCCCCTCAATATGCCATTTAATATGCCAGTATTTTGCCCCTCAATATGCCATTTAATATTCCAGTATTTTGCCCCTCAAAATGCCAGTATTTTTCCCCTCAATGTTCCATTTAATATGCCAGTATTTTGCCCCTCAATATGCCTTTTAATATACCAGTATTTTGCCCCTCAATATTCCATTATTTTGCCATTTAAAATGCCAGTATTTTGCCATTTAATATGCCAGGATTTTGCCAACTAATATGCCAGGATTTTGTCACTCAATATGCCAGGATTTTGCCCCGCAATATGCCAGGAATTTGCCAATTAATATGCCAGGATTTTGCCAACAAATATGCCAGGATTTTGTCACTCAATATGCCAAGATTTTGCCCCTCAAAATGCCAGGATTTAGCCTTTCGATATGCCAGGATTTAGCCCCTCAATATGCCAGGATTTTGCCCCTCAATATTCGAGGATTTTTTCACTCAATATGCCAGGATTTTATCACTCAATATGCCAGGATTTTGCCAATTAATATGCCAGGATTTTGCCCCTCAATATGCCAGGATTTTGCAAATTAATATGCCAGGATTTTGCTAATTAATATACCAGGATTTTCCCCCTCAGTATGCCAGGAATTTGCCAATTAA